>OU538848.1:8400000-9000000 GCA_912999785.1 Hydriomena furcata
GCTCATATCAGTCAATATGTATTCGTATTTTCCATATAGGAATGAGGTTTTAATATTTTTATCTTTTGTATCTATTAAATAGTATAAAGGTATTTCTTTTGAAGCATAAGGTAAGGATATCTACTTACTAAAAAAACCAGTGACTATTTTCTATCTTGTGAAGGTCGCGGAGGTCGTGGGGCTGCAGGGCTATTTTGTAAAAACATGATTATCATGTTATGATGTTGAATGCAATAACCTAATGTTAGAGAATACCTAATCTTTATACTTTTCATAGTAACTATTCACAGTTTATGCACCTATACCTACGCTTCTGCGTAGGTATAGGACTTTTAGATTGATCAAAACATTTTCATCGATTTTCTTTTTATTGACACGATCCGATTTCGATGATTTTTTTTATTGTGTAGGGATTATGATTATAGGGATATGATTGATAGGGAGATATGATTGATAGATTGATTGGGATTATGATTGTAGGGATAGGGATTATATGATTAGGGATTATTTTTAAGCAAATAGTTATTTTATCTGTAAGTTTTAATTCTAAATCAAGTGTAGCGTGTGTTGCTTTTTGAATTTGTGCTGAAGCTCTTTAGTTATTTTTTTTATTGCTGTACCTACGTACTTGAGTAGTAGGTACTTTTAACTTTTAATTATTATTCTTGTTTGAGCCTTCACCTTGTTCGATTGGCACCACACTGGAGCTCTACATAGCATTAAGGAAAGGATCATAAAAAAAAGGTAGACCCCAAGCCGTGTTTGTTGCCTGATTCTTCTAGGCTTGGTCGCGTGGAATCGGCGTAGCTTCACCTAGTTCCTAAGACGTTTCAAAGTGATCCTTGTGATTTTATTGAAATAAATGATTTTTGAATTTGAATTTGAATTTGAATTAGTCCCAAATTGGTATCATTTAAATTATATTCATATTGAAGTAATAGTTCCTTCATAGATGATGATAAAACTTAAAAAAAAAACTGACCAGAACCGTACTAACCGTTTTGTACTTATCTACAAAAAAGTTGTGTGTGTCAGCTCCGACGCAACGCACGACTGGAGTTTACCAGATCGTGCGTAGAGCGTACCCCCACTATAAGATGTTTTGCCATCAGTAAGAGTGAGAGAAAGCATTATAAAGTATAGGCAAAGTAAGGGTACACACTACCCACGATCTAGCTGCACTGCTCACACCAAATTAGAAAGTTGCGCACCAAAAACGTAACGAGGTCATGCGTTCAGTAGATTTTACTACTCACATTTTTTTCATACCGGGCGCGCCTTATATCAAAAACCGATTCTTAAGGAGTAAACTCCAAAAACGGCAAAAAAATTACGTTTGTTGTATGGGAAAATATGTATTTATTGTATTCTGTTTTTTATATTTGTTGTTATAGCGGCAACAGAAATACAAAATATGTGAAAATTTCAACTATCTAGCTATCAGTTCATGAGATACAAGCTTGTACAGACAGACGGACAGCGGAGTCTTAGTAATAGGGTCCCGTTTTTACTCTTTGGATACGGAACCCTAAAAACGAATATCATCCCTTGACTTTTCGTTTGATTGATACATTTTTGACGGTTTTCTTTTTAGTTTTTTAAAAGTAATTATTAGTTTTGAAAACGTGAATATATCTTCTATACGCAGGACATGAATAGTTTAGGTACCTACACTGTTCTAAACTTTGGTAACACAATATTGCGCTAGGCCTTAACCACCCCTAACTAATGAATCATGTTGAAGCATTCCACTTAACATGAGCTATGTATGAACTTACTTTGTACGAATAAGTAGGATAGAGGTGCAACTAATCCTAATAATATTATAAATGCGAAAGTTTGTGATAAGACTGCTATGTTTGTTCCCTAATCAAAAATAAACGACAAAAGGGACTAATATGGAATTTGCTGTAGTATGTAGATAAAAAATCAGAATAAATAAAGGGGGAACTTATAATCCGAAAAACCACCCCTAAATGATAAAAAAACGCAACAAGGATGATTTTGATATAGATGGCGTTGGTGTGCAACAAATCTGACATCACAGACTAAAAACATTTATTCGTCATAACAACGCAGTTTTGACTAATGATTGATACGCATTCTACCAAAATTCGTAATTTATTTTATCAGTACAAGGTTTGTAGGGAATAAATTGGAAGCTGCCTGAAAAAGCTTTTTCCAATGTGATTATTACAAAAAAAATAGACAGAACAACGTTTGTCATGGGTCGGCTAGTAGGATAGGTATACAACACTAGTTTTTAATTACCAAAAAAAATAATAACGTATTGTCAGTGTCTGTTACTAATTCAATTTAAGTAGTTAAAACTTAAATTAAAAAATTAAAAAGAATATCCTTAAAAAAAAAAAAATTTAGTTAACCGTTTATTCATACGCACCTACCACATATTTACTCATATTTTCACAATTCTATCCATTCATAAATAGCTCGCCGTCTCCGTTGTAATTTGTGTAGTATTTTCTAGTACTGAGACCATAAATTAGTGCCAATTTTCGGTTAAAAAGAAACCTCGATAACTTTGTGATAGTGCAATAATAAATCATGCTGACAGTGCTCAGATCATAAGAAGCTTCTGCTGCAACGGTAAATTTTTTTTTTCGTTATTTTAAAACTATTATTGTATAATTATGAAAAGTGACTCATCTTCGTTGGTTCATCTATGCAGCATCCATGCGGCGTCGCGCCCGCTCCGGTCATATTTCCGGTCACTTGCTGTTGAATATAGGTACATTGCTGGCGATTCTGTTGTGTCCACGCTTAAGTTAAAATTCCTAAAAACTATCGATCTTATTTCTTTTAAGTTAAAGTTTAAAATAGCGTAACCTAAAACAGTTCTAAAACTTAGAATAGTTTTTAATAAATTTACGATTTTCGTAATCGATTTAGAAACGTCAAGCTAAATTTAATCGACATGTAAATTGGTGTTGACTAAGATGTCACTTGATTGTGTCAAATATGCGAAATAAAATAGAGAAACGGCTAAAATATCCTAAGTTTTAGGACTGTCATTTCGATGTGACTCTAATTTAGACTTTAATGTAAAAGGAATAAGATCGATCGTTTTTTTACGAAATTTTAGGTTTAGCTTGGACACAACAGAATCGCCACCATTGTATATATAACTATGCATCATACAGTAGCATGTATATTTACATTACTATTAATATGATGAATATTGCTTTAAAGAGCCGCTTCGCGAATGTAAGCTGACAACATTTTAGTATGAAACAACAGACACGATAGAGGCTGCGACGGGCTTGCAACCTGTCACGTGTGGAATGGTGACTACTGCAAAATGTAGGCATGTGGCAAATGTAGTGTTTGGACGTGTCTCTGACTAACCCCTAAGATGTCTATCTTCAAGGATGTGCCGGACTTGGGGATCACAGTCGTGTTCCTATTTTATTTATTTTTTGTTTTAATTTTATACAACAGAATACAGCTAGAAATAAAAAGCATTCTTTGGATTCAAATGCGCAAAACAATCTGTTTATTTTTAACTAGCGACCCGCCCCGGCTTCGCACGGGTAGCATGTTATTATACATATAAACCTTCCTCCTGAATCACTTTATCTATTTAAAAAAACCACATCAAAATCCGTTGTGTAGTTTTAAAGATATAAGCAAACATACATACATACGCGGAAAGAGAAAAGCGACTTTGCTTTATACTATGTAGTGATAAAAAATATAATTTAGGAAAAATTTAATTTGGATACCAAAAGTACCTAAAGTTAATCTTAACATAAAATCATAGCTAATAAATAAGCTTGTAAATATTAAGAAAACGCGATCAAAATGAAATCAAAATGAAGTGCGAGTTGGACTCGCGCACGAAGGGTTCCGTAACATTATCTATAAAAAAACTGCATTAAAACACGTTTGCTGTATGGGAGCCTCACTTAAATACTTATTTTATTTTGTTTATAGTATTTGTTGTTATAGCGGCAACGGAAATACATAATCTGTGAAAATTTCAACTGTCTAGCTATCACGGTTCATGAGATACAGCTCTGTGAAAGACAGATGGACAGCGAAGTCTTAGGGTCCTGTTTTTACCCTTTGGGTACGGAACCCTAAAAACAAATTAAACCTCATAAATATACCTTTAAATTATTATAGCAAACACCATTAAAATATCGATATACCGGAACTCGTGGAGAAAATTTAATAAGTCATAACGATCGCGATATTGGCGCGTTAGACTTAATAAATCATACAGGATGTATTAAGACCACCCCTGAAAACTGAAACTGGATGTTCCTCGGAGGTACCTCGATTTTCAATCTGAAGGTCGTGGGTTCAAAAACCTACGCCTATGCTTCTGCGTAGGTATAGGTACCTAAACAGCATAAAAAACCGGCCAAGTGCGAGTCGGACTCGCGCACGAAGGGTTCCGTACCATTATCTATAAAAAACACGTTTGTTATATGGGAGCCCCACTTAAATATTTATTTTATTCTGTTTTTTTAGTATTTGTTATTATAGCGGCAACAGAAATACATCACCTATAAAAATTTCAACTGTCTAGCTATCACGGTTCATGAGATAAAGCGTCTAAAGCGTCCACTAATATGTCAATTTGTAATAAGTTTACCAAAATCAGAACTAGATGTCGCTGCAAAAAGTGTACAAATCCTTGATCGCGCTATCGAAGCGTTTTAATTTGCTTTTAATATCACAGGATAATGTTTGGACGTGACTCTGTCTACCCCCACTAGACATCTTCAAAGGATCTAAGCGTCTGGAGATCTGAGAGGATATCTACCGTACTTGGGGATTATGTCGTGATCCTATTTATTTATATTATTTATTTATTTATCACAGGATACGAATGATTATTTACTTCAAATTCAAAGCACCTACCTACCATAGGAAGTCAACTTTTCTACAATTTTTTTTTATTTAGTTATAGTTGTACTTGTATCTATACAGTTATATATAAATGATTTGAATAGGAATCAAAATATGAAATAGTCACTCAATTTCACCAATAAATCAACATTACACAATAGGTTTGCTGTCTGTACGTCTGATTGCGCACGTAATGTTATGAATATATAATTGTAATCTGTCACGAGGCGATTCACACATTGACCGCCTCTCGGGTGGTTGGAGTTAGGTTTCATCGGATTACAAACACATCAGAACAACTTTGGATTTGCTTCTCTGCCTACCGCAATGCGCCTCGGGCAGTGCCCAAATTCATCACTTAATAACAGGGCACACGGGAATTATGTCTTGAAGTGCGATTCGGACTCGCGCACGAAGGGTTCCATACCACTATCTATAAATAACGGCAAAAAACTACATAATCTGTGAAAATTTCAACTTTCTAGCTATCACGGTTCATAAGATACAGCCCTGTGACAGACAGACGGACGGACAGACAGACAGACAGACAGACAGACAGACAAACGGACAGCGAAGTCTTATAATAGGGTCCCGTTTTTACCCTTTGGTACGGAACCCTAAAAAAAATGTTTCGACCAATCGTAAAATCAAGATAATATCTTATCATATTATGATATAGTTTTTTTAAGTTTTATAAAATAAATCCTAGATATATAAAATTTAAATGGGATCACCTTGGATCTATTCTCTACTTAATTATAAAAAACCATCTAAATCTTCCTCCATGAAACTCCTTTTTTTCGTTGATTGAAAAATGCTGTTTTTGTGCTTTTCTTCGTTTTTAACTGTTTCCTTCCTAGATACCTGTAGGCACTGCACAAATTACTCTTATTTTTCTAGTTTTTCTAGTTTCAATTGAAATTTCGTCTACAAACTCTGTCTCTTTCTCCTTAAGGTGTGACCAGACACAGTGTCAAGACTAGACGACGGCCGCGCATTTATATTTATGTTAAAACTAGTCACGCGGCAAACTTGTGTCTTGCGAATGCCGCGCTCAAATGCCGCGCTATGTCACACCTTTAGCCGAGTAAAACCGCGGACAACACGTAGTGCTAGAGCCTTTTCACAGGGTGGATATCTTCAGACGGCAAAGAGCTAAACAATGTGCAATTACTGGCCTAATGGTCGCTATTTAATACACCCCAGCACCAGATGATTTCATAAACTTGGAATAGAAATATGGTGATGTGGTTGTTTTGTTTTAACACATACTAGGCTCACCCTCGTATTTAGGAACGACACTGTGAGAACACGCACCCACAGTGGACGAGCCAAAGTTGAGCTCTAGAGGCTCACGGTAGTGTGAAAAAAGATTTCGTCCACTGTGGGTGCGTGTTCTCATAGTGTCGTTCCTGAATACGGGGGATAGACATCCAGGCTACTTAAGCACACACACATCATTAAAAAAATATGGTGTAAAAATTCAACTCTAATCTAACATTATATTTTTTACAAGCTTTTATTTAACTTGCAATGTATGTATGTAACTATGTAACTATGTTTGTTATGGTGGAATCTTGCAACTCAATTTTGAAGCAGTGACAATGCAATAATATGGTGACGACGAGCTGATCTGATGTTGGAGTCCAGGAGCTGTTCAACAGACACTCACAACGGAACTCCTTGGTTACTTCGATTGAGTAAAAACTTTGCATTCTTGTCAAGTTCCGATGGCAATGTGAAATGTGTATAATGTGACAGGTGATAGCGCGCTGGTGCTCCATGATTTAAATGATTTTGCTTGTCATTGAAAAATATTTTTCAACAAAAAATTTATTTAATATAATCAAAATTTATTATTTAATATACTAGATAAGATACTAGCTGCTCGCCCCGGCTTCGCACGGGTGGTACCTGAATAAAAAGTCTACCGATTTTGTGCAAACTTCACATAAACCATCTACTAAATAGTCCGAACAAAGCCTAAACATTTGGTTTGGATAGGTGAGCCCGTTCTTGAGTTATAAAATTACAACGAAAATGGCATTGATTTTTATTAAAAATTAAAGAAGTCATTTTATAAAACAAAATATTCTAACATTAACATCTATTTATATATACGAAATTTGTAAGTTTGTAAGAACAAACCAACTATTTTTTACATTATCTAAAAACACATACACAAAACAACACAACTTAAGAAATAAAGATAAATTAAACCTTCCTTACACAAAACTACAGATAGTCAGAACTGGAACATATCACATGTCCATTCAAATATATAACAAGCTCCCTTCAAAATTAAAATCAATAGAAAAAAACTCAATATTTTTGAAAAACCTTAAAACCTTTTTAGTGTCTAAATGTTTCTATAATATAAAAGAATTTATGGTTAAAAATTAATAAACAAAGATTTCTATTTTAATTATATATATTTAGTTATATAAATATATATTATTATTATTATTATTTTAATTAGTATGTAATTAGAATAATATATTATTGTAGTGCCCTAGCGGGGCCCATGTTGAGAAACTCTGTACAAATATGTTAAGACCATTGTACCAACTGGAGCAATAAATGAATATGAATATGAATATAAGATACTTATGATAGAGGTAGATACTCATAAATTTATTTGAGGCAAGACTGCGGTCTTCACTACTTCATCTTCACTATCTACAAATTGTATACCTAGACTGAAAATAAAGTTTGGATGTAAGAAGTAATTCTAAGTTATTCTAATTGTATACTATTTTATAATAAACTGCCAGAAAACGCAACAAAACTTCCCGTTAGAAGATTTAAAGCCTACATAAAGAATAATCTTATAAACAAAGCGTATTATACTGTAGATGATTATATAAATGATAAATCCTCGTGGCCTGATGTCGCTCTGCCACTCGAGGTACTTAATTTTATTTTGTGTAACATTTGTCTACTTTAATTATTTTTAAGCAAATAGTTATTTTATCTGTAAGTTTTAATTCTAAATCAAGTGTAGCGTGTGTTGCTTTTTGAATTTGTGCTGAAGCTCTTTAGTTATTTTTTTTATTGTTGTACGTACTTGAGTAGTAGGTACTTTTAATTATTATTCTTGTTTGAGCCTTCACCTTGTTCGATTGGCACCACACTGGAGCTCTACATAGCATTAAGGAAAGGATCATAAAAAAAAAGGTAGACCCCAAGCCGTGTTTGTTGCCTGAATTTGAATTTAAGAATCTACTGAACATTTTAAAAATTCCATTTATATTAAACTAGTTTCCGCTCGCGGGTTTGCTTGTGTGGTGCCTACCTGAATAAAAAGTATCTTATTTGTTATTCCTAGACAAGCTATGTT
Source organism: Hydriomena furcata (assembly GCA_912999785.1). NCBI lineage: Eukaryota > Metazoa > Arthropoda > Insecta > Lepidoptera > Geometridae > Hydriomena > Hydriomena furcata. Next base: position 8,408,219 of record OU538848.1, read on the forward strand.
TCATCCAAATCCGTGTTTACAGCACAAACATACAAACATCCTCACAAAGTTCCGGATTTATAAAATTACTTGTAGTAGGTATTGAAAAGAGGAGTAAAAGAATAACAGTGTGGCAACCAAGAAATGGTTAAAGAAGTAGAGGACGGCAATACAAACGATGGAAAGACGATATTGAGGAAACAGGAGGAAAACTGTGGACAAGAATCACAAAAGAAAGAGGAAAGTGGAAGGAATTCAAATTCAAATTCAAATTCAAAAATCATTTATTTCAATAAAATCACAAGGATCACTTTGAAACGTCTTAGGAACTAGGTGAAGCTACGCCGATTCCACGCGACCAAGCCTAGAAGAATCAGGCAACAAACACGGCTTGGGGTCTACCTTTTTTTTTAATGATCCTTTCCTTAATGCTATGTAGAGCTCCAGTGTGGTGCCAATCGAACAAGGTGAGATTGGATTGGATTGGATTGGATTGATTGGAGGAGGCCTATGCCAAAGGGCACACAGACTAAAATAAATAAATAAAAAAAGCAGTACGTTAACATTATAATTAGGTATCAAATAATATTAAGTAATTAGTTTTAATTATAAAATGTAGTAAGAATAGTCTACTATTAACACCTAATTTTTGTACTTACGTTTCACTTATATGTCTGAATAAATGGCTTCATTATTATTATTAGCATTGAAAAGAACTAGCTCGAATAAAATGTTCAAGAAGGGGTACAGTAACAAATTACCTTATCAACCCTTTCTAGATTCCGCGCGCAAAAGCGCAAAGCAAATCCATTTACCTACCAACCCCTCCCCGCCTTAACCCCTTGTCTTAAAGCTCACTTTCCCTTAGCCAGAGGCTATTGTTTTAAACGCCTATTATGAGCAGGTTTGTTTATATAGTTAACAGAACAGTCCAGGTCTTTGTCTCAAGAGGCTGGGTGTGACATGATGGATAGATTTTCTTTCGTCTCTCACTGTCTTAGAAGGTGGGGTTTTTTGGGGTTCAAGCTTGGGTTTTCTGAAAAACGGTGATCGAAAATAGACGGCAATAGACGCAATCTTATATATAAAATTCTCGTGTCACAATGTTCGTTCCCGTACTCCGAAAACGCTTGACCGTTTCTCATGAAATTTTGTGAGCATATTGAGTAGGAGAATCGGCCAACATCTATTTTTCATACCCCTAAGTGATAAGAATGGCGTAATGATCGGGAAAAACGGAAAGTGCTTTTTTATGTGGGATTATTGACATTTGACAGGACAACGTCTGTCGGGACAGCTAGTATAGATATATATTTTACCCGACTGTTTAGAAAGTAGGTAATGTTTTCAGGTTGTATGTCTGTTCTTTGGCTCATTCTGTAGCTTATGACGAGTACTAATAGTTATTTGTTATACAAGAGTGCAAAGTTGCTTTTTAAGGCCCGGCTCACACTCACACACGTATTTCAATGATTTTCAGGTACCGATTTAAAAACCAGGAATCACAATTGTGAGGATATAATGATACAAAATTACTGATAATATATTCATCTTTAATAGTAGATAATAAAAACTGGCCAGTTCTATACAACATTTTCAAAAAAATACGTTTTTACCGTCGCAAGAACCGCTGAAAATGTCGAAAAATGGGGTCTGGTTAGGTACCAATATCTTTAGACCCACAGCATATTTTTATTTGAAAATAATACGAAATTGTAGATTTTATATTTCTCTATACCGCGTGGCATTATCTTGTTTTCAAATAATTTACTATTTCATTTATGAACAATATAAAATGCAATAAAACTTCTCCATACATTTTTTCCATACAAAACTCACATTCACCTCAAGTCGGCACGTCAGTTAGCGCTCAGACGCGCTCGGGGAAGCACGTCCACGTCACATTTTTCTTCGAATTTAGAGGAGGTCTTACATAATGGTATACCGGGGTAAAATACTGGACATGCAAAACTAATGATAACATTTGTATAATATATGAAATGAAATGAAAAATATATTTATTACAACGAAATAAAAGATTTAACTAGATACATAGAACTTAACTAAATTTCGTAGAAAACAAAATTTCGTAGAAAACACATTGAGCAGACGGGATTTCTTTCAGTCCCTCACTAGGCTATTGCCTTGAAGAATTTAGTGCAAGCCACACAGATAAAGGTTAGGTACAATGCATGATTTGTTGAAAGAGTTGGATGATTTTTTTTTTGTAGAAGATGCGTTTCATCGAGTTTGGTTTCGAAACAATATGATAATAGTATACGGTTTTACCTTTTTGCATACGTCGTGTCGGAGCAAAATCGAAATAAGCCGATGTTTCGTATTTGATTGTTATTTTAATAAAAATATTAAATTTCAGGAAAATGTGAACCTGGTTGTGTCCCTAATTAGTCCTATTAAATAAATATAAATGTTGATTTGATACATTTCTGTTTTGAAATGAAAGTTCTAAGGTACCATGATCCTTACCTGTATCGTTTAGACCCGATCTACCCTATATTACCAAGCGTGTTTTTTTATACATGGATGGAAAAAAATGATACTTTATCTATAATTGGATTTAGAAAAATTACATAAATTTCAGATTATGAATATAATTTATAATTATTATTTATCTACCTTTAATATTATAAATCTAAAAGTTTGTGCGGATGTTAAGTATGTTTGGATGTTTGTACCTCAATCAGACCTAAACGACTAAACGGATGAAATTGAAATTTGCTGTCGATGTAAATATACCTCTAGCTTATAAATAGGCTATTTTTAATTAAAAAAACATCCTCAAAACTATAAAAAGACTCCGAGTGCTGGTGTGCAACAAATCTAGCATTAATCAATTTTGACGACTGATGAATGACTGACGAATGATACGATACGCATTGAACCAAAAATGTTGAACCTTCTAAAAAGGTCGGTATTTGTTATTATCAAAGCAAGGATTATCTGGGGGGCACGGTAGTGCCCCCGCCAAGTCAAGCAAAAAAGCGGCACAGTCGTACCATCCTTTTCTCGAAGCAGTTCAGGCCATTTTTTAGACAGACAGACAGACATTGAAATCTCACAACTTTTTACGATAGAAGAACTGATGGGTTTTTGGTTAAATTATACACGACCTGGGTGATATATATGGATTCTTTATTGTAGAGATATAGAACACGACCAGCCGTAACAAGCGAACAGGGAAGAGAGACTGACATCGACAGATTATCTCTGGTCATCTTAGGCTACTTATACTATTACACACACGAGCATAGTTCCAACAAAAAAAAGACAAAAAAAGAAACTGAGTTGCGTTGCGAGAATTGGCTTTTTATTTTTATTTTTACAAGTTGTTTTTGATGGCATATACTTAAGTTTAAGTACATGATGCAAATAATTAAATATTTAAAAAAATAATAAAGTGTCCTGAAAAATTGTTTAATTCGAAATACTGAAAGTGCTCTTTAGTGTTTCGTAGTTTACAAAAAACCCTTATAGTTTTGCCATTTTCGTCCATTCGTCCGCAGCTTAGCTCAGATACTCTTAGTACTAGAAAGCTGTAATTTGGCATGAATATACATTAGTCACGCCGACAATGTGGTAGAAATAAATACATATTTTCAGATGTTTTTTTTTTCTCGCATACTCTCCATGTCTTTGGATAGGTCTTAAAAAGTATTGCAGGTTTGTGATGTCATTTAGTACAAATACAATGGAAAATATGAATTTTTAAAAAGAGCTGGTCATCTCTTTTTACAAATTCGTATTGAATTTTTCTGAAAAGAAAATATTATGGAGGGTTATTTAGTAAAGTTTTACAATAACTGTTTAATTCCAGAACTTGTTGACCCTCGCTACGCGCGGTCTATGGATCTTCGAGATCATAGCTCGCACACAATTCAAAAGCAAAATACATATTTTATCAGTATTTCACTTTCAAAACTTTCTGTGAGTCGTACTCGAAACGTTGACGGTGCCGTCATCGATTTTAGATGACAATAAGTTTTTTTATTAAAAATATATTTTTATAATCAAGCTTTTGTAAATTCTAGTGCTCTAGTTCTCGTCAAGATAAAAATAACGAGCCCAAACGCGACGTGGTTATGTTGTGTAGTTGAGGAGTTCCGATGGCTACATCCGACCTCCATCATCAGACCAGCTCGCTAGTACCATAATTTTACATTGTCATTGAGATTGATAGGTATGCAAAGTTTTGCCTCAATTCGACTATTTAGTGAAGGGTTCCGTTGAACAGCTCCTTACTCCATCATCAGATCAACTCGCTGTCACCATATTATGTATGCAAAATTTCAGCTCAATCGATTGGGGATAACTGCTTCAAATTAAGTTGCAAGATTCCACCTTATCAAACATACATACATAAATATGTACATAAACTGCAAGTTAAATAAGAGCTTGTAAAAAAACGATACTTACCGTTTTGTCATAATGTATTTTATTAGTAGGTACCTAACAAATATTTTTTGCACAGTCAAATATTAGTAACTGTGTAGTAGCACTTTACGATTTGTAACCTGTCTTATAATATATATTAATTTTTTCTATATTTATTTTCTTTTTGTCAAGTGCAACCTATAAAATTATTAAGTACATACCTACCTATACAAATATGACATACCTCTATTGCACCAAATATTTTCAAGTATCAAGACTAGTTATTTAGTCTTGGTAAATTAAGTGTGAAGTAGCTTCAATGTGTGCGTTTGCACTATTCGTAGTGTGCGGCCACAGAATACGACCGAGTACAAAAAATGCGAGCTGTCATAAATTTAACAGCCGCCTTAAGGCGCGTGTTCAATTTTGATGACCGAGCAAGCGAAGGATTCTAAAATTAAATCACGAGCACAGCGAGTGATTCAAAATTAGAATCCTGAGCGTTAGCGAGGGAATCAAAAGAGCACGAGGTGAAAAATCTTTGCACTCGAGTGCAACACGTAACTTTTCATTCCACCTCAGCGAGGAAATGACTAAATGCAAAAAAAAAACGTTTACAATCACAAGATAGGTACTTTTATTTCAGTTTAGGTATTAACTACTACATTATGACAGGTAAGTAATACAGAATAATCTTAATAATGACGTGAAAAAAGCCGCGTAAAGAACCGCGTACAAAGCAAATTGAAAAAAGAACACCAAGAAGGTTCCGAGTCTGAATTTTTAACAAATTAAAAAAAAGTTGTATGATATATTCGGCACCATAGAGGTAGCAGTAAATAGGTTTAATGATTTTTTTAATTCACAAACTTAGTGCACTCGATGTTCTAAATTAAATTTACTTTATCCTCTAGAGAATAAAAACGGCTTTTGCACTCAGATATTGAAGAGCAAAAATACTCTTTCCGAGATGGTGGGATGAAAATGTTTTTGATGATTGCAGAATCGTATTTTCTCAATAACCGCAAAACATACAGTTTTGTTTTTGTATGACAAAGATAACTTTAGGATATAATCTACATAAATTGCAGATAGAAACACGATTAATGAAACTCTTCTCGATTGATTTATTTTCCAAAGATGGCTCTTCAAAATACTAGTCTAATCAAAACCATGAATCGCAAAACAGTTCATTTTTAGGGTTTTGAGTACAAGAAACCCTTATAGTTTCGCCATGTCCGTCCGTCCGTCTGTCCGCAGTTTAGCTCAGATAGCTTAGATAGGTCTTAAAAAGTATGGAGGGTTTGTGAAAACAACTTTTTGATTAAGGAATTCGTTTGTGAAATATTAAGCTTTAAAGTGCCAATTTTTGTTAGAGTCGAGTGCCCCCCCCCCCCCAAAAGCAAAACAATTGGGTTTGGGGGAGTGAAAGAATTCACAGTAGTAGTACATTATACTGAAATGTTGTCGTTGTCCTGTCAATATATTTTTGTATAAGAACCTTCTCCTGACAATAACGAATACAACAGAAAAAGAATTAGCAAAATTGTTCCAGCCGTTCACGCGTGATGCTATGGTTTATTTTTATATACATGATTTTTTATTTTGTTATAATTTTTTGTTTACTGTATTTATTTAAGTAGCTACGTGGGTAAAAAGAATGCGTTAGCTGCGTACATATTTCTTGGCGAATTTTTAATATCTTGATAAGTAAAACTACCTACTTTAGTACACAAAAAGTCGACTCGAACATAACTCAAGCCGAGGTTGGGAACAGATAGCTCAATTTATACATTTTAATAATTTAATAACAAAAAAAACACGTTTGTTGTATGGGGAACCCCACTTAAATATTTAATTTATTCTGTTTTATGTATTTTAAATTGTCTAGCCATGACGGTTCATGAAATACAGCCCTGTGACAGACAGACGAACGGACGGACAGACAGAAAGCGAAGTCTTAGTAATAGGGTCCCGTTTTTACCCTTTGGGTACAGAACCCTAAAACGAAAATTTCAAGAATCACCTTTATGATTCATTGTAAAAAAAAACATAGTGAAAAAATATTTTGTTTTTATTCTTTGACTGAATAATTGAAAAAATCTACTAATAAATAAATAAATAGGATTACGACTGTAATCCCCAAATATGGTAGACATCCTCTCAGATCTCCAGACGCTTAGATCCTATGAAGATGTCTAGTGGGGCACGCGGCACGTCCAAACATTATATTTGGCACATGCCCACATTTTGCAGTAGTTAACATTCCATACGTGACAGGTTGCAAGCCCATCGCCGCTTTTAAGAATTTTTTTATTTATTTATTTATTTATTTATTTGGAACTAAAACAACAATAGCACATTAAAAGTAGAAAACGATGACATTTGCAGAAGTATAAATACTGTGTCGCAGACATCAACGCCCTCCTCCGAAGGTAGGGCACAGCACAGTTCCAATTAATATAAAAATCGAAAGTTAAAAATTACATTTTATAGAATGTGTGTATAGTGTATGTATGTATATTATGTGTGTGTGTGTGTGTGTGTGTGTATGTGTGTGTGTATGTGTGTGTGTGTGTGTGTGTGTGTGTATGTGTGTGTGTGAGAGAGATTTTCTGAGAGGGAGTCTAAATCATTGTGTGATTGTGCTTACTTAAAAGCAACAATAAGGTCTTCAGTGTCATCATAAGATAACAATTTTAGCCATTCATGACATTTGAGTTTGCATTTAGTTAAATTAAGAGAATATATGTTAAGTTGCTTATTTAATCTATTGTACAAAAGAGAGCTAATAAAATAATAGTGACGGCTTGCCAATTCCGTGCGTCGACGTTCAATATTACAAATTTTATCAGACCTACGTTTCGAGACAGTCAGTTTAGGGTCATAAATAATTTGAGAATGCTTACGAAGGACAGTTTGGACAATAAAGATTTGCCTAACCGTTAAAACTTGACAAAGCGAATAGAGTTCAGTAGTAGGGAAACGCATGGGTTTTTTGACTATAATCTTTAGTACCGCCCTCTGTGCCCTTTCCAGCTTCAACATAGAGGACTTAACCGAGCCTCCCCACGATGTTATGCAATAGGTTAAAACGGAATACTAACTGGTTTCCTCGCGATGTTTTCTTTCACCGTTTTGCGCACGTGGTTTTGATGCGCATATAATTTTTTCGAACAGAAAAATCCCTTGATGCACGCCAGGATTCGAATCAAAGACCTTCAGATTGAAAGTCGAGGTACCGCCCACTCGGCCAAAGTTAACGTTCTAATGCATGGCTATGCAATTAAGGCTAGAAAGAGTTTGAAACAAAGTGAGCTATTTGTTTAAACTCAAGTTTAAAACATTAGTATTCAAACACCGTCCGCGGTCCCAACTCAAATAAAATACACCTTTATACAATTTTAAACAACTACGTCCTAAAATTGGTCCTTGAGGCACTCTCATTTCACTATTAATGCAAAATACTCTTTATTACCAAGATTTTATGATAAAAAAACGCAAAAAGGATGATTTTGGTATAGATGGCGTTGGTGTGCAACAAATCTGACATCATAGACTAAAAACATTTAGTCGTCATAGTAACGCAGTTTTGACTAATGAATGGTACGCATTCTACCAAAATTCGTAATTTATTTTATCAGTACAAGGTGTAGGCAAAAAATTGGATGCTGCCTGAAATAGCTTTTTCCTATGTGATTATTACAAAAAAAATTGACAGAACAACGTTTGTCACGGGTCGGCTAGTTTAATCTAAATATACCCGATATAACCCTCTGTCGCCTTATACACCGTACACGCCAACCGCTAGTTAGCTAGTAATTAATTAGGACTGCCTAATTAATTAAAAAGTAATCTTATACATACCGGTTTTATGTCAAAATGCTGTGTCCTAACAGGACAGTACTTACTTGATTTAATTTAAGGATGGGTTAAGCGGAGTGGAGCGGAGCGGACCGTGAAAATGTTTTTTTTTTATAAATTATCCATATTAAGTATGTATGAATTATCAATAATTATGAATGTACAAAACAAAGTACATATACTCGTAAGTATTTCATCTTGTTCCCATAGTAAAAGCTTTGTATAGTTTGGGGCTAGGTGGCGCTGCGTGATAATGTCCACCAATATCTTCTCTACTATATAAAAGAAAGTCGGGTTTGTTACAACACTTATAACTCAAGAACGGCTGAACCGATTTGGCTGAAAATTGGTGGGGAGGTAGCTTAGAACCAGGAGACGAACATAGAATGAACATTTTTAACGGGAACGAGTTCGTTACGAAGTTCGCCGGGTTAGCTTGTTTATAATTTATTTATAGTTTGAAATTTTTGCGTTAACTATTTCGAGCACTATGATTGGTCAAATTACGGTCAGCTCCGCTTCACTCCGCCCATCCTTGGTCTTTCATTCAAGGTTTTACAGTTAGTGTAATTATGAGTGAAACTTTAGCAAGCCTCAACTATTTTCCTCATCTGTGACAGGTCCCAACTCATTAGCATACTGTTGGCAAATGTTTTCGCTACCCGGACCCAACGTACATTATGTTTGTTTTTAATACACGTCAAGTTAGATGATATCCGATTCATTATGCCTGTAAAGTTTCTAATTTGCACAATAAATAACACCATAGCCAGCCTTCGCACTAGACAGTCTGGCTTGTTCGATTGGCACCACACTGGAGCTCTCTACATAGCATTAAGGAAAGGATCATAAAAAAAAAGGTAGACCCCAAGCCGTGTTTGTTGCCTGATTCTTCTAGGCTTGGTCGCGTGGATTCGGCGTAGCTTCACCTAGTTCCTAAGACGTTTCAAAGTGATCCTTGTGATTTTATTGAAATAAATGATTTTTGTGCGTGAAGACTGTCGACAGCCACATACATTCGCCTATACATGCTCTGGCTGCGTGCAGTCAGCTGGCTGCCGTGCAAACAGGCGCGTTGTATTAACTGCCGAAGCTGGGAATTCTTGGCTGTCTAGGGCGCGGGGGACTTAACAGTCATACAATAGGATTATAGCTAGGATTTTCTGCGTCGTGACAATAATGACATTATTCATCACCACTCGTTGTTCCCTCATTATAATCATCAAAACCATTTAAATGGCAATGTGTACGGTTCTATAACAAATTACCAAATTACATGAAAAGCAATCTCCATATATATAAAAGAAAGTCGTGTTAGTTACACTATTTATAACTCAAGAACGACTGAACCGATTTGCCTGAAAATTGGTAGGGAGGTAGCTTAAAACCAGGAGACGGACATAGGATACTTTTTATAACGGAAACAGGAAAGGGAACGGAAACTTAACACAACATTTGTTGAATCTAAAGCGATACGAAGTTCGCCGGGTTAGCTTGTCACTACATAGTATAAAGCAAAGTCGCTTCCCGCTTCCCGCGTCTGTATGTATGTCTGTATGTATGCTTATATCTTTAAAACTACACAACGGATTTTGATGCGGTTTTTTTTAATAGATAGAGTGATTCAGGAGGAAGGTTTATATGTATAATTACATGCTTAATATATTAGAGAACCACTGATAATATTAAAATTTCTAATATGAAGTCGTAAATAAACACATTTTTTGCGCTTACATTGCAAACGCTGACTGAACTCTACGAGATAGATCAAAATAATATACTAAATATTGTATACCTTAAAAAGGTCTACAAAAAAGTCCGCGATGGTATATGTTTATCTCTTAGGGATAACCCACAATAATCCATTTCTATCCTTTACTTTTTACCGCGACTTATTTTTAAATTTTGAATGCTGTTAACGAGTATACAAAGACATTCTGTAATATATTTTGGTATCAGCTTTGCACCCGTGCGAAGCCGGGGCGGGTCGCTAGTATAATTATAAAAACCGGCCAAGTGCGAGTCGGACTGGCGCACGAAGGGTTCCGTACCATTATCTATAAAAACGGCAAAAAAATCATGTTTGTTGTATGGGAGCCCCCCTTAAATATTTATTTTATTCTGTTTTTAGTATTTGCTGTTAGAGCAGCAATAGAAATACATAATCTGTGAAAATTTCAACTGTCTAGCTATCATGGTTCATGAGATACAGCCCTGTGACAGACAGACAGACGGACAGCGAAGTCTTAGTAATAGGGTTCCGATTTTACCCTACGGGTACGGAACCCTAAAAACGAAATTAAACGTGAATCATTCAACAAGACTTACTACAAAACATCAAACCATTAAACCATAGTATGATCCTTGTGCTAGAAAAATCCATTTTGGCCGATTCGAATCCGACCTCGTTTACAGATTGAAAAATGAGGCCCTCGCACGCGGACAAGAATTATTTACTTCAAATAAATAAAAATACATTCACAAATAATTTATTTCAAAAAAGTTTAACCTCATAAAGCTAAGTGAAGTAAACTAATCCTTAAGTCTAATGCTAATGCTAATAGATCTAATCTAATGCTAGACTCAAGTTAAGCTTAAATAAAGCTTATAATTATGAGACTCGGATTACGAATTACCAATTTATGACAGACACTAAAGTCGTGTTGGCCGAGTGGAAGGTACCTCGACTTTCAATCTGAAGGTCGTTGGTTCGAATCCTGGCGTGCATCAAAGGATTTTTCTGTTCTAAAAAAATATATGCGCATCAAAACCACGTGCGCAAAACGGTGAAAGAAAACATCGTGAGTACCAGTTAGTGTTCATATACGCGGCGATGGGCTTGCAACCTGTCACGTATGGAATGCTAACTACTGCAAAATGTGGGCATGTGCCAAATATGATGTTTGGACGTGCCTCTGACTACCCCCACTAGACATCTTCAAAGAATCTAAGCGTCTGAAGATCTGAGAGGATGTCTACCGTACTTGGGGATTACAGTCTTGATCCTATTTTTTTTTTAAATAATAAATTTCCAATACCGACCTTAGTAGAATTCAACCTTTTTTTGGTAGAATGCGTTGCTATGACAACTCAATGTTTTTCGGTCTAAGATGTCTAATTTTTTGCACATCAGCGCCATCTATACCAAAGTCATCCTATTTGCGTTTTTATCATTTAGGGGTTGTTTTTCGGATTATAAAGTCCCTTTAGTTATTCTGATTTTTTATCTACATACTACAGCAAATTTCATCTTAATCCGTTTTGTCGTTTATTTTTGATTAGGGAACAAACATAGTAGCCTTATCACAAACTTTCGCATTTATAATATTATAGATACACAAATCGCGCGCGCTCTACGATGTATTGCATTGCGTCCCCCAACTGGCGGCATACTAACAATTTATTTTTATACATACATTTTTTTATATTGTTAGCGTACATTAATATAATAGTGTACCCTAATAATACAATCTAACCATATGGCAGGCTAATGAGTAGTTTCACTTTGACCTAAATTGCTATAATATCACTACATAGTATAAAGCAAAGTCGCTTTCCGCTTCCCGCGTCTGTATGTATGTATGTATGTATGTTTGCTTATATCTTTAAAACTACACAACGGATTTTGATGCGGTTTTTTTAATAGATAGAGTGATTCAGGAGGAAGGTTTATATGTATAATAACATGCTACCCGTGCGAAGCCGGGGCGGGTCGCTAGTTATTAATAAACTAAGAATGTGTCCACTAACACTTTTCTTACTGTCTCTAATTAAGGGGAAGTTCACTTTGTTTTTGTGTTCTATAAACGTAGTAAACTTACTCTTACACTACACAACACTGTTTGTATACAATACATTACACTAGCATAAAAGGTATCGTTCTTTTGAGCCTTCTTACTTGGTCTGTGTTGTCGAGAAGCTGGATTGCCTCGACAACATACATGATAAAAACCTTACTCGTAACCTCTTTTAGAAAAAAAATCCTATTCCACATTTAAAAAGCCGCTGAAAGAATACATACGCATATTAAACGTATAAAACCTCATCTAAAATTGCTTAGGGTGTTAATTTTGGTGAAATTTATTGGGGTTCAATTGCGTATATATTAGAGAGGCGTAGCCACAGAAAGTGAGCTGATTTATATGGAGCGATTTCGAGGTTGTAGTGCAAGAGTCAGTGCTTAAAGATGTACGTTATTATCTACATTATTTTTATAACCAGGCAAAATTGGCATTTTAGTTTGTAATGGAAGACAGAGTTTAAAAATTTACATTATTTAAAAATAAAGGATCACGACTGTAATTCCCAAGCACGGTAAATTCTCAGATCTCCAGACTTAGATCCTTTGAAGATGTCTATTGGGGGTAGTCAGAGGCACGTTCAAACATTATATTTGGCATATGCCCACATTTTGCAGTTCCATACGTGACAAGCCTATCGCCGCTTATAAGAATACTAACTGGTTTCCTTACAATGTTTTCCTTCAACGTGTTGAGCACGTTTTTTTTTTCACTTTCAAAACTTTCGTGAGTTGTACTACACATTATTACAACAACGGGAAATTACTCACGTAAATGATAAATTGTCAATGAGGACACCGACAATGTTTCGATTCATCTAGAGAATCTTCTTCAGGGTGAGTGGACCGCGGTGGCGGGCGCGGTCACGAAATATCAAACGTATGACGTGATTTCCAAGTGTTCACGTTCAAAACGCACGTGCGGTCTAAGTAGCGAGCTAACTAGTCATACGTTTGATATTTCGTGACCGCGCCCGCCACCGCGCCCGCGAGTCAACGTGTATAAGCAATAACGCGCGCGCTACCCTGCTCGCATTGCATTGCGAGACGGCAATGCGAGCAGGGTAGCGCGCGCGTTATGGTCCACTCACCCTGAAGAAGATTCTCTAGATGAATCGAAACATTGTCGGTGTCCTCATTGAAAATTTATCATTTACGTGAGTAATTTCCCGTTGTTGTAATAATGTGTTGAGCACGTGTTATTTCGAACAGGCCATCACGGCTATTTTACTTGACATTATTAGCAACAATATTTTTAACTATAAATAAATATTAATAAATAATAAATATTGGCGAACTTTATACACAGCGCCATCTAGCCTCAAACTAAAGCTTGTATTAAGGGAGTCAGATAACTGATAAAATACATAATATACTTTTTTTTTGTATTTAAGTATTTATTATATGTACATACTAGCGACCCGTCCCGGCTTCGCACGGGTAGCATGTTATTATACATATAAACCTTCCTCCTGAATTACTGTATCTATTAAAAAAAACCGCATCAAAATCCGTTGTGTAGTTTTAAAGATATAAGCAAACATACATACATACAGACGCGGGAAGCGGAATGCGACTTTGCTTTATACTATGTAGTGATTAACACCCAGATACAGAACAGAAATCTATGTTTATCACACAAATATTTGCCCTGGGTGGGGATCGAACACACAATCTACAGCGCAGAAGGCAGAGTTACTACCAACTGAGCTGTGAGGCCAGTCTACTACATCTACTTAGAAATAAAGTCGGGACCGTATTTTTTTCGAAATTTCGCTGTAATTATTGGTAAAATGTCAGAGAGGACGTTCTGTCCCTTCCGGCCTCTATTATGATGCTATCAAATGCTTGGAACTCGATTCACTCATGGAAACAATAAATAAATGAAAACAACTGTCCTCGCAGCTTAGTTTTTTTGGTTACAAACAAAAATATAAAAAAATATAAAAATACAATTTATTTCTTTAAAAAATAAATAAATAAATAGGATCACGACTGTAATCCCCAAGTACGGTAGACATACTCTCAGATCTCAACGCGCTTAGATCCTAGAGTCTAAAGGGGGTAGTCAGAGGCACGTTCTAAAATCACATTTGGCACATCGCCGCTTACAAGAATATTAACTTTCCTCGCGATGTTTTCCTTCACTTATTAATGCGCATATACATTTTTTAAACAGATAAATCTATTGATACAGTAAACAAACCCACGACCTTTAGCTTGAAAGTCGAGGTACCTGTGGGCCAACACGGCTCTGCTTGTTGGTGTAGTCAGGGAAGTCCAAGACACAATCTCAATGCTGTTAATGTGTGGATCCCGCAGAAATCACCATCGATCGATGGACCCATTCCCGTCTCCAATTGAATGCAGTCTACGACATGAGTACAATCGACAGAACAAACACTTTGTATTGTTTGTGTTAAGAGCATTTCTGGGCAGGCGTTTTTCAATACAAACGTATTCAGCTTTTTCCTCCCTGGATGATGATTCTAAAGAAAATATTTTTCTACCATACAATCTATGAGAACCACTGCATGCTCCTATGTCTTATTTTTCTCCATAAACTAGTTATTAACCATTTAAAAGCACAAAAATTAGCCAGTTTTAACCGCCCACTTATGACGTCCAGTAAACAAATGTGACGAATTTATTCAATGAAAAAAAAACATACAGTCTTAGATGGAGGCATTCTTATTAATATTTAAAAAAATAATTAAAATCGATCCAGTTTTGAAGGAAGAAACAGGTGAATACGAAATAGCGATTTCATTATCACTACATAGTATAAAGCAAAGTCGCTTTCCGCTTCCCGCGTCTGTATGTCTGTATGTATGTTTGCTTATATCTTTAAAACTACACAACGGATTTTGATGCGGTTTTTTTAATAAACAGAGTGATTCAAGAAGAAGGTTTATATGTATAATACATGCATAATATAGTAGAGAAACACTGATAATTTTAGAGGTTTCTAATGTGATGTCGTAAATAAACACATTTTTTTGCGCTTACATTGCAAATGCTGGCTGAACCCCACGAGATATATCAAAATAATGTACTACAGTATTGTACACCTTAAAAACGTCTACAAAAAAGTCAACGATGGTATTAGAAATGTCTTACGCACAGCGAAGCGGGCACGGGTCAGCTAGTGATTATATAAGAATATTGGGTCCGCGCTGTTGTTGTCTCTATCGCCACTCATACGTTTATATCTTGGGCACAGCGCGACAGCAATAGATTTTTTAAATACCAATTTTTCAAATTTGTTGCTGCTAGAATTTTTTCTTAACATGCGATACACAAGCGAAGTTGCTTCATTTAGAGGTAATAAGTTTTATCTTGGAAAAAATATTTCAATGACAAACTATTGTCAAATCATTTAGAATCACAATTCATTTAAACCATTTAATGTATGTATGTATGTAACTATGTTTGTTCGGATGGAATCTTGCAACTCAATTTTGAAGCTATTATCCCCAACTGATTGAGCTGAAATTTTGCACATACCTTTAGTTAGTTCTGGTGACAATACAATAATATGGTGACAGCGAGCTGATCTGATGATGAAGTCAGGAGCTGTTCAACAATTACTCACCACGGAACACCTTACTAACACGATTGAGTAAAAACTTTGCATTCTTGTTAAGTTCCGATGACAATGTTATATGATGTGACAGATGATAGCGCGCTTGTTCTCGTTGGTTTGAATGATTATACAAAAGCTTGTCATTGAAAAGTATTGTTTTAACAGAAAACTTATTCTCTGTTTTCAATTCACTATTGTGCCAGAATGCTCTTAAATTAATCGGTTTGATTGTCCTGTGTTTGAAACTAGATAAATAATTGATGGTTTTGATTAAAGTGTATACATCCTTCTTATGCCGTTTTGGCCGAGTGGGAGGTACCTCGACTTTCAATCTGAAGGTGTTTGGTTTGAATCCCGACCTGCTTCAATGTATTTTTCTCAAAACAGTGAAGGAAAACATCGTGAGGAAACCAGTTTAGTATTCTTGTTACCGGCGATGGGCTTGCAAACTGTCAGGTATGGAATGTGAACTACTGTTTGGTATGTGCCAAATATAATGATTGGACGTGCTTCTGACTATCCCACTAGACATATTCAAAGAATCTAAGCGTCTGGAGATTTGAGAGGATGTCTACCGTACTTGGGGATTATTTTTTTGTTAATATCTTCTTGGCTTTTTAATCTTAATTCTATAATATTGATAACATCACCACCGGCTCCTGGTCTAGGATTTGCGATACCAAAGCCAGTTACGACCAGTTTTATCCTTCTTGTCGCTTCTTCACTCCGAAACGGCGTAATTCAGTCTTCAGTAGGTACTCTTAGCACAAGTTTGTGAGCAATCGAGTCAACTGTGAGTCAATCACAAACATTAGAATAGTAATTAAAAAAAAACCGGATAAGTGCGAGTTTTCCGTAGATTCCGTAACATTATCTATAAAAAACGCCAAAAAAAACGTTAGTAGATAATGTTACGGAACCCTTCTTGCGCGACTCCGACTCGCACTAGGCCGGTTTTTATATTATTGTAGACGATGAATGAATGATAAATTAATGTAGATAAGCCTTGGCAACTGTTGGGTATTTTCATACCAGGGAAGTTGTTAATTTAAGTAATTCATACTGCAATACTGTCAAACTTGATCGAGCGACTCTTAAAAGTGCTGTATCAAAACTCAGGGGCCGTACCACAAGCTCAAAAGTAATAATAAAACAATACTTACGGTGCAAGTGACAACGACGTACGAACTCGTGATATATAGCGTTGTCATTTTCGCACCGCGAGTAATATTGTTTTGATATTACTTAAGGACTTGTGGTATGGCCCTAAAACATGACATTAACGATACATCAACGTATTTTACTATTCGAAAATATTATCCGTATAAAAACAAATTGGTACTCAAATATAAACATATTATGCTCAAAATAGTGAAGTTAGTGTTTTTAGGGTTCCGTACACAAAGGGTAAAAACGGGACCCTATTACTAAGACTTCGCTGTCCGTCTGTCCGTCTGTCTGTCACAGGGCTGTATCTCATAAACCGTGATAGCTAGACAGTTGAAAATATCACAGATTATGTATTTTTGTTGCTGCTATAACAACAAATACTAAAAACAGAATAAAATAAATATTTAAGGGGGGCTCCCATACAACAAACGTGATTTTTTCCCCGTTTTTATAGATAATGGTACGGAACCCTTCGTGCGCGAGTCCGACTCGCACTTGGCCGGTTATTTCTTTGGAAGAAAACAACGTCGAGTTAGCAAGTAAAGGGATAAAAATAAATAAAAATAAATAATAACAACAATTTGCCATCAAAAATCCTAATAATATTATAAATGCGAAAGTTTGTGAGTTTGTATGTATGTTTGTTCTTCAATCAGGCCTAAACGACAAAACGGATTAAGTTGAAATTTGCTGTAGATGTAGATATAATGCCAGAATAAATAATAGACTACTTTAAAAAATGAAAACATCCCCAAAACGATAAAAAAAACGCAAAAGGGATGAATTTTGTATAGATGGCGCTGCTGTGCAATAAATCTGACATCACAGACTAAAAACATTCAGTCTTTTCTATTCGATTATTGAAATTTGACAGGACAACGTCTGTCACGGGTCGGCTAGTGTGTCAATAAAATAGCGCTGAAAACTTGTGCTAAGGGAACAGTAGACTCGAATAGTCTCAATCGGTTTATTCCGCTGCTAATCAAAGTGCCCGACTCAATGGATTATTTATTTTTGAAATTTTCCTTCATTTTCATATTATTATTTCTGTATTTACTCGAGAATAAGTCAAGATCTCTCAATTAAAGTTGACTAATAACGAGTATAATAGCATGTTAATGTCAGTTGGAGTTGAGTTTAAGAGTGACTTAGAGTACCAGGGTTAGTAGTCTAAGATACGGTTAAAAAATCCTATCCTAATAATATTATAAATGTGAAAGTTTACTGTAGATGTAGATATACTGCCCGAATAAATAATAGATTACTTTAAAATATGAAAAACATCTCTAAAACGATAAAAAAACGCAAAAGGGATGATTTCTGTATAGATGGCGCTGGTGTACAACAAATCTGACATCACAGACTAAAAACATTCAGTCTTTTCTATTTGATTATTGAAATTTGACAGGACAACGTCTCTCACAGGTCGGCTAGTAAATAAATAAATATTGGCGGACTTGGCACACATCGCCATCTATCCTCAAGCTAAGCAAAGCTTGTACTATGGGTACCAGATAACTAATAGAATATAGAATACATAAATACTTTTTTTTTGTAAATACATACTTTTAGCGGCGATGGGCTTGCAAAATGTCACGTATGAAATGCTACTGCAAAATGTGGGCATATGCCAAATATAATGTTTGAACGTGCCTCTGACTACCCCCACTAGACTTCTTCAAAGGATCTAAGCGCCTGGAGATCAGAGAGGATGTTTACCATACTTGGGGATCACAGTCGTGAAAATTGTACTGTTTTACATACATATTTCAATTTTAGAAATATTTGCATGAAAGTTCGGTCGAATACTATTTTTAAAGTGATAGATAAGTGAAATTTTTGACTTTTTGTATGGGCTGAGTCTACTCGGATAAGACGGAAAAAGTGATAAAACTGCATTATCTTGAAAACCATCAAACTTAATAAGAAATTGTCTTGAATTTAGGTAGCTAGTATGATTATCTAACGAATTATAAAAAAAATGAACTGTATAGCTATTCATAGTTTTGATTAAAAACGAAACTAGTGTTTTTGAAGAGCTAACTTTGAATAATAAATCTATCGAGAAAAGTTTCATCAATCGTGTTTCTGTCTGTAATTTATCTAGATTAAATCCTTAAGTTATCTTTGTCATAAAAAACAAAACTGTATGTTTTGCGGTTATATTTATTACTCGCCTTAAAACCATTTTCCAACAAAAAGTGGAGCGAGTGTTAATTTCGACTTCCATAAAAGCTAATAAAAGGTAAAAATGAATATTTTTCATTGCAAATTTTTCATTTCAGACGCAGTAATCAATTAAAATTTGAGCGCATCCATCATCAAGAATCAATCTTCTGAAAATAACCGCTGAAATATTATTACAGAAGCCACAATGACGTGTTGGAAGTTTCGACTTTAGATCGTGGGTTCGAATCCCGGTCTATCGGACACGTGCAGAAATCTTCTGAAAATAGCCGCTAAAATATTATTTCAGAAGTCGCATTGGCGTGTTGGGTTCGAATTCCGGTCAATGGGCTATGTGACAAAATTTTGAAAACCATTCTTGATTATTCAGTAGTGACTGTGGAACCCAAAAAAAATATTATTTTATACTCAATTTATCTTATTAATAATTTTGATAATATATATTTCCTATTAAATAATATCTATCAGCCAACGTATAACTGAAACCAAATTACTTTATTCGCAAGAAATTTCTTCAACCCACTGTAAAAGGACAATTTATTTTACTGGCTATCTCTATTAGAGATGTCCATCGCACTGCGATAATTTAAAGCTGAAGCTTGTGAAAATCCGTCTTTTTCACCGCTCCAAATAGGTCGGATAATCGGTCTTATTATTTTGGTAAATATCTTATAACATACTCTCAGATCTCAATTCACTTAGATTCTTGAAGATATCTAAAGGGAGTAGACAGAGGCACGTTCAAACATAACGTTTGGCATAATACACACATTGCAGTAGTTAGCATTCACATGTGACAGGTTGCAAGCCCGTAACCGCTACAAAACACTATCGCCTTAAATCTTAACGCTGGTAATGAAGAATGTGTTTCAATTACTTTAAAATATATCTGCTAATAATATAAAGTTAAATATACTCATAGTTAAATTTCGGAATTTAAGCTTGAACTAAGTGTATAATCATAAATTAGGTTAAAGATCGAAATAAAATGGAGTATTTTATATTATATATTAGTATTTTATATTATAATAATAATAATAATAACCTTTATTTAACAATCTTAAAACATGGTTTTATAAAGTTGATATTTAGTACAAGTAAAATAAAAAAAAAGAAAGTAGAATATAAGTACAATTAATACTCACTTAAATATATATATTTTTCCCTTATTTGTTTTAACTTTATATGAATTACTTATTGACACCGGTCGGTATAGAGATTGTGTTGCGTTCTCGCATAGGCCTCCCCTAGAGCTTGACACTCTTTCCTATTATGAGTCATCCTTTTCCAAGTGACTCCAGCATGTTTCCGGATATCGTCCTCCCATCTGAGTATTTTATATTAGTATAGGTATATTATGTAATGTGTGTTATGTCATATTTTTAAATATTTACGTAATTTTTATGGAATTTGTATTCTTCAGTTTTGTTATTTTATTTTTATTATTGTTTTATTTATTTTTATTTTTGTTATATATATGTATATGTTTTATTTATTATTTTTATATTTAATTTTGTATCTACTTGTATATATTTAAAGCCGCACCAACATGCCCCTTCTCTTTATATGTTCATTCCAGTCCATTCTAAGGTTGCCTGGTAGAGATCGCTTTTAGCGATAAGGTCGCCCATTGTATTACCTTTAAGCATAGTGTTATTTATTTTATTTCTGTTCATAAATATTTGTATTCGTGTGAACGTGTGGTAATCAATAAAGTGTTATCTATCTATCAATCATCTATTTTTTTTTTGCATATTTCAATCCTTGGTATGGTGTTGAAAAAACTTTAATATTAGGTAAACGTACTAGATAGGTAGTTTAATATCTGTAGATATAGGTGGCGCCACTAGCCGCCCGCCATTACGCGCAACGTCATTGATTTAACATACAAGCACAAGCACGGAGTTATAAAAGTATAATAAAGTTGTAGTTCTTTCAGTACTGTTTTATTGATATTAATAAACGAAGAACACTACATGTAGCTGTAGTAAAACTAGTAATATCACTACATAGTATAAAGCAAAGTCGCTTTCCGCTTCCCGCGTCTGTATGTATGTATGTAATATGTATGTTTGCTTATATCTTTAAAACTATACAACGGATTTTGATGCGATTTTTTTAATAGATAGAGTGATTCAGGAGGAAGGTTTATATGTATAATACATGCATAATATAGTAGAGAAACACTGATAATTTTAGAGGCTAATTCTTCCGACACAATGATACAATCCCGACTTAAATGATTGTATCACTGACACGCAAGAAGAAGAGGTTTCTAATGAGATGTCGTAAATAAACACATTTTTTTGCGCTTACATTGCAAATGCTGGCTGAACCCCACGAGATATATCAAAATAATGTACTACAGTATTGTACACCTTAAAAACGTCTACAAAAAAGTCAACGATGGTACTAGAAATGTCTTACGCACAGCGAAGCGGGCACGGGTCAGCTAGTTTTACTATAAAATCAACTCGTTTTATAGTAAAAGTCCGGCTTTTTGTAGTCCGATACAGCCCCACGGTCGTTAAGACTACTGCCAACGATGCCAAAAGTCCGGCCGGCGAACTTCGATTTCATAATTTTACTTTAGACTCGCGTTGAAAAGTATCTTTCCTCGTTTTCAAGTTTGCGCGGAACCCTAAATTTAACTATTAATTAAGTTAAGAGGGATGAACCGTTTTACGGAATTGGTGATAAGTTAGATTCGAGTCAGATTTCAAGTTATTAAATTTGAATTTTTGATGATTTTGTTGAGTTAGGTCAGGATTAAATTGGACCATCTGTTTCATGTTACCTAAAACTAGCAGTCTGCCCCGGCGTCGCACGGGTGTAGTAATGATTTTATAGGTAAATTTTTTATACTTTGGGTTACATTATCGAAGTTTTCATACGGATCCCTAATAGTTAGACAAATGGTATTATGTACTTTTTTGTAGATATTGATGTTATCTATAAAACTGTAGTACAATATTTTGCTCTATTGTCAATAATTTCCGCAGCTTAAGCGATATAAGGATTTTTTTGGATTTTTTTCACACGTTGGTTTACATTATCGAAGTTTTCATACGGATCCCTAATATTTTTGAAAATATTCTATAGCCTATGTTCATAAGGGATAATGTAGGATTCTAATGGTGAAAGAAATTTTCAAATCGGTCCAGTAGTTTCGGAGCCTATTCGATGCAAACAAACAAACAAACAATCAATTAAATCTTTCCTCTTTATAATATTAGTGTAGATGTGTTTCAGAGACTATTTGCAGAATACTACCTTATAGGAAGTTCTAATGCTTGAACGTGCCTCTGACTACCCCTATTAGAAATGTTCTATGCGACTGCAGATCATTTACGGTATACCGTATTTTTTTAGTTTTTTTAGAAGCGATATATATTTCTGGACATTTTACTCAGTCCCATCTAGCCCTAAACTACTATGGGTACTAGATAACTGATAGACTACGTACTTATATACTTACTTGATCACAATAACCTACCAATGAGTATTTATTTAAAGGAAATAAGAAATACAAGATAGCCGTGAAGACCTCAAAACGGTGAAGGAAAACATCGTGAGGAAACCAGTTAGTATTCTTATAAGCGGCGATGGGCTTGCAACCTGTCACGTATGGAATGCTAACTACTGCAAAATGTGGGCATGTTTGGACGTGCCTATGATTACCCCCACTAGATATCTTCAAAGGATCTAATCGCCTGGAGATCTAAGAGGACGTCTACCGTACTTGGGGATTAAAGTCGTGATTCTATTTATTTATTTTTTACGGCTAGTGAGTACCCGGCTTTAACTTACCACAAACCGCGCGTTAATCTGCGTGGAAACACTGTAATGTGTGAATCGCCTAATAGCTGTTAAGTACGCGAAAATGTACCTACATTTAGATAATACGGCCCTTTTATAGAAAACCGACGGGCCATGCATCTAATCCTAGGTAGCAAAAAAGGGCCAATGAAAGAGATGTATTCACAATTGAACTCGCTCGTTCATCCGGATATTGGTATTCTCACATGCAAACGGCTATGTAATGACTATACGTTTTTCAATTCAATATGATAAAACTCTAATCTATACATATAATAAAACTGTAGAAGAGTTCAATTCTGTACATTGAATAAAAGCTAAAAAAAATACTCCTAGGGGTCTTCATACAAGTAACACAAGCAAAAAAAACATTTTTAAATTTTTGTCTGTCTGTCTGTCTGTCTGTCTGTTGTCTGGCTTTCACGCAAAAACTACTGGTCAGATTTTGATGAAACTTTTTTTTGTTTTATAGCTATTAGTCCTCGGCAACATATAGACTATAATTTATTTTGAAGATTGGAATACCAGATGAGAAACTGTCCCCCAGCGAAGCGGGCACGGGTCAGCTAGTACAGATCTAAAGTAACCTATATTGCTCCTTGATCTGTCTACATCCTACTAATATTATAAATGCGAAAGTTTGTGAGTGGGTGTGTGTGTTTGTTTGTGGGTGTTGTGTTACAAATCGATTCGAATCGAATCGATTTGCAGAATAAAAATTGTAAAGAAGTATTTATGCTGTTTTTCGAGATAGCGACGGCAGTGACCGTTTAGAAGTCGGCCCTATACATGTGCCATGGCACTTACAGTCGGTTAAACTCGTATAAAATTTAATTGTGCTATATAAAACTGAGAGCGTCGTATGTTACTGGGCATATTATGGAGTCACTGGGCAATGCAATTTAGTGCTATGTTCTAAAAGGAAATGAGCTTATATTGTTATACATTTTAGTTTCATTTTTATATTCAAATTAATTTAATAAGATTAAAAACCGGCCAAGTGCGAGTCAGACTCGCGCACGAAGGGTTCCGTACCATTATCTATAAAAACGGCAAAAAAATCATGTTTGTTGTATGGGAGCCCCCCTTAAATATTTATTTTATTCTGTTTTTAGTATTTGTTGTTAGAGCAGCCACAGAAATACATAATCTGTGAAAATTTCAACTGTCTAGCTATTACGGTTCATGAGAATCAGCCCTGTGACAGACAGACAGACGGACAGACAGACGGACAGACAGACAGACGGACAGCGAAGTCTTAGTAATAGGGTTCCGTTTTTACCCTTTGGGTACGGAACCCTAAAAATGAAATATGATCACGACTACATTCCTTTCAGCTCTTTTATCGCTCAGTTCCTTGAAGATGTCTAAGGGATAGTCAGGGCACCAAACATGAAATTCTTTCTCCGGTTTGACCACGTGTTAAGGATGACTCACGCTAGAACGTGCTGGGTCCGAGCCGGGCCCGAGACGTATAGCGTGAGTGTGTTCATAAAAATGTATATAATATTAGTTGATCGTGCTTAGGTCAACATTCGGATCGGGCCTGGCTCGGACCCGGCACGGACTAGTGTGAGCCATCACTTAATCGTGTACCTACTCTATCTCTATCTCTATCTCTATCTCTATCTCTATCTCTACTGGAATCCCTAAGTACGGTAGACATTCTTTCAGATCTCCAGACGCTTAGATCCTTTGAAGATGTCTAGTGGGGTAGTCAGAGGTACGTCCAAACATTATATTAGGCACATGCCCACATTTTTCAGTAGTTAGCATTCCATATGTGACAGGTTGCAAACCCAAAATACCAAAATCCATGTTTATCACAGAAATGTTTGTCCCGGGTGGTGATCGAACCCACAACCAACTGAAGGCAGAGCTGAGCTAAAAGACCAGTCAAAATTGTAAAGTTTATTTAAGAAATTTCCAACAAAATGGTCACTTATGTCAAGAAACATTGAACGTCGCAAATTACTTTATTGAGAACCGTTTGAGTTTTATATATTTGAGTTTGAAATTTGCGATTTAATCAAAGTGCGGCGTGACTCTTGTGTGCCTATAACACTCTGATTTTTATTAGGGTTCCGTACCCAAAGGGTAAAAACGGGACCCTATTACTAAGACTTCGCTGTCCGTCTGTCTGTCACAGGGCTGTATCTCATGAACCGTGATAGCTAGACAGTTGAAATTTTCAAAGTTTATGTATTTCTGTTGCTGCTACAACATATACTAAAAACAGAATAAAATAAATATTTAAGGGGGGCTCCCATACAACAAACGTGATTTTTTTACCGTTTCTATAGATAATACGGTACCCTTCGTGCGCGAGTCCGACTCATACTTAACAGGTTTTTATTATTATTTTTCGTTTCCCTTCGAAAGAGTTTTAATAAGTTTTCTGTTTAATTTTTTCAAGACAAGATTATGAAAGTCTTGTCTAGAAAAATAGTTAAGGGGCTCCCAGTCGCTGATTGCTCTTTTTCGAAACGAAAAAAGAAATACTTCTGAACAAGCCACATCTCCTATTTTTATAAGTATATTACTTCAGGTTCCTACCTAGATTTCTATTAAGCTGAAAACATAATAGCAGAAACTTTTCACGATTAAGATTATTTCAAAATGATACGTTTTAGAATTTATGATCGAAATATTTTATATACCTACTATTAAAATCAACTTGTGATTTATTGTTAAAGATAGGTAATATGTAGATCTAGATTTCTATTAGAATAGATTTTGATAAGTAATTATACAAAATTTATATCAATAATTTATTCGAAAAGCTAAGGCGGACCACGCACCGACGTGTGTTTGTCGTCATTGCAGCGGTCGGTAGGATTATTTATCGAAATGATTAAAGATAGGTACATCTTTATTCACATATACTATACATTATAAAATAGGAGATGTGGATTGTTCACAAGTATTTATTTTTTCGTTTCGAACAAAAACAATCGTCGACTGGGAGCGCCTTAAGTTACTCGTTTAGATTAACCCATCCAGCTTAAGATTGTGCTGCTTTTTAATTTGTGCTGAAGCAGAAATACATCATTTGCAAAAATTTCAATTGTCTAGCTATCACGGTTCATGAGATACAAAATAAAAAAAAACAAATTCAAAAAAGCGTTTATTCATTGAAATCACTTGGATCATTTAGAATCAAGTTTAATTTTGTTCGTTGTTAGTTTTTTTTAAGTCTTACTTATTTTTAATACAAAATGAATCTTAATTATTATTGATAGAGTGAGTTGGAGCAGTCCCAGGCTTTTTTGTCGTCTAAATAATCAGATATTTTATAGTAAGCCTTTTTGCATAGTTTACGTTTAATTAAGTTTTTAAATTTGCCAATAGATAGCTTTTGCATGTCATTTGGGATTTTGTTATAAAAGCGTACACATTGCCCTTGAAATGATTTCTTAGTTTTAGTGAGCCTAGTCGTGGGAACAGCGAGTTTATCTTTGTGACAGACAGACTGAAAGACAGACGGTCAGCGGAGTCTTAGTAATAGGGTCCCATTTTTACCCTTTGGGTACGGAACCCTAAAAACGAATACCGTCCTTTGACATTTCGATTGGTCGAAACATTGGCGTCGGTTTTCTTTTTAGTTTTTTAAACGTAATTATTTATATCCAATTTGTACAAAAAAACCTTTTACTATAAACATTGTAAATACGGTATGAGCTTGAGCAAGCAATATTATTATTGTTTTGAAGCAATAGACTATACATTGAGCTGAATCATTTGAAATCGTCCAATATTCGGAGGAATCCTCGATGTTAAGTCCCAGTTTCCAAAACGACAGCTGTCGGCAAATATCGGAAGTGAAATTACTTATTTTGATTGCTACAATTTTTTTGTGGCGATTGTGCTCTTTATTATATAATTTTCTGTTCGTAAAATTTATGTGCGTAACAAAACACGTGCTCAAAACGGCGAAGGAAAATCATAGTGAGGAAACCAGTTAGTATTCTACTACTGCAAATTGTGGGCATGTGCCAAATATAATGTTTGGACGTGCCTCTGACTACCCCCTCTTGACATTTTCAAAGGATCTATGCGACAGGAGATCTGAGAGGATGTCTACCGTACTTGGGGATTACAGTCGTGATCCTATATAATAATATTATTATTATTATTTTACGTTAAAGCCGTGTTGGCCTAGTGGAAGGTACCTCGGTTTCAATCTGATGGTCGTGGGTTCGAATCCCGGCGTGATTATATATGTATATATTATATATCTATATATTATTTATTATAATATTATTATATCATCTCTATTTTGCTCTCTAATGATTAGGTTTTAAAACACTTATAAAAATGTAAATTACGAAAACCTTTAAATAACTACCATAGTTTTCATCAGTACTTCATCAAAATCAAATAAAACGACTCTGTTATTAATTATGATAAATAAAAAAATATTTAGTATATACATATATTTATTAAAACATTAAAAAAATACAAGGGGTGCGTTAAAGAAACATACCTACAATTTTTTAATTTTATTGGATTTTACTCCATAGAAAAAATGATTATTATCAGTGAGTTTATGCAAAAGCTGTTAGAAAAAACAGTTGCAATTTATTTGTTAACCGTATTTATAACCTCCTTGTTTTATAGTCTTCGCGCATTACGGCATCACGAGCATTATTGCATTACGAGCGTCATTTTACGGTCTTCGTTTTTAAAGAAGTCAAAGCCTTAGACTGAAGCAGAGGACCGAGCGTTGAGCTTGATAAAATGCTGTACGGTTCGCAAAAAATCTTTTATTATTTTTAAACGAATGTATTGTTTAAATAAAGTATTTTTTTCATTAGATTTAGTGTACACTACTATTAAAAAACGGACTAAGTGCAAGTCGGACTCACGCACGAAGGGTTCCGTACCATTATCTATAAAAAACGGCAAAAAACAGGTTTGTTGTATGTGAGCTCCACCTAAATAATTATTTTATTCTGTTTTTAGTATTTGTTGTTATAGCGGCAACAGAAATACATAATCTGTGAAAATTTCAACTGTTTAGCTATCACGGTCCATGAGATACAGCTCTGTGACAGACAGACGGACAGACGGACAGACAGACAGACAGACAGACGGACAGCGAAGTCTTAGTTCCCGTTTTTACCCTTTGGGTACGGAACCCTAAAAAGTGATAAAATTTGTATATTTGTAATTTTTTTTGTAACGGTTATACTGACACTTATTACACTAATTTTAAAAATTCTTACACCTATCAAAAACTTCGTTATCAGCTATTAACATTAAGCTGTATAATAATTAAAAAAAAAATGAGATCAAAAGTCAAAAATTTGCCTACAATCTTCATTAGTACATCTGCGTGTAAAGATGCCAACTAATATTTATATTTTTTCAAATAACAGTTTTAGAACAAAAACACGACCAAGCAGAACTGTGCTACGTTTTTCGTAGCACTAAGCTACGTTTTCCGTAGCAATATGCTACGTCGTAGCGTTACGATGCCTTCAAACGCAGTACCGGTGGTTGATGAGTTTCTATTTGAAACCGGTAAATAAACGGGTTTGCGATTATCTATTAGCTGCTAACAAAGCATGTTTGAGCTAGATCATTATTGATTGTTTCTAACTAGTTACCGGTTTGAATATATCTAAATTGCTTGCATATAATTACGTTTTAAACATAATAAAGATACAAAAATGTTTTTATGTTTAATAAAGGAACTTAAAAATAAAAAATTAATAAATAGAATCACGACTGTAATTCCCAAGTACGGAAGACATCCTCTCAGATCGTCTCTTAGATCCTTTGAAGATGTCTAGTGGGGGTAGTCAGAGGCACGTTCAAACATTATATTTGGCACATGCCCACATTTTGCAGTAGTTAGCAATCCATACGTGACAGGTTGCAAGCCCATCGCCGCTTTTAAGAATACTAACTGGTTTCCTTCACCGTTTTGATGCGCATATATTTTTTTCGAACAGAAAAATCTATTGATGCACGCCGGGATTCGAACCCTTTAGATTGAAAGTCGAGGTATCTCCCACTCGGCCAACATGTTTATGAAGAAACTATTAGTCCTATATTAAAATTATCTAATAGGACCAACTTCATACTATTCTTTACACAATAGAAAAAAAATAATCAAGAAGATCGCCAGGTAAAAAGATACGAGTGGCTATACAGAAAATTAGTAACAAAAAAAATTACGACTGAATTGAGGACCTTTTCTTTTCGTCGGTCGAAAACATACGTAATTTAGTAGCAGATCATAATCTAAATACCAAATTTCATCGAAATCAGTTCAAAAACATCATTCATTCAACCATCCATGTTTTCATCAAAAATATTATTCTGGGTATAATTAAGACAAAATTTAATTTATTTTTCTGCAATCGGTCCTCTAGATTTCGTCACAAGAACTTTATGTGAAACAATAAGGTCCCTGAGGTCAGCCCTTTTACAATACCAATATTTGGTATAAACGAAAATATTCGGAACCCCTATTAGGGTGTCCTATGCGGGCAACTATAACTCAAACTATTCACTATTATTAAAAACCGGCCAAGTGCGAGTCTCGCGCTCGAAGGGTTCCGTACCATTATCTATAAAAACGGCAAAAAACACGTTTGTTGTATGGGAGCCCCCTTAAATATTTATTTTATTGTGTTTTTAGTATTTGTTGTTATAGCAGCAACAGAAATACATAATCTGTGAACATTTCAACTGTCTAGCTATCACGGTTCATAAGATACAGCCCTGTGACAGACAGACGGACAGACGAACAGCGAAGTCTTAGTAATAAGGTCCCGTTTTTACCCTTAGGGTACGGAACCCTAAAAACTAGCTGGGTACAGCGACTTCGTTCACAACACAATATTATAGGCGGACGGCGTTAGACATGATAATATTACATACGTTTACTTATTTAAAAATCAAAATCAAAATCAAAAAAGCGTTTATTCATTGCAATCACTTGGATCATTTAGAATCGTCAAATTTAGCCGGTTCAAGTCTAATTTAATTTAGTTTCATTTTGTTCATTGTGTTTTTTTTAACTAATGTTTTATACAAAACTAGCGACCCGCCCCGGCTTCGCACGGGTAGCATGTTATTATACATATAAACCTTCCTCCTGAATCACTCTATCTATTAAAAAAAACCGCATCAAAATCCGTTGTGTAGTTTTAAAGATATAAGCAAACATACATACAGACATACAGACGCGGGAAGCGGAAAGCGACTTTGCTTTATACTATGTAGTGATGAGTTGGAGCAGTCCCAGGCTTTTTTGTCGTCTAAATAATCAGATATTTTATAGTAAGCCTTTTTGCATAGTTAACGTTTTGATGTGAAACATCTATAGCGGTGGGTCAGACCGGCTGTTGGGTTGGCGACGCGTAGCCACGGCATGCGGCTACGTAAACTAGATTAGTTGCTACCGAAGAAGTCCGATCCAGTTCGCGATATGCTGTCACGATGTTTCACATCTGCCAAGCGTCCGGCGATGGCTCACATTTTTTTCTTAATTTTTAAATTTGATTCAGTAGTTTTCGAATAAGACATGATCTAACATACATACAGACAAATTAAAATTCAAAAATCATTTATTTAATAAAATCACAAGGATCACTTTGAAACGTCTTAGGAACTAGGTGAAGCTACGCCGATTCCTCGCGACCAAGCCTAGGAGAATCAGGCAACAAACACGTCTTGGGGTCTACCTTTTTTTAATGATCCTTTCCTTACCTTTCCAATTTTGTTGTCAATGTTCCCAATATGTATGTTTTTGTTTAGTTTTAAGAGATTATGTTGACACAAAATAAATTTATTCTTTCTTTCTTTCTTTCTTTCTTTCTTTCTAATGCTATGTAAAGCTCCAGTGTGTTTTTTTTTGTATTTGGTTGGATAAAGCATTTTCATTCATTCATTCATTCATTCATACCTCATCCTGAAGTATGGTCGACATATATATCTACTGTTTTTAACATAAAAAAAATCGGTTTTAATAACCAATTATAAATCCAAAAGTTTGTGAGTCACTTTGTAACGGCTAGACTAATTTGGATGAAACTTGAAATTTAATGGCCGGTGTAGGAGTATATTTAGAGGATCCTCATAACATTTTTGAGAGGTAAGGACCTCAGGTATTGAAACACGCTGGCTCAGCATTTTGGGGTCTTATGACCTTTTTTAGGGGTCTTTATACCCTTAGATTGTAGGGATAGACTGAAATTATCATTGGAATTAGATCATTTTGGAAATGTGTGACTTTTTGCCGTTTTAGAGATCCGTACCCAAAGGGTAAAAACGGGACCCTGTTACTATGACTTCGCTGTCCCTCTGTCCGTCTGTCTGTATCTCATGAACCGTGATAGCTAGACAGTTGAAATTTTCACAGATTATGTATTTCTGTTGCCGCTATAACAAAAAATACTAAAAACAGAATAAAATAAATATTTAAATGGGGCTCTCATACAACAAACGTGTTTTTGGCCGTTTTTATAGATAATGGTACGGAACCCTTCGTGCCCGAATGCGACTCGCACTTGGCCGGTTTTTATATACAAAATACGATAGCACCATTTGTTACACGCTCTTATTTAACCTTTTACAAAAATGTGTTGGCCGAGTGGAAGGAATCTCGACTTTCCGCTTCCCGCGTCTGTATGTATGTATGTTTGCTTATATCTTTAAAACTACAAAACGGATTTTGATGCAGTTTTTTTTAATAGATAGAATGATTCAGGAGGAAGGTTTATATGTATAATAACATGCTACCCGTGCGAAGCCGGGGCGGGTCGCTAGTAAGTATATAAATCTATTTGACTGGCCTCACAGCTCCCTACTTCTCTACTACTCACAGTTGGTAGTAACTCTGTCTTCTGTGTGTAGGTTGTTGGTTCAATTCCCACCCAGGGCAAACATTTGTGTGATGAACATATATGTTTGTTCTGTGTCTGGGTGTTACTATGTATAATAAGTATGTATTAAAAAAAAAAGTATTTAAGTATTCTATCAGTTATCTGGTTCCCATAGTACAGCTTTGCTTAGTTTGGGGCTAGATGGCGTTGTGTGAAAAGTCCGCTAATATTTATTTATTTATTTATTAGTTAACTGGTTCTAGTACAAGCTTTACATTATATGTTTATGGTCTAAAAATATTTATTACTAGCTGATCAGTTCCCGCTTCGCTGGTCAACGGATAGTTTCACATCTGGTATTCCAATCTTCAAAATAAATTATAGCCTATATGTTGCCGAGGACTAATAGCTATATAACAAAAGAATTTTCATCAAAATCCGTCCAGTAGTTTTTGCGTGAAAGCCGGACAACAGACAGACAGACAGACTGACAGACAAAAATTTAAAAATGTTTTTTTGGTTTGTGTTACTTGTATGAAGACCCCTAGGAGTATTTTTTTTAGTTTTTATTCAATGTACAGAATTGAACTCTTCTACAGTTTTATTATATGTATAGATATAGATTTTATTTATTAAGCCAAAAATTTTTTGTAATGTAATTGAGTAAAGTAAAAGGCAGAAAGTAATTTCAAAAGTACAAAAATTCAAATTATGATGGATTGCGTTCGATAAAACAGCACCCGTCATAATTTGAACTCCTGTATCGGTTTGTTAAAAAATAATCTATCAAGGGGGAAATAAGTTCAGGATTAATAATGGTTCAGTAGGTTTTTCGGGTTCCGTATCTCAAAAAGTTAAAACAAATCCCTTATTATATATTATTTTATCAACTGACGAAAAAAGGAGGTTCTTAATCTCGCTCCATAGTTGATCCTATTTAAATTATATTTATGTACAACGAAACGTTTCATCATAAAATTTAAAAACGTATATATCGTTATCTTGGTGTCTTTCAAAGGTTGCCTGGAAGAGATTGCCTTTAACGGTAATGCCGCCCATTAACACACTATTTTTTTTATTAGTTTTTTGTGTCCAGTTTTTTTTATGTATTTTTGATATGTTGTACAATGAAGATACATTCTATTTTATGTATTACTTATACATTTTGAAATTCTTTCCCTTGCCGCCTCTCCCCCTAACTTCGGAGTACGGATCCAGAACCTCCCGAAGGAACCCTAATAGCACCAGGTGTTGCCGATTCATTTCACGGTCCAGCGACACGTCAAATACAAGATTCGGCTTTTAAGGAGCTTTATCGAGTTCTAGGGAAATAAAATGGGGTTTCTTAAGTTATAAATAAATAATAAATAAATATTGGTGGACATTTTATACATCGCCATCTAGCCCCAAACTAAGCAAAGCTTGTAATATGGGAACTAGATAACTGATAATAATAATAATAATAATAGTGGACATCATTTTTTACACAGCGCCATCTAGCCCCAAACTAAGCAAAGCTTGTAATATGGGAACTAGATAACTGATAGAATACTTATATACTTTTTTTTTTTGTAAATTCATACACATGATACTTACTACCACCCAGACACAGAACAAATATCTTGTAAATTCATACACATGATACTTACTACCACCCAGACACAGAACAAATATCTATGTTCATCACACAAATATTTGCTCTGGGTGGGGATCGAACCCACAACCTACAGCACTGAAGGCATAGTTACTACCAACTAAGCTGTAAGGCCGTCTTTTAGAGATATCCCTCGGCTTCTAACGCAATTTACTTTGAGAACTGAACTTTAGAAGGACGTCAAAACTTCACTGCATAGTATAAGGTATTGGAATTTACAACAATGAAGTAGGGTCAAAGACCCGGTTTTGGTCATTTTCAATTTTTGCTGTCAATAACTAAGCATAGCAAACAAACTTAATTTAAAATCTATAGTTAAGGTGATAAGTGAAATTTTTGACGTTTTGTAAGGGCTGAGTCTTCACGGATAAGACGGAAAAAGTGATAAAACTGCATTATATATTGGAAAACAATCAAATTAAAAAAAATTTCTTTCATTTATGATTATCTTACGAATTATATAAAAATTAACTATTTATCTATTCATAGTTTTCATTAAAAACGAAACTAGTGTTTTCGAAGAGCCAACTTTGGAAAATAAATCTCTCAAGAAAAGTTTCACGAATCGTGTTTCTGTCTTTAATTTATCTAGATTAAATCCTTAAGTTATCTTTGTCATAAAAAACAAAACTGTATGTTTTGCGGTTATTGAGAAAAAACGATTCTGCATTCATCAAAAACATTTATTACTCGTCTTAATACAATTTGTCTATGATCCGTTTTGATTAGTGACAGTTATGATGCGTTATGCCTCTAGATTTGATTGACCACAACTAAATATTTCCTGTTTTGTCTATTTCAATATGAATAATTAAATAAATAAATATCGCCTGTAACAAACCTTTGCTTAACCTAAGAGATAGATAACTCTATTCTATGTTATTTAAAAATAGTATTTTTTATCATTTTTTCAATAACCGTTTATTTGAAAATTAAAATGTTGTTTAAATAGCCACAACCAGCGCTCTTACCCTATCTACAACTAATAAAGTAGTAAGTAGTAAAGATATAACACTATATTTTTACAAGCTTTTATTTAATTTGCAATGTATGTATGTAACTAAACCTCGTATTCAAGAACGACACTATGAGAACACGCACCCACAGTGGACGAAATCTTTTTTCATAAACATCACTTTATGTGTTGAGCGGCACTATGGCGCACGCTGCCGTGTGCCTATAGAGCTCAACTTTGGCTAGAGGCACACGACAATGTGCCTCTAGTCACACTAAGCAGTGTTGCACAACACATAAAGTGATTTTTATGAAAAAAGTTTTCGTCCACTGTGGGTGCGTGTTCTCATAGTGTCGTTCTTGAATACGAGGGTATGTTTGTTCGAATGGAATCCTGGCAACTCAATTTTGAAGCAGTTACCCCCAACCGGTTGAGCTGAATTGTTGCATGCACCTTTAGTTCTGGCGACAATCACTACATAGTATAAAGCAAAGTCGCTTTCCGCTTCCCGCGTCTGTATGTATGTATGTATGTTTGCTTATATCTTTAAAACTACACAACGGATTTTGATGCGGTTTTTTTTATAGATAGAGTGATTCAGGAGGAAGGTTTATATGTATAATAACATGCTACCCGTGCGAAGCCGGGGCGGGTCGCTAGTACAATAATATAGTGACAGCGAGCTGTTCTGATGATGGAGTCAGGAGCTGTTCCACAGTCACTCACAACGGAACTCCTTAGTAAATAGTTCGATTGAGTAAAAACTTTGCATACCTGTCAAGTTCCGTTGATAATGTAATATTATGTGACAGCAGACAGCTCGCTGGTCTAATCTCTAGCTCGAAGGAGGATTTCACAAAAGCTTGTTTTGAAAACATATTTTTTAATAAAAAACTTTTTAATTTGAAGTTCTTAAATAATATTAGCAAGCATTCCCAAAGAGGGTTGACGTCAGGCGGCCGGCCAAAACACACCAAGCCAAATCCATTGGCAACATCTAGATGTTGTGCCGACCCTTAGAGCAACACGGGCTTCCTACGAGAGGGAGTAGTCTTAGCGATAGATTACTATTAAAATAGTTCTGGCTTTTGTTGCGGGGGGAAATGTGCACACAAGTGCAGTTTCGCACACTTACATGCAAAAACAAAACTGCCAACTGACTGTAATGATGACGTTAACACAAACAATCGTACAATACACTAATAATTCGTGTACAGATGACTCACACATTGAGACGTTTTATAAAATGTGTATGCCCACTTGGGCTTGTTCCTTGACAAGGGGATCGCGGCGAATGTCTACTCCCTTCCGTAGGAAGCCCGTGTTGCTCTAACCCTCGTATTCAAGAACGAATGAGAACACGCACCCACAGTGGACGAAATCTTTTTTCATAAACATCACTTTAAGTGTTGAGCGGCACTATGGCGCACGCTACCGTGTGCCTTTAGAGCTCAACTTTGGCTAGAGGCACACGACAATGTGCCTCTAGTCACACTATGCAGTGTCGCACAACACATAAAGTGATTTTTATAAAAAAAGATTTCGTCCACTGTGGGTGCGTGTTCTCATAGTGTCGTTCTTGAATACGAGGGTTAGTGTTGACCCCACGAGGACGTGGAATAAGGCGAATAAGAAGTTTTTATATAATATTAGCTTCAATTTGTCTGTTAATGTATTTTTAAAAGCTTTAACATCGTTGGAAACTTTCCCAGCGAACTTCGACTAGTCGAATCTCAGTCAATTCAACTTTATGTCGCGAATATTACCATATCAATACATGCCAGTATGGTGTGGTATAAGTTATGAGCGGGGCGCGATTTAGATTACTTGTGTGGGGACGAGCCCTTTAGGATGGACTGAGGTTGCTTCGGTGTTTGCGAGTGCTGTAATAAAGAAAATAGTTAAGATTTTTGTCTAATCTATGGTTGCCAACTACCCCTCTTAAGACGAGTAATAAAATGTTTTTGATGAATGCAGAATCATTTTTTCTCATTAACAGCAAAACACAGTTTTGTTTTTTATGACAAAGATAACTTAAGGATATAATCTAGGTAAATTACAGACAGAGACATGAGTGGTGAAACTTTTCTCGATAGATTTATTTTCCAAAGTTGGCTCTTCAAAACCACTAGTTTCGTTTTTAATCATTATTATGAATAGCTAAACAGTTGATCTTTGTATAATTCGTTAGATAATCATACTAAGTAAATTACAGACAGTTTCTTTTTAAGTTTGATGGTTTTCAAGATAATGCAGTTTTATAATTTTTTCCGTTCTATTCGGGTAGACTCAGCCCATAAAATAAGTCAAAAATTTCACTTATCACCTTGCGTGACACACCCTTAATTTATAATTTTTTGTTGTGTATACATTTTAGTTGTTATGTTCTATTTGTATGTTATGTACCATTTCTGCTTATTTGTCCCTTTGTTCTGTTCTATGATATCACAAGTACAAAGATAAAGATAAAGATCATTTATTTGTTTGAACACAATGTAGATTACACAGATGATAATAAATAATATTTTAGACTTTTGCTTTCTTGTTTTTCTTCACTTGTACCACAATCCCACACATCTGCATTCGACGGAGTACTTAGCATACTACAGATTTAGACTCGGAATTAACTTGAATATTAATGCAGGCAAACATACATTTCATCGTTTCCATCAATTTAAATGGATTTTCATTGACAAGTAATACATATTTGAATTTTATATGTAAAATTGAAATGGATTCGCGTATATTATGATTGGTTTTGTCGTTTAAATTCGTGTTAGATTATTTGAAAATGCCTCACAGCTCAGGTAGCTTCTGCTTTGCAGGTTCGATTCCCACCCAGGACAAAAAAATTGTGATGATCAAAGATGTTTGTGCTGTGTCTGGGTGTTGTAATGTACAATTTAAGTAGGTATGTTGATACAAAAAAAGAAGTACTTATAAATATAAGTATTAGTAGTTATCTGGTTAGTCACGTATGGACCTTTCTTGACTGTTCCGTTGAGGATCAAGAGGTGACATGTATGGACTGGAGTATTTTGCGTCGTGACAGAAAGACTCCTTGTGGAGGTGTCTTACTCGCCGCCCGTTCCCCCATAGTATTGAAGCGGCGACATGAGCTCGAAACCGAGGACGGAGAAGATTTGTGGGCAAGCTTTTCGTGGCATGGACATCCCTTTCTTGTGTGTGCTGTTTATATTAATCCCAGTGCGTGCGACAGTGTATATATGAGTTGGTTCTCTAAGGTGGAGAGTTTTATTAATGCATCTGCCAAAGCAACAGTGTTAATCCTAGGTGACTTAAATATGAACAGCGCTTCCTCGAATATTAGAAATTACTATTGTTATTTTATATCTTTCTGTGCTCTGACTGAAAATAATGTCGTCCTGAACTCTTTTGGAAGAATGTTGGATGTTGTGCTAGTTCAGGAGAGCGATGATGTACGTGGGATATCTGTGGTGGGTACTGATGGTATTGTAAACATCGATGCGCCCCATCCGCCGTTGGATATCGAGGTAAGAATCGACACTACACACCGCTCTGACCGTATTGCACCGAGTAATATTGAAAAATCAAAAGACTGGAATTTTAACAAGTGCGACCGTGGTCTATTGTATTCTCTGCTATCCGAAAACTCGTGGGCGAAGGTTTTGCAGGCTACGGATGTACTCGGTGCCAGCCAACAATTTTATTCCATAATATATAGTATTTTTGACATCTGTATGCCTAAGAAGTGCCGTAAAGATAATGCGTCTAAACGTTATCCGGTCTGGTTTACGTACGATATCATAAAAGACACGAGACGTAAATTAAAACTACATACTGCATGGAAACGTTCAGGTTCTCAAGTCACTTATAGGCTTTTTTCCGACCTTCGAGCCGACCTCAAATCACGGGTGGCGTCCTTGTATGCTAATCACACAAAAACGATTGAAGACAATATTAAGCTTGATCCGCGGAGGTTCTGGCAACATATTTCTAACCTGCGGTCTAAGGGTGGCTTTGAGCCTAATGTAACTTTCCAGGGAAAAACTTTGTCTGGGCCTGAGGCCGCCGAGGCTTTCGCGAGTTACTTTGCTAGTGTTTTTCTGCCTGAAATACCCCAGCTAGATTCTTCTAGGGCTATTTCAAATGACTCCTCTGCTAACAGTAATGACATCAACATTATTAGATTCACTCATGATGATGTCTCCTGGGGTATTAAAAGGCTTAAGCCCAGGAGTGCCTCGGGCCCTGACAATTTGCCTTCAGACATACTTAAGAGTGCGGAAAAGCTGTTGTGCGGTCCTCTTTGTCACATATTTAACCTGGGTTTACAATCTGGGGTGTATCCTCCACTGTGGAAGCTCTCTAGAGTCATTCCTATTCCCAAGAGCTCTAATAAGTCACTGGTCGAGGAGTACCGCCCAATAGCGATCCTCTCTTCCCCTGCGAAAGTTTTTGAGAGTATCCTACACAAATATATTTATGCGCAGATCAATAAACTCTTGTGCAACGAGCAACATGGCTTCAGAAGTAAAAGATCTGTAAATACCAACCTAATTACGCTCGTTGAATATATTTCTGCAAAATTGGACCGGGGACACCAAGTAGATGTTCTCTATTTTGACTTCCGGAAGGCGTTTGATAGGGTTAATAATGACATTCTACTATCAAAGCTATCTGCAATAGGTTTCGCCCCGGGTCTGCTTAGGCTTCTGGCTGATTACCTTCGAGATCGTCAGCAGTTTGTTAGACTTGGTTTGTACGAGTCTCGACCCTATCACACGCGTTCCGGAGTTAGTCAAGGATCGATACTCGGACCTCTGCTTTTTTTGATAATGGTTAACGATCTCCCGGCTGTGGCATCGCATGCAAAGAGCCTGCTGTATGCTGATGACCTAAAACTCTTTACAGAGGTTAAGTCAGAGGCAGACTGTCGGGCGCTGCAAGGCGATGTCGATGCAATTTATGAGTGGAGTATCGTTAATAAAATGGAGTTCAATACAAGTAAATGTTATGTGATGACTTTCTGCCGTGGCTGGCACCCAATTTGTTTCGATTACAAAATTAATAGCGTGTCTATAAGCAGAATGAGCGCAATGAAGGACTTGGGTGTCACATTCGACCGGAGGCTCACTTTTCACGATCACATATGTTTGTTGGTAAAGGAGTCGTTCAGGCGTCTGGGGTTTGTCCTCAGAAATGCCCGTGACTTTAAGAACGATCAGGTCATTCGCCTAATCTTTTCAGCGCTTGTTAGGAGCAAGTTGGAGAGCAGTGCTTGTGTCTGGAATCCGCACGAAGTTACGTATGTGCTTATGCTTGAAAAAGTCCAAAAAGCATTCCTACGGTTCCTATACAGGCGCAGCTATGGATACTACCCGTTTCTTTACCCCACTAAGTTTCTATTGGGTTGCTTGGGGTATAACTCATTGGAGGTAAGGCGTGCTTACGACCAAATGACCACGGTCTGCAAAGTATTGCACAATAAAATTGACGCCTTGGACTTGACGGACGTGTTGTGTCGATTCTACGTCCCAAACAATTATTGCCGGTTTCGGAAGCACAAGTTGTTTGCCGTGCCGTCGTCCCGTACGGTGGCACGAGCAGGTTCACCTATTCCACGTGTTCTTGCTGCGCTCAACGCTCTCCTGAACTCTAACCCTGACTGTGACTTGTTCGCTGACTGCTGGGCAAAAATATTGACTGACTGTATGCGTTTTTGTGAGCGTTCTTCCTAATTTTGTGTTACTACTTTTGACATTTCTATTTGCTTGTTATTATTCTTTTTTTATTTTATTTTATTTTCCTTTTTTTTTCCTTATTATTTTATTATTATTATTATTTCTGAGTGTTGACATTGTACAAAATTGATTATTCTAACTTATTATTATTGTTACAATTATTATTATTATTATTATTATTTTTTCGTTTCTGTTAATGTGTTATTAATATATAATGTGTTATTCTGTTAATCTTTGATTAATGTAATTGGTGTTCAACCGTGTTAATTAAAGTAAAAAATAAATAAATAAATAAATAAATGGAATGCTAACTACTGAAAAATGTGGACATGTGCCAAATATAATGTTTGGAAGTGCCTCTGACTACCCCCACTAGACATCTTCAAAGGATCTAAGCGGCTGGAGATCTGAGAGGATGTCTGCCGTACTTGGGGATTACAGTCGTGATCCTATTTTTTTTTTTTTTTAGTTACTTGTTCCCAAAGCTATTTTGGGAATAATAAAATCAAACATAATAGCAGAAACTTTTCACGATAAAGATATTATTTCAAAATGATACGTTTTAGAATTTATGATCGAAATATTTTATATACCTACTATTAAAATCAACCTGTGATTTATTGTTAAAGATAGGTAATATGTAGATCTAGATTTCTATTAGAATAGATTTTTGATAAGTAATTATACATAATTTATATCATTAATTTATTCGAAAAGCTAAGGCGGACCACGCGCCGTCGTGTGTTTGTCGTCATTGCAGCGGTCGGTAGGATTATTTATCGAAGTGATTAAAGATGGGTACATCTTTATTCACATATACTATACATTATAAAATAGGAGATGTGGCTTGTTCACAAGTATTTCTTTTTTCGTTTCGAACAAAAACAATCGTCGACTGGGAGCGACTTAACCCTCGTATTCAAGAACGACACTATGAGAACACGCACCCACAGTGGGCGAAATCTTTTTTCATAAAAATCACATTATGTGTTGTGCGACACTGCATAGTGTGACTAGAGGCACATTGTCGTGTGCCTCTAGCCAAAGTTGAGCTCTAAAGGCACACGGTAGCGTGCGCCATAGTGCCGATCAAGACATAAAGTGATGTTTATAAAAAAAGATTTCGTCCACTGTGGGTGCGTGTTCTCATAGTGTCGTTCTTGAATACGAGGGTAAGACCCTTACGGTGCTATTAATAAAAATTTACTTATCCAAAGATCATCTGAGGTTACACCAAGACTTGTTAATACCAGCTTAATGTAAGCAACTCCATTTCTAATCCTCGTTTATTAATATTGAATTCGACTAGTCCAAACGTAAGCGTTGGACTAAATTTAATCCTGCGCTAGTCTACGTTTATTAATGAGACGGTTAAAGTAGGGACTGAATAAATTAACCGACTTGGTATTACATGGATCTCACAACTTTTTACGGTAGATGTTTGAGTAAAAAAAATGTGTAGTTCTAGGTCGTAAATAATAAAGATTTTTTTTAACATTTATACGCTTTATTTCAATGTATGCTGAGTACACAATCGTGAGCTTTTCGTTTACATCGGAATTTATAGAACAATTTACAACCTTATTTTTATATCAATATGGCATATTTTACAATGATTGAAAACGAGTTTAAAAGGCCATATTTTATTAAAATGGCACTATAGAAAAAATAAGCGTCGAAATAAAATTATGATTAATTTTGACTTTATTTTAACATTTCCACATCCTAATCGAATTTAAACATCGTAACGTCATTAGGATTATTTCGTATTGACAATATGTTTTGAACATTCGATTTGCACTTACTACTAAAATGACAAGCTCTGTTTTATAATTTAAATAAAAAAGCGTTATAATATAGTCAAAAACAAATTGAAACTTAGCTGTTCTTTTAATTTTAAAAGTCGTAACTCACATTCGATTTTTTTTATATTAGTAAAATTTTACTGCAAATCAAGATTAAGTTTTCTAACTATTAATGAAATGGCCTTACCGTCTAAAAAGTTTAAAGTTAAGACCTAGATTTCTAGACCTAGATTCTGGCAAATACTTAAGTGATATTATGTTCAAAATGGCTTTAATTAAAGTTTAAGGCACGGTTTCAATATATTACTAAACTTACTTAAATATTTAGAAGGACGTAATATGACTACAATGACAATTTAAAAATAAAAAATAGCTATATTTAGCATTTACTAAATTCTTCATCAACACAATAACATAGTTTTAAGCTGAATTTAACTTTATTGTGATATGTTTAATAATTGGATTCCTGATAATAAAAACTAAGGAAATAGGAACAAAAAATAAAACAAAAATCATTATTAGATTTTTTTATTTTAATTCGAAATGTAACAATAGAATACTTTTTGTAAATATAAAATCGTATTTTTTCAATGGATGGATTTTCAAATTTAGAAAACAATCAAAATCCTAAAGAAAATAATTTGAAAATCAGTCAATTACCATTAATTGAAAAAAATTAAACATAATTGTTACATAGTCGAAAAAAATCAATAAAAAAAAACAAAAATTAGATAGCTTAATAACTTAAGAATAAAATTAATAAAACTTTGGTATCTGTACTATCTTCCGATTTAATTTTGGAGTAAAAAAGCTAATGTTATAGAAAAATTACAATAATTTATGTACATTGAATAAAAGCGGGAATTATAAATTAAATTATTAAACTTAGATTTATTGTCAGTTCGCGATTTGAGTATTATTTTATTATTTACATTTTATGAAAGAATGCGGCGAAACAATTTTGATAGTTTAAAAATTTACCGATTATTTGTGATAATTCATTTAAAAATTGACATATTTCACAATTTGTCCACGTTTTATAACAGGTTTTTTTATATTTTAGTAACCCTGAATTTATAAAATATTTATTAGTTGGTAGACTTACAAATTAAAAACAGATGAGGTGGCTCATTCGATTATTATTCAAATAATGGGACTTAAATATACAAAAACTATGTTCTCGTATTCACTTACGTTAAACAACTGTTTCGCTATAATACATTTCGTTATTGATTTACGCAGTTTATGTAATTTTCCAGTAATTCATAAATCAAAACAAACATTTTGATTTATATCAAATAATCAATTATACTAAAATTAAATTTGTCTAACGTTTCGCTGAGTAATCAAAAACATGACGATTCATCGCCGGGGTAAAATTCAAAATTTTCCCAATCTTTTAAATGCTTTTAAAGTTTCAAATATATTTATGCATAAGTACATTTAAACTTAATAATAAGAGATCCGTTGTGGAATCAATTTAACTAAGAATATCTCCATAAAAAGCCTAACGACATTAAAAACAAAAATTTTTTTCTAGTTTCATTGCAGTCC
Source organism: Hydriomena furcata (assembly GCA_912999785.1). Lineage (NCBI taxonomy): Eukaryota > Metazoa > Arthropoda > Insecta > Lepidoptera > Geometridae > Hydriomena > Hydriomena furcata. The sequence continues at coordinate 8,451,549 of OU538848.1, forward strand.
TTATATTTATTACACTGAAAAAAATATTACATACCTAATTTACCTAAAAAAATGACGTTTGGATAATGAAGTCGATACAAAAAAATCCAATTATTTGGACGTCAACTTACAGATTATTTTGATAAGTCAGTCGAACAAGAATACAACCACACGTATTAGCCCAATAAAACATTTACCCTCATATTCAAGAACGACATTATGAGAACACGCACCCACAGCGGACGAACACTTTTTTCATAAAAATCACTTTATGTATTGTGCGACACTGTATAGTGTGACTAGAGGCACATTGTTGTGTGCCTCTTGTCAAAGTTGAGCTCTAAAGGCACACGGTAGTGTGCGCCATAGTGCCGCTCAACACATAAAGTGATTTTTATGAAAAAAGATTTCGTCCACTGTGGGTGCGTTTTCTCATAGTGTCGTTCTTGAATACGAGGGTTAGATTCTTGACAATTGGGGTTTATTTTGACACTAAAATGTAATGACATTGTGACACATTTTATCCACGTGTTTAAAGCCGGGTACTCACTAGCTGTAATTGTAACCGTTGCACGCTACTGTCACCAAAAACCATGGTGTGTAGACATGTTGTGACGTCGAGAGCAAATACCATGTCATTCGTACACACTACAACTCGGTTTGGCAACAGTTATGGCTCGCAAGTGAGTACTCGACCTAATAAACCGTACTGCAATTATTCTAAAAGCGAGTTTACCGTACGCAAAAGTTGAACGACGGCTTAAAGATTTCTACCGTTTTTCCTTCAAGGGACCGAAAAAGAAAAAAATAGCTGATCAATATGTGCGCTTGGTAAACTGTCTTTTAAAATAATGGATAGAGGATGTATCGTTTGAAACACCATAAAAATAATGTTGCGAAAATGTAACCCCAAATTTGAACAGGAACCTATTAAAATGCGATATATTCGGGCTAAAAATTGTCAAATCTATCTAACACTCGCTCTAAAACTCGTCCAATATCTTTATCACATTCAATTATTTGTAATCTATCTACATTATACTAAACCACGTTATATTTACAAACCTATCTAGCATTTGACACTGTCTTTTGACACAACATTGTTTCTTTGACACACTTCACTTGTCACTATTTGACATCAGTTTTCCCCGCTAACTTTTAACGTTTATGACGTTCACTTTAACGATCGAGGCGTTCACTTTAACGATTGAGGCGTTCACTTTAACGATTGAGGCGTTCACTTTAACGATTGAGGCGTTCACTTTAACGATTGAGTCGTTCAATATAACGTTAGGCACGTTTACACCACGTGCGTTTCGTTTCGCTTGTTATACGATTCGTCGATCGTAACGTTTTGTTTCTTCTCTTTCCGAATCGTGCCGTACTGGGGCACGTCTGATGTCAGATTCTGCACTGTCAGAATTTGACTGGAGTTGCTCGGGGTGCTGGAAGAGATGGGGCTCCCGTATTGGTTACCGTACTTGTGTCGGGACGGGTCCTTTAGGATGGACTGAGGTTGCTTCGGTGTTTGCGAGTGCTGTAATAAAGTAAATAGTTTAGATATTCATCTAGGTAATCTTTGGTTGCCAAATACCCCTCTTAAGACGAGTAATAAATGTTTTTGATGAATGCAGAATCGTTTGATCATTAACTGCAAAACACACAGTTTTGTTTTTTATGACAAAGATAACTTATGGGTATAATCTAGATAAATTATAGATTTATTTTCCAAAGTTGGCTCTTCAAAAACACTAGTTTCGTTAATAAACAAAACTATGAATAGCTAAACAGTTCATTTTTATATAATTCGTCAGATAATCATACTAGCTAAGTATATTATAGACAGATTCTTTTTTAAGTTTGATGGGTTTCAAGATAATGCAGTTTCATCACTTTTTCCGTCTTATCCGGGTAGACTCAGCCCATACAAAAAACTAAACATATAACATATCACGACTAAAATACTACTAATTTTTTTTTTTTTTTTTTTTATTGTTAGTGTACATTAATATAAATAGTGTACTCTAATAATACTACAATCTAGCCATAAGGCAGGCTAATGAGTAGTTTCACTTTGACCTAAATTGCTATGATATTGTTATTAAACTAAGAATGTGTCCACTAACACTTTTCTTACTGTCTCTAATTAAGGGGAAGACACTTTGTTTTTGTGTTCTATAAACGTAGTACTAACTTACTCTTACACTACACAACACTGATTGTATGATACACTACATTACACTAGCTCAAAAGGTTTCGTTCTTTTGAGCCTTCTTACTTGGTCTGTGTTGTCGAGAAGCTGGATTGCCTCGACGTTTACATGGCGATGAAGTCTTTGTTCGTGAGCTTCTGCATAATATTGAATGACTTTAGCGACGAAATCTATGTTAAGGTCCCGGTGGAGATCGTCATTTCTTATGTACCAGGGTGCATTCACTATTCCCCTGAGTACCTTGTTTTGGAATCTTTGGATTATTTGTATATTGCTCTTTTTGGTACAGCCCCAAAGCTGTATACCATAGGTCCATACTGGCATAAGGACTTGTTTGTATAGTAACATCTTGTTGTGTACTGCCAGGGCGGAATGTCTTCCAAGAAGCCAGTACATTCTTTTGTAGCGTAGATCTAACTCATCTTTTTTCTTTTTGACGTGAGCTTTCCAGCGTAGCTTTGCGTCAAGCGTCATGCCCAAGTATTTAGCCGTATTTTCATATGGTATGAGCTTGTTGTTAATAAATATTGGGTGGTATTCCTCCTTTTTGTTAGTGAAGTTAATGTGAACGGATTTCGTCTCATTTAGTTTAATTCTCCACTGCTGTGTCCAACCATGGATTTTATTAACAGCTTCTTGAACCTTTTCTGCTGCTTCTGCGTAGGTGTTTCCTACAGCCATTATAGCAGTATCGTCAGCAAAGGTCGCGATGGTGTTATTTTTAAGTTCAGGAATATCACAAGTATATAGCAGATACAGGACCGGTCCCAATACGCTTCCCTGTGGTACACCAGCTTTGATCTCCTTTAGTTCGGAATAGGCATCATCTTGCCTTATTCTAAAAGCTCTATTCGATAAGTATGACTCTAGTATGTCAACAAATTCTCCAGGTAGCATTTTCCGCAATTTTAGGATAAGGCCTTCATGCCAAACTTTATCAAATGCCTGTGCTACATCTAGGAAAACTGTAGAGCAGACTTTTTTCTCTTCGAGAGTTTTTTCGATTGTGTTGGTGATTCTATGTACTTGGTCTATTGTTGAGTGCTGTTCGCGGAATCCAAACTGATGATCTGGGATAAGGTTCTTGCTGTCTAGTATCGGTTTAAGCCGTTTAAGCAACAGTTTTTCGAATAACTTTGACATTATAGGTAATAGTGATATCGGTCTGTATGAAGAAGCATCTTGCGGCGATTTCCCTGGTTTTCTTATCATTATTACTTCAGCCACTTTCCATAAATCTGGTACATATTTGAGTCTCAAAGCAGCGTTGATAATATTTGTTAATTTAACCAAGGCTTTTCTTGGGAGGTTGTGAAGGATATCACCCGAGATAAGATCGAAACCCGGGGATTTTTTCGGGTTTATGTGTTGCTTTATATGCCATGCCACTTCTCTGGGTGACACAAGCTTTAAAGTTGATTTTTCGACGAAAGCCTCTTGAGTTGAGACTTCATTAATCGTTTGACCTTCATTTGGTATAAATATATTTTCTAAGTGCTCCGCAAACTTTTTGGCTTTTTGTTCATTACTAACAGCCCATTTACCAGGTCCCAGTTTTATTGGTGGGATTTGGGTAGTTGGCTGTTTTAGGTTTTTAGTAGCCTTCCAGAGTGAGTAATCTGTACTGCGATCACTGGTTAGCTTTTGGAGGAATGAGTTCGTTAAGGTATCATTGTGGTTTTGAATTAGCCTTTTTAGTTGTTTAGTAAGTTTATTTAATTTTGTTTTGTCTTGCGGAGACCTAGTCTGATGCCATTGGTTTCGCTGTTGTCGCTTTTCGTGTATCAGCTTGGTGATTTCTCGGGGGTAGGTATTCCGAGAGGCTCTTTTTTTAACCACTGGTGTATTTTTCCACGCTGTCTGCTGTATTAATTTTATAAACTTATCCAGATCTATGTTAAGCTGCTCTGGAGTTTTAAGTGGAACTCTTAGGTCTATATTACTATTTAATTCTATTTTAAAACTCTCCCAGTCTGTGTGTTTATTAACTAGGGTCAGAGTGTTTTCTTTGTATAGAACATTTTCGCGTATTTCTAAGTATATTGCAGAGTGATCCGAGTTCATATCATAACTCTGTTTAGTTTGTAAGTAGTTTGAGGAGAGATTTTTATATATGAAAAAGTCTATCAAGTCTGGGACTTTATGTTGATCAGATGGCCAGTAAGTAGGCGACCTTGTGGATGTAACGTCACATTTGAGTTCGTTTACGGCATTCAGTAACTCTTTTCCTTTTGTGTTTGTTAGTCTGGAGCCCCAATACGTATTTTTTGCATTGAAATCTCCTCCTAGTATGAACTTTTCGCCAAGAAGATTTAAAAGTCTCTTGTACGTGTCCTTTTTAATCGCATATCGCGGTGGGCAGTATATTGATGCTATCGTTAGAGGGTACAGTTTAGTAGTGATGCAGATAGCTACAGATTGTATATCTGGCTCTTCATATTTGTTCACCTCATGATGTTTAATACTTTCTTTTACTATTACTGCACTACCCCCTCTTGCTTTGTTGTGTGGGTGAAGTGCATGGTAGGTCTTATAACCTTTAAATTTAATGTAAGATTGCTTGGTAAAATGCGTTTCTGATACGAGACATACATCTATATTTTCTATATCTAGGATCACTTGCAGTTCATTTTGATGCTTTTGTAATCCATTACAATTCCAAGCCATAATTTTTAGCATACTAATCATTTTTTCGGTTTAGATATAGCTGTTATATTGCTATGTTCAATCTTCTTTAACCGTTCATCAAAAGATGTCATTAATTTAAGAATTTCGTCTAGTTTGTTATGGTTAGAACTGTCATCCTGTGCAATGTTTCTCTTGGACATGGAGCTTCTGGCAGCTGCTTGGGCGTAAGTTGTAGATGGCGTTACCTTAGCAATACTAGCAGTATGTTTGCTAATTGTGAGTGGCTTAGCGCTAGAGACTTGCCTTGTTGCTGTTGGTTTTTTTACGGTTTTATATCGTATTTTTTGCATTTCCTTAGCTATCATGCATCCCCGATAATTAGCCGGGTGTGCTTCACCACAATGCACACATTTTGGCTTCTCATCTGCAGATTTGATGCAATTTATGGTCAGATGTTTTCCAGTACACTTCACACACCTTGGTTCTTTGGAACAATACTTTTGAGTATGCCCATAGACCTGGCATCTTTTACACTGAGGCATCAATTTCGAGGTTCTGAGTGCTTGTATTTCAACTATGCAGCCCAGTATAGATTTGATTTCGAAGACCTTGCTAATGTCTTCTGTATTTTCAAAAATTAGCATGAACATGTTGAGAGGTTCCTTACTCTTCCAGCTCAGTTTGTTTACTGCATCCTTGATTTTATAACCTTTACTTTTCAGGTCCTCGATGATCCTTTCAGGCGAGCAGGTGAAAGGAAGTTTTTTTGCCATTACTCGTATCGGCCTTTCTTGCTTATTTTCATAAGTGTGCCAGAAGCTGTGGTTTTCTGTCAACATATTGGTAATACCTCTGTAGGATTCATCGTTAGCGGCGTTTATTTTAACGCTTTTCCCACTCAATATTTTCGTTGTGAAGGAACCAGGTGCTTGTTTTGATGACAGAGTGTCATACAATTTTTGGTAGTGTTCCACGTTATCAACTATAATAGGAGGTGGAGCGGGGACTTTTTTAACCTTTTCGGTGGGTTTTATGTTGTCGTTCTTCGGTGGTGACTGTGTGGGAGAGGTGTTCAACTTTCTTTTTTTCCTAGTCTTAGTTCTTATCCACTCAGTTTCTTTCGCTAACTCTTCCTCATCTGTACTATATACAGCAGGCTCAGAGGAAGTTTTTACTTTGGATGATGGAGCCGCAGCTCCTCCGCTTTCTTCCGCAATGCATTTCAGCTGCTGCTGAAGAATTTCGATTTGACTTTTAAGGTCATTTACTAGGCTCTGTAGTTTTTTTCGTTCTTGGTTTTCTTCCACGTAGTATCTATATAACAGATGTTCATTCTCTGTTTGCAGTTTTATACTGCCTTCTTTGGTAGGTGAATTCATTGTAAGGCAGGTAATAACTTCGCCTTAACAATATAAATTGTCGATGCAAACATGCCAATGCGCAATGAGTAACTAGGTCATCATCGCGATCTGGCCGTCCGTCACGACGGGTTTGTTGTGATGCGTTAGCACTTTGCACTGTCGGTACGCGCGGTCGCGAGTAGCACAACTGATCTCAGCGAAAATCGAACGATCACTGAACGCCCATACAAAAAACTAAACATATAACATATCACGACTAAAATACTACTAATAAAACTACTCGTATGTGTTTGTTTGTAAGAAGAATGGTAAATGTTAATGTAAATGTTTTATACCTGAAAATAAATTAATGCAATTTAATACCTGTGTACAGTTGCCAGGGTGTAGGACAGTGACGTCTGGTGGCGGGACGGCCATTTTGTCTAGTCTTTGCCTCCTCAGTGTGCCCCCGGCCGATTGCCGATCTAGGGAAACTATTGGGAAAAGAAAAGAAATATAAATACTCGTAGTTTCACGACTGTAATCCACAAGTACGGTAGACATCATCGCAGATATCCAGGCGCTTCGATCCTTGATGATGTTAGGGGTTAGTCAGAGGCACATCCAATGCCCTAGGCACATGCCACTACAGTTAGCATTCATACGTGCAATCCCTTCGCCGCTTACAAACAAACTGGATTTCTCACAAACATGTTGCGAAAGGATTTGGCTTATGTTTTACAACCGGCCGCATGCTTGATGTCAACCCTTTCAGGGAATCCAAGTTACATTATAATAAAAAAATTAAAGAAACTTAAACTAAAACACACTATACGATGGGCGGTCTTATCGCTAAAAAAGCGGTCTCTTCCAGACAACCTTGGGATAGAGTATTATATAAATAAAAAATAAAAAAAAGTTTTTTGTTTTCTTGACCTTGTGACTGTCAACTTACTGTCAAGTGCATAGTTGTGGGGGGGGCTGGGCATGTGCGAGGGTGAGCCGGAAGCTAGGCTTCCGTTCATGATACTCTTCGGGACTGGCTGGGCGCCGTACTGCTGCGGTGGAGTGGGGGTGCGGCCGGCTTGCTGTAAGGGAGGTGCAGGTTCATAAAACGATCTTTGTTTAGTTTGTACAGTATCTTGGGAACGCTTTCAACTGGAAGTGATCTGGATCAGTTTAGCGACCTATAGATTGATAGCAACGGTCTTTAGATAGCTCAACTGATTCCCGAGTATTTTTTGAATATTCTGTATATATTATTATTTATCTATATCTATACATATAATGAAACAGTAGAAGAGTTCAATTCTGTACAATAAAATAAAAACTAAAAAAATACTCCTAGGGGCCTTTATACAAGTAACACCAAGCCAAAAAAAAACATTTGAAATTTTTGTCTGTCTGTCTGTCTGTCTGTTGTCCGGCTTTCACGCAAGAACTATTGAACGGATTTTAATGAAACTTTTTTTGTTATGTAGCTATTATTCCTCGGCAACATATAGGCTATAATTTATTTTGAAGATTAGAATACCAGATGTGAAACTAACTGTCGCCCAGCGAAGCGGGCAATGGTCAGCTTGTGTAAAATAAGTTCATATCTGGTAAATATAAGTTCATATATACACTTTAGCTAATACATAGCTTTAAGAAAAGGATCATTAAACAAAAGGTAGACCCCAAGCCGTGTTTGTTGCCTGATTCTTCTAGGCTTGGTCGCGTGGAATCGGCGAAGCTTCACCTAGTTCCTAAGACGTTTCAAAGTGATCCTTGTGATTTTATTGAAATAAATGATTTTTGAATTTGAATTTGAATATAAAATAAAAGCGATCGTATTTTACGAAATTTTAGTAAGTTTGTGGAAACAACAAAATTGTCACCATTATGATGGTAGATTAACTTTTTATTGCATACAAGGATAGAAAAAAAATTAAAACTCTAAAAAATTTAAACAATCAAATCTTGTGAAATAGTAATTCAAATCAGAACTTTTGTTGTAATTATGAAACAAAAAAGTCTAATCTAAACTTTTTATCAAAGAGTAAAGTTATAACAAAGAGAAGACTTTATAATATTTTTATACAAACGTATTTTTTACCGTTTTTAAAGAATTGAGGATACAAAGATAAATAAATAAGTTTTCTGTTTAAAAACATTTTTCAATGACAAGCTTTCCTAAATTCATTCAAGCCATCGAGCACCAGCGCGCTGTCACCTGTCACATCATATAAAACTGTCATCGGAACTTATCAAGTATGTATGTACGAGGGTGGTCCGAAAAGTACTTAGCCTACAAAAAAAAACGAAAATCTGGAGAATACGGTGGATGGGGAGCAGTTTTTAGCCCAATTCGACCAATTTGGTCGTGGCGAATGCGGAGGTGTAAGCTGGTGCGTTATCATAGTAGAAGAGCACTTATTTCTTCGCCAAATAGGGCCGATTTTCCGGTGTCGAATCGACCCAATAATTCGGCATATTACAGCCCTGTGATCGTTTTGCCCTTCTCCAGGTAGTCGATGTAGATCACACCTTGTGAAACCCAGAAAATGGTGGCCATCACCTTTCCGGCCGATAGAACAGTCTTTGACAACTACGGAGCACGTTCGCATTGAAAAAACATAAAAACATAAAAACCTATCCCATTTCCTTCTATCGGCCGTCATCTCATCACACACTCCTCATGCATATCTTTTATTGTATCATATATTTTATTACGTACAGATAGATATAAGAATGAACCTCACCTGTTGTAGATACTCGCCGATGAGGGGGGGATATGACAGGTACCTGTCAGACGCCATGTTATAATACGAGCCGTCGAGTGGTGGCATAGGACTTGGCGCGGGCACGTAGTTAGATTTCCCTGTTGAAAGATTCAAATTGAAATTGATTCGATACCTACCGACACATTTATTTGTAAACATAGGTATAATATCTATACTAACGTAGGATATTAATGCAGGTGTGTATTTGATTTAGTTGTGACAGAGAGACGTTTTGTAGATGATTAATTGATAGTATCCGAACGTAAAATACGAATGAAGCGAGTGTAAGAAAGAATCCTTTAAAAATGGCGATATAAAGATTGTTAATTATATTTTTTACCAATACAAACAGTTAAAATTAGCGAAAGTTTTTTATTTTTTATGTCGGGCACCATGGCGGCAACTACTGTAGTTGTTAGGTAATTGGTGGTGCCCCCAAGTTTTTCCACAAATTTATATGTTCTTAAATAATAAAAGTAAATCAAAAGAGTGAATACACTTTTAAAATACCTACATAATACTTTAAGATTAAAAATGAGTAATAAACATTTTTGATGAATGCAGAATCGTTTTTTCTCAATAACCGCAAAACATATAGTTTTGTTTTTTATGATATAGATGAAGAAGAATATAATCTAGATAAATTATAGACAGAAACACGATTGGTGAAACTTTTCTCAATAAATTTATTTTTCAAAGTTGGCTCTTCAAAAACACTAGTTTCGTTTTTAATCAAAACTATGAATAGCTAAACAGTTAATTTTTATATAATTCGTTAGATAATCATACTAGCTAAATAAATTATAGACAATTTCTTTTTAAGTTTGATGGTTTTCAAGATATTGCGGTTTTATCACTTTTTCCGTCTTATTCGGGTAGACTCAGCCCACCTCACCTCACCATCACCTTAAGTGTATTAGCCATTTTTTTTTTAACTAAAAAAATTCACTAAAAATCCATTTATTTAGTTTATTATAAAGTTTCTTATTTATATGGTAAACAATAGCTATTGTTATGATTTAAAAAAGAAACTTTATTTAAATTGCTTTGAATTTTTTTTTTAATAAATTTTTTAGGTTTTTTTTCTATTTTTTTTTTATTTATTACCCTATTTATTTTTTCCTAAAAATGTTATTTACACTCTAAATTGCATTTATAGATAAGTTTGTAGAAAATTTCACGGAGAATCCAAAAATATATAGATGTCTAGTCTATACCTTTTCATGCAAAATAACGAGATATAGGTGAAATAGTGCATGTAGGGCGTGACGGCGGCTTGTCGGGGGCGTGATTTTTAAAAAACCTCTGGCCCTTGTGGGGTTAAAATACATTTAATACTTAAAGCTTTTTTACTCTTAAAATCAAACATGAAGCCGTTGAATCACTGACCTACAGCAGACTAAAAATAAACGTGAAAAAATGTACGTTTCCAATTACATTTTCCAATGGGTTTTTACCGTTTGATTTTAGCTTAAAAGATTTCGCGAAAATTATTAAGTGAGCTCAAGCTTACACTTTTGGTCAAAGGAGACTCTTTGAGGATTTTTTTTTAAAAGCCCATCGCGGCTTCGCACGGTTGTACTAATGAAGATTATTGGCAATTTTTAGGGTTCCGTACCCAAAGAGTAAAAACTGTCTGTCCGTCTGTCTGTCACAGGGCTGTATCTCATGAACGGTGATAGCTAGACAGTTGAAATTTTCACAGGTTATGTATTTTTGTTACCGCTATAACAACAAATACTAAAAATAGAATAAAATAAATATTTAAGTGGGGCTCACATACAACAAACGTGTTTTTTTGCCGTTTTTTTTAGATAATGGTACGGAACCCTTCGTGTGCGAGTCCGACTCGCACTTGGCCGGTTTTTTACACCTTAGCTTATTATTTAAATTTTCGTGACAAATTCTAATTGTTTTTAAATTATAGCCTTAGTTACTCGTTAATAACATACGAGTAGCTTTAGATAGGTGAAAGAAATTGTTCCAGTATTTTTTAGTTTATCCGGTACAAACAATAATAAAAATATTACCTCTTTATAATAGTAGTCTAGAAGTGTTGGTAAGTAAGTAAAGGTAACCAAACATAGCGCGGCATTTGAGAGCGGCGGCCGCGCGCAGCTAGCCGCGTTCTAATTTGACGGCAGCCGCGAGCTACGAGCGATTGTAAGTGGACGGTGTTTTATCAATTTAGTGTTTTATATTTATTTGAATACAAAATAAAAAGCACGGCGTATCTCGGACATGCCGCGGCAAACTTGAGTCCTGTGAATGCCGCGCGTAGCTGCCGCGCTGTGTTTGGACATAACTTAAGAGTAATAATGGAATAGGATCACGACTGTAACTTCCAAGCACGGTCGACATTGGTAACCTCTTTTTTGTTGTCGGTTTAATAAAATTAAGAGTCATCCACACTTTGACATTTGCAAGTTCATAGGCTCTGTAAATGTCAAAGGGACGTGAACGTAGCGTTACGTACCAGTGCTCCTTCCCAGGGTCCCGTGAAGGTTGACATCCTTGTGTCGATGCGGGTGGGGTAGTGTGCGTGCGTGCTCCTCATAGTAATTGGGGGGAGGGTAGTCGAGGGGCGGGGGGAGGATGCCTTGCTCCTCGATCAGGTAGTCCGTTGTCTGTCATAGAAATATAGTTTCATAAATTTTAGAAACGGTCATGCTTTGCAAATTTAAAAAAATAAAAAATAAATAGGATCACGATTGTAATCCCCAAGTATGGTAGACATCCTCTCAGATCTTCAGACGCTTAGATCCTTTGAAGATGTCTGGTGGGGGTAGTCAGAGGCACGTTCAAACATTATATTTGGCACATGCCCACATTTTGCAGTAGTTAGCATTTCATACGTGACAGGTTGAGGGCCCATCGCCGCTTATATGAACACTAATGGGTTTCCTCACGATGTTTTCCTTCACCGTTGTAAGCACGTGTTTTTGATGCGCATATAAATGTTCGAACAGAAAAATTCATTGATGCACGCTGGGATTCGAACCCACGACTTTCAGATTGAAAGTCTAGGTATATCCCACTCGGCCAACACGGCTTTAAAAAAATAATTACGTTTAATAAACTAAAAAACGAAAAAGACATCACTAAACATCATATACAGTGAGTTTACCTGGCTCATCATATTGTTGTGTCTGTTCGGCATGATCGGTATGTCTGGTATTGGGGGCGGGGGTCTATCATCGCCATCCTGAGAATACGTCTCCGACTTTTCAGAGACGGAGCTGAGCGTCTCGCCCGTCATCGTGTCGTTGTAAGATGACGGCGCGTACATCTCTATTGTTGCAGACTTTGACGATTGTCCCGCTTGTTCTGTTGTAAAATAAATTAATTATTAGCACATTAAATCATACCTTATATAGTGTTTGGACGTGCCTCTAACTACCTTTTTTCGTGGATCTATGAGTCTGAAATAGTATCTATTATGCAAACATACTTCACGAATAAGTACGCTTTGGAATGAAATTCAATATGATTATCAGATCTCCAGGACGCTCAGATCCTTGCACTAATAGGGTAGTCAGAGGCACGTCTAAACATAACATTAAGCACACGACAACATTTTGCAGTAGTTAGCATTCCATACGTGACAGGTTGCAAGCTTGTCGCCGCTTATAAAAATATAATTATTCATCGCGATGTTTTCCTTCGACAAATAAATTGTCATTCATCAAACTTTGCTTTTAATAATTCCAAATATAAATTGAATTAATAATTAAGAGTAGTAAACTTGACTTCCTGCCGGCCTCACACTCCCGATACGGACATTTCAATTAATTAGTTTGTCTGTAGTCAGCAGAGCGGATGGAAACACGAAATACCGTTTTATTAATTGGAATAATTAATTAATTCTGTGAGAGTTGAAATTGATAGTCGGAAAGGGTTTATTTTGCAATAATTTAAAACTTGCCGGCAATATCATATTGGTGCTGAATACAAGTTGTAATGAGGAATGGATGTGATCTTAAATTTAGTGCTCAAAATAATAATTGTAAACTTGTGACTAGGTCGCAAAATCAAGAAAATAAAACTGAATTTTGAAACTGATTTTGCGTCCGTCAAGTTAAAAGCCTCACTATGGAATTCAGTGGTTTTGACTATGACAAAAAATTGTTCCCAAATTACACAAAAATAGTGCTATAATTTAAGTGACAGCTCATTTTACTTCCAACTTGATGGACACGGAGTTTTTATGTAAAAGTTTTATATGAGGTACATAACAATAAATAGTTGAAGAAATAAAGCCAAATTAAAATTAAAATCGATCAAAAAGCGCGTCTGACAAAAGCTGTTTTTTACATGAGTTCCGTAGACCTGCTACGGTCTGCGTAGAGGCTCTACGTCGTAGCAATGTTGTAGCTAACAAAAACCCTAAAATATTTTTACTACGAGTATGTTATAGTCATAGTCGCGGGTAGACAATTCAAATTCACGATAGTTAAGATTCTCTTAGATTTTTTAGGTATTTAGTATAATTATTAAGCCCAAAACCTAAATATAATAGAATGGTTTATTGAATGGTTATAATAGAACGCTTTAAATTAACGGTTTTGTAACTTCAGGATATAACTTTTTTATAATATTAATGATTTTACTAATTAAATAAGTATTTAGGTTAGTAAAAGATTGAACTAACTGACCAAATACATTGATCTTTAAACTTGGTACAAGTATTAGTGTGAAATTTCTAATATTTATTTATTATTTAAAAATAAAGTGTTAGTTCATTAGTAAAAAATAAAACAAAAATAAAAATACCTTTTAAACGTCTAGCTCGCCGTTTCAGAATAAAACAGGACACCAAACCCGCGTTTATCAAAATCAGAACTGCCGCAGTAACTGACACGTAAACTATGACTGGCTTTGATACATCTGCCGGTTCGACATACTCTGTGGCTACTACGTTCAACTCTCCTACTTCTGACGAAGCTAAAGAAAAAAAAACAAAACAAAAAATTAGCAAAAAAAAAAACAAAAGCATATAAATTAGTTTGAGAATAGAATCTAATAAGTATTTGTATTAAAATAATATTTTTCAGGAGAAATAGGAATTTAAATTGAGTAACATTCAATCATAATTTTAACAAGCTATAGTAATTTACTTTTAAGACGAGTAATAAATGTTTTTGGTGAATGCAGAATCGTTTTTTCTCAATAACCGCAAAACATACAGTTCTGTTTTTTATGACAAAGATAACTTAAGGATATAATCTACATAAATTACAGAAAATAACACGATAAACACGGTTGGTGAAACTTTTTACGATAGATTTATTTTCCAAAGCTTGCTTTTCAAAGACACAAATTACGTTTTTAATCAATACTATGAATAGCTAAACAGTTCATTTATATATAATTCGTTAGATAATCATACTAGCTAAGTAAATTACAGACAGTTTCTTTTTAAATTTGAAAGATAATGCAGTTTTATCACTTTTCCGTTTTATCCGGGTAGACTCAGCCCATACAAAAAGTTAAAAATTTCACTTATCACCTTAATAGTGACATCCTACTAATATTATAAATCCGAAAGTTTGTGAGGATGTTTGCTGCTCTCGCCCAAACAACTAAACGGATTTGGATAAAATTTGGAATATACATAGTCTATATCTTGGAATAACATTTAAGTTAGTTTGTATTTAGATACCGCGCAAACGCCGTTAGCGAAAGCTAGTAGAAATTAAAACTTATCTATGTTTTTCCAAACTTTTAATAAAAAAATAATATTGTTTGTTACACCTAAAGTTTTAAAATTTATTTAATTGAATTCTTGACTATCATATTTTAATTAATATATAATAGTATAATAGTATATATATATATATAGTCAAAAAAAGTTTCAAAAGTTACTCTTTCAAAAAAATAGGATCACGACTGTAATCCCCAAGTGCGGTAGACAACCTCTCAGATCTCCAGATGCTTAGATCCTTTGAAGATGTCTAGGTGGGGGTCAGAGGCACGTCCAAACATTATATTAGGCACATGCCCACATTTTGCAGTTAACATTCCATACGTGACAGGTTGCAAGCCATCACCGCTCATTTTTCTCGTACTCTTTTATTGCAATTAAAATGTCCTATCCAACAAAACCTTAAAATTTCTCAGTTAACTGCTATAAACTAATAAAATGTAACATTTTCATTTTTTAAATGGCGGTTAAAGTGTATTACGGTCTCGCTAAAAGATTTATTGTACTTCAAAAGCTAGTACAACGAAATTCGCAACACGAATCAAGTTAAAACTAATTCAATTCGGGAATAAAGCGTACATTTTGTTCTAAATGGCATTAAGGGAGGGTCGGAGGTAGGGTGGGGGTAAACTTTAAAATTATTATTGTTAAGCTAATTTTTTTTTTATTACATTATTTACATTTCAAACCAATCACAGTAGACATGCTCTCAGATTTCCAGACGTTTCGATCCTTTGAAGATTTCTAGTGGGGGTAGTCAGAGGCACGTCCAAACATTATATTTGGCACATGCTACTGTGTCTAACGTACTTAGGGATTTTACAGTCGTGATCCTATTTTTTTATGTTTATGTATGTAGACTCCCTTTTCCACATTTTAACTAAATGTGCACCTCAATGTCCGTTATGTGTGGGTAAATTGCTAGATAAAATGCAAGCTAGCCAAAACGTTTGTGAGCGTTTTCGGAAAATAATAGTCGCTGTCTAGAGCCCCTCCCCTGAGTACGTCCATATCAAAGCACTTAGATCGGGGGGCAAGTTGCTTAACGCAGTCTGGTCGACTACTCGGTTCAATTTCAAGAGGTTCTAACAAAATTTGTTATCTTTACTGAGATATCTTGGATTTTTATCAAATAAAACAAAAAAAGTGTGCCTCCACTTTCAATCCAAAGATCGTAAACCCGGCCGGATATTGAACATAAGACATGGATGGATTTCTCTATTTAAAAAAAAATATATGCGCATTAACACGCACTTAAAACAGTGAAAGAAGACATCGTGAGGAAACCAGTTAGGAGGCTAACCTATATATATATCAATGCCACTTTTCGTTGTAATTTTATAACTCAAGAACGGGCTCACCTATCCAAACCAAATGTTTAGGCATTGTTCGGACTATTTAGTAGAGGGTTTATGTGAAGTTTGCACAAAATCGGTAGAGCGGTTCTTCATTTATCAAATTTGTAACAAATGAATTCAATAAATAGCGGATCATTTTGTAAATGGGGATTTTATAGGACATAGGATACTTTTTAACGGGAACGGGAACGGGAACGGGAACGGGAACGGGGACGGGAACGGGAAATTAACATACTAAAGCGATACGAATTTGGCCGGGTTAACTAGCATATAATAATTTACGCAAGCAGCTTCGCTTGCGTTGAATATAAAATGTATCCTATATGCTGTTCCATAACATAAGCTATGTATATTCCAAGTTTTATCCAAATCCGTTTGGTATTTTGAGCGTGGCTGAGCCACAAACATCCTTACAAACTTTCAAATTTATAACACTTAGTAATTTGCTCTTTTTTTTTAAATTATACAATTTTAAAGTTCTATAAAGAGGTAGCTGCCAATTTTGAATGTCCTCTGACATGGAAGCTCATCCAGAGAACTAAATCTTTATTTATTATGAAGTATTAACTAACCCTTTATATTTAAGCTCATTCTAACACCTGTAAGTTGCCTGAATAAATAAACTTTATTGATTTATTTATTATTATATATCGAAATTACCCAACTAACTTCAGAAAAACTTTTTAAACTTCCATTCTCAAACATAAAAACTAAACTACTTAAACTAAAACATACTACATATTACACAAACTTATACTACACATAGAAAGTCAAACCTCGAATTCTCTTGTTGGTCCGTCGATGTAGACAATAGCCAATAAGCAGTACATTGAAGAGAATAAGTGCAGTGCCTATAATTGTTCCAGAGATTATAAAAACCCCGGGAACACTATAGGAATTGAACTCTTCCGAGCTTGATTGTACTGATGTTGGTAGGATGCCTGGCAGCGTGGAAAGCAGGCGGAAATATGTATATTTACTGATATTATTGGAAATTCTGTTGTTAGCACAAAATGACTATAATTTCATTAAAAAAATACGAGTCGGACTCGCGCACGAGGATTTCCGTACCATTATCTATAAAAACGGCAAAAAAATCACGTTTGTTGTATGGGAGCCACCCTTAGAAATAGATTTAATTCTGTTTTTAGTATTTGTTCTTAAGGGACTCCCAGTCGCTGATTGCTCTTTTTCGAAACGAAAAAAGAAATACTTCTGAACAAGCCACATCTCCTATTTTTATAAGTATATTACTTCAGGTTCCTACCTAGATTTCTATTAAGCTGAAAACATAATAGCAGAAACTTTTCACGATAAAGATATTATTTCAAAATGATACGTTTTAGAATTTATGATCGAAATATTTTATATACCTACTATTAAAATCAACTTGTGATTTATTGTTAAAGATAGGTAATATGTAGATCTAGATTTCTATTAGGATAGATTTTTGATAAGTAATTATACATAATTTATATCATTAATTTATTCGAAAAGCTAAGGTGGACCACGCTCCGACGTGTGTTTGTCGTCATTGCAGCGGTCGGTAGGATTATTTATCGAAGTGATTAAAGATGGGTACATCTTTATTCACATATACTATACATTATAAAATAGGAGATGTGGCTTGTTCACAAGTATTTCTTTTTTCGTTTCGAACAAAAACAATCGTCGACTGGGAGCGCCTTAAAGCAGCAACAGAAATTCAATATTTAATTTGTTTATTGTAAGTTTGAACTGATTTAATTAAAAAAGTATATGAGCGATCGTTTTTTACGAAATTTTAGCTAGTTTGTGGAAACAACAGCCTTCATTGACAACCTGTTCACCTGTTGTGAGTTAGTGGGATAGCAAGTACGCGTTCGATCCCCATGGCAAGACAAACCGCAGCATCTAATATTTGTCCCTGGGTATTCTGGTACCATTGTATAGTACTTGTTATTTGAGTACCATTCAGTCAAAGTTGCCAATTTAATGTTAAAAATGACAGTCGCATAAAAACATGCCGTATATGCAGAATGTATGTAGGTTTTCAAAAACTCAGCTTTTTTCAGTTATTGAAACAAATAATTTGAAAGCAGTTTTTCCGGTAGTTTCCACCAATCTTTCATTAGCTTATGTACCGTTGCGTAGGTGCTGAGATGTAGGTTCGAATCAACATTTTCATGTCCTTTTCCCACTTATTGTGGGGTCGACACAGGTCGACAAACATGTTGCGAAAGGACCTGACGTCAACCCTCTATGGGAATACTTGCTGTGAAAGTTTATCAATAATTCCTATCGATTAGTGCGGTTTTGCTGAAAATACTGAAAAATCAATAAAATACTCACTTAAAGTAGTGGCTTTTGTATCGTCTGGTCTGTATTTGCTCTGCCCGATCTTGTTGATCGCCATAACAGAGAATACGTAGTCTGTGTTACGTTCTAGACCTCCAATCGTGTACGTTGTAGCGTTCTTCGGCATAACATCTTCGTATTTGTAGGATTCGTCGTAGGTTTTTCTGAAAAATCATTGAGCTATTAGTAACTTTTATTGAAGATTAGCTGTCCCGACAGACGTTGTCATGACAATTTTATGCTGATAAAAAAAAACACAACACAAAAAGATACAACAACACCAAGAAAAATAGGGATTCATTTTTATATATAAGATGATGGATACATAAGATTGTAGTTGATTTATGCGTAATAATTATATTTAACAAAACTGAGAATCCTTGATAACTGAAATAAATAAAAATCTTTTATAAGATACAAAAATATAAAAAATAAATAAAATTATTGTGATAAATATGTATAAAAATATATTATATATATTTGTAAGTGTCAGTTTATCAACATATTCTATTTGCCTATCGATTGGCTGGTAGATAATGCCTCGGAATTAGGGCCACCTTTTTATATTTATTTTTATTTTTTCCTCCTAAAGATCCGATGTCTACCGTAGTTATTTTTTGTTATGCCAATTAAATGAATTTTGATCATTTTTATCTGAAAAAATATATATGTTTTGAAGGTGTTTCTGTCAATTATGCTGTTATTTACCTATATCTGATCCTATACCAAGAGTATAGTCCTCCATCGAACCCTGGACTCCACTCTAGGGAGACCGTGTTGTGGGTCACGTTGGTCACTGCTAAAGAAGTAACTTGATCTGTAACAAACATAAAAAATAATATTTTTCTGTCCACAGGTCCACAATCTCTTAAGTAATATTGAAACAGTAGTACTCACGGTGTGAAAGTGAACGCTATGCTAACTTGTATAGCGTTCTCACTTTCGCACTTGAAGAAGTACTGTATTAATCGCCTTGAGATCTGAGAGTATGTCTACCGTACATGGGGATTACAGTCACGAGACCAATCAATCGTTTATCCGAATCTACGTGTTCTGATTCAAATTCAAAAATCATTTATTTCAATAAAATCACAAGGATCACTTTGAAACGTCTTAGGAACTAGGTGAAGCTACGCCGATTCCACGCGACCAAGCCTAGAAGAATCAGGCAACAAACACGGCTTGGGGTCTACCTTTTTTTTAATGATCCTTTCCTTAAGAGGCTGCCAGTCGCTGATTGCTCTTTTTCGAAACGAAAAAAGTAATACTTCTGCACAAGCCACATTTCCTATTTTTATAAGTATATTACTTCAGGTTCCTACCTACATTTCTATTAAGCTGAAAACATAATAGCAGAAACCTTTTACGATAAAAATATTATTTCAAAAAGATACGTTTTAGAATTTATGATCGAAATATTTTATATACCTACTATTAAAATCAACTTGTGATTTATTGTTAAAGATAGGTAATATGTAGATCTACAATTCTATTAGAATAGATTTTTGATAAGTTTATACATAATTTATATCATTAATTTATTCGAAAAGCTAAGGCGGACCACGCGCGGACGTGTGTTTGTCATCATTGCAGCGGTCGGTAGGATTATTTATCGAAGTGATTAAAGATGGGTACATCTTTATTCACATATACTATACATTATAAAATAGGAGATGTGGCTTGTTCACAAGTATTTCTTTTTTCGTTTCGAACAAAAATAATCGTCGACTGGCAGCGTCTTAATGTTATTTAGAGCTCCAGTGTGGTGCCAATCGAACAAGGTAAGATCCTTCTTTCTACACTTAATAACACTCACCAGGTGCGCTAGTGATATCCAGCTTGACAGACGTGGTCGAGAACCCCAAGTCGTTTCTACAGCCGCATTCATAAGTGCCATAGTCGGATGACGTGATGTCGTTTATAAGCAGTACTGACGTGTACGTCACTGCGTCAGACTTGACGAACTCGGCGAAGTACTTCGTGGACGCGTTCACGGGTAGTTTGGCGCCGTTTTTGGACCAGGTGAAGTTGGGGGCGGGAGCCGATTTGCATCTGGAAAATGAGATGGTTAGTGGAAATGTTTCAAAACATTCTACGCGGGGATCAAACCCGCGCCTCTTGCCTCTTGCGTCGCTTAAGTTGGTACTTATTTCTTCGAAAGTATGATGATAATTGTATTTGTGCTATAAAGCGTGATTATTGTAAGCGGCGATAGGCTTGCCACGTGTCATGGGATTCAAAGAAAAAGTTTATCAATAAGTAACTAGCCTATTATTTTATATGTTTCACTGTTGCTTAATTATTATTATTATTTAAATTAAGTGACTCTGTAAACTTCTATTTAAATGAATTAATTCTTTCTTCCTAATCTATACATATAATAAAACTGAAGAGTTCAATTCTGTACATTGAATAAAAACTAAAAAAAAATACTCCTAGGGGTCTTCATACAGTAGGTAAGTATAAGTAACACAAGCAAAAAAAAAACATTTTGAAATTTTTGTCTGTCTGTTGTCCGGCTTTCACGCATATACTACTAAACAGATTTTGATGAAACTTTTTTTGTTATATAGCTATTAGTCGTCGGCAACTTATAGACTATAATTTCGGAAGATCGGAAATTTAAAAATATCTATCGCCCAGCGAAGCGGGCACGGGTCAGCTAGTAAACTAATATAATAGTTTTTATGAAACTTACTTGCAAGTGAGCCTGCCAACTTTCCCCATATTCGAAGCAGCCTTCGCGAGATTCGGCGCGGAATCCATTTCCGGTTTAAACTTCACCACCAGCATAACATCCTGTCTACTCTCACCACCTATTCCATTATCCACCACACATTCGAAGTTCCCCACATCTGCTCTAGTCGGTTCTTTTATCAGGAGGTAACTGGTTGAGTTACGATTATCGAAAGAAACCTGGTCTCTTTCGATTGTGTACCCTTTTCTTTCCCAGCGGATGTGGTCTGAGGTTAGGGGGTTTCCTGGAAGAAGGGTAAGATTGTTAGCCTGATAAAATGTGATGCAGACGTGCCTCTGGCTACCCCTTTTAGGCATATTTGATATGAGCGCCTGGAGATCCTATGTCTACCGTACTTGGGGATTACAGTATGATTCTATTTTGTGTTCATTTCATTGTTAACATTGAAATTACTACATAGTATAAAACAAAGTCGCTTTCCGCTTCCCGCGTCTGTATGTATGTATGTTTGCTTATATCTTTAAAACTACACAACGGATTTTGATGCGGTTTTTTTAATAGATAGAGTGATTCAGGAGGAAGGTTTATATGTATAATAACATGCTACCCGTGCGAAGCCGGGGCGGGTCGCTAGTATTATATACAATAACGCCTTTAATGCAAAGGTGAGTGCTTTATATGCCTCACAGCTCAATTGGTAGTATCTCTGTCTTTTGCGCTGTAGGTTGTGGGTTCGATTTCCACCTAATACAATTTTTTTGTGATGAATTTGATTGTTTGTTTTGTGTTTGGGTGTTATGTATAATAACAATATAATTATGTATGTATTTACAAAAAAGTGTGTAAGTATTCTATCAGTTGACTGGTTCCCAAAGTACAAGCTTTGCTTAGTTTGGAGCTAGATGGCGCTGTGTGAAATGATCTGAAGTAATTGACTTACCAACTGCCGTGCACGACAACATGGCGTCCTCTTTCGGGTTTGATATTCCATCTTGTATTACTGATTTTATTGATGCGGGATCTAAAACAAATTTAGAATTTCAACTCATTCTTAAGCTCTTGTTTATTAGTTATTTTAGTTATTTAAGAAGATTATTGAAAAGGAATTTACTGGACTAATGTTTTGCTTTGAAACTTCAATCATTCTTTATCTTCTTACTAATTTACTGTATAATTTATTACTGGATAGAAATTTAGCGTGAATTACTTATAATAGATTTTAGTTTTCATTGAAAACTGTCAAACTCACTCTACATTAAGACGAGTAATAAAAGTTTTTGATGAATGCAGAAAGGTTTTTTTTCAATAACCGCAAAACATACAGTTTTGTTTTTTTATGACAAGAATAACTTAAGAATTGAATCTAGATAAAAACACGATTGGTGAAACTTTTCTCGATAGATTTATTTTCTAAAGTTGGCTCTTCAAAAACACTAGTTTCGTTTTTAATCAAAACTATGAATAGCTTAATAGTTCATTTTATATAATACGTTAGATAATCATACTAGCTACCTAAATTAAAGTTTTTTTTTTTAAATATGATGGTTTTCAAGATGATGCTGTTTTATCACTTTTTCCGTCTTATACGGGTAGACTCAGCCCATACAAAACGTCAAAAATTTCACTTATCACCTTAAGACCTGTTTGCACAACAATCGCTGATATTGTTTAGCGGTTAATTTTATTTAAATTTGACGTTTTTTTAAGACTTGACATCTTCCTAAATGTATTTAGTTTGCTAAACACATTTAAGAATTGTTGTACAAGCCGCCCTTTGCTTATATTTTTAGTTTTGTACAATCCTACCTTTAAAATGTAGCAATCTAGTCAATGATTCAATAATTTATTGATGTAAAACATTGATTGTTTACTTACAATGAACATTGACAGTGATATTGGCCACCGCAGCACCTTGGGAGTTGATCGCTTCGCATGTGTACACACCGGCGTCATGGCGTGACAGTTTTGTCATGTTGAGCATACTGCCTTCCGATATTATTCTGTCTTCTGTAAAAATAACTAATTGCTTACATACGAGTATTTACGACCAAAACCGACTTTATGTTTGTTAGTCAAGTTTTTAGTGTTTGTTATTATTTTCCTCATAAATACATTACTTTAAAAAATAAGAAGAAAGATAGAAAGCAAACAAAGTATGTCAGGATCGTAGCCAGTGGAAAACCGTGATCTCTGCCTACCCCTCTTGGAAACAGGAATGATTTAATGTATGTATGTATGTACGTAAATTACTTTTAACCGACGATAATGCATGAAGAATTTCATGAGAGTGATTAGACGAAAAGATGTATTTCAGCGTAGTAGCAGGGAGAAAACATTGGTCTCTGCCTACCTCTCTGGGAAAAATGTTTTATATAAGTACTGCAGGGTTATTTTGTAAAAAACATGAATATCATGTTATAATGTTGAATGCAATACCTAATGTTAGAGAATACCTAATCTGTACACTTTTCATAGTAACTATTCACAGTTTATGCACCTATACCTACGCTTCTGCGTAGGTATTGTATTGGAAGCGTAGGTATGGATGCCTAAACAGCATAAAAAGCGTAGGTATTATGGCATTCAGTACCATAACATGATAATCATGTTTTTACAAAATAGCCCTGCTGATCTGGATCAATTGAGCTACCTAATAGACTTTGCAACGATCTTTAGATAGCTAAAATCTTAAATAAATAATGTGTATAGTATTATTTTCTAAAAACAAAAGTTTTATCAAAATTATAAGTATATAATCACTTACTGTTACTACTATAAGAAGACTGCGTTATCGGAAGTCCGTCCTTGGTCCAGGTGTAGCTGATGCTGCTGGGGTTTCCATCAGCTCTGATGACGATGATGAGAGGCTCATTCTCGACCCCCACAGACGTGTACGGTGTGGCCTCGTCGAATATCGGTGCATCTATTGAAACAAGTTTAGAAGTCAAAGTCAAATAAAAAACCCGGCCAAGTGCGAGTCGGACTCGCGCACGAAGGGTTCCGTACCATCATCTATTAAAAACGGCAAAAAAAACACGTTTGTTGTATGGAAGCCCCACTTAAATATTTATTTTATTCTGTTTTTAGTATTTGTTGTTATAGCAGCAATAGAAATACATAATCTGTGAAAATATCAATTGTCTAGCTATAACGGCTCATGAGATACAGCCCTGTGACAGACAAACGGACAGACAGACGGACAGCGAAGTCTTAGTAATAGGGTCCCGTTTTTACCCTTTGGGTACGGAATCCTAAAAAGCGTTTATTTATTGAAAGCACTTGGATCAGGAAATAATCATTAATAGTGAATGAAAAGCCCTGCGAATGTTCATGGGAAGTTATATTCAAACAGGCTTCAATCCCCGCTCACTCATAAGGGTTGAATTTTGAAAATTCGTTTTTTAGTTTTTCTTTGACGGTTTCACAGCTCAGTTGGTAGTAGCTCTGCCTTTTTCTTAGTTGTGGGTTCGATTCCCACTCTGAACAAACATTTGTCTGAACAAACACAAAAAAAAAATAGGTGTGTTATATAATAGAATACCTATCAGTTATCTAGTTCCCATAGTACAAGCTTTGCTTAGTTTGGGGCTAGACGTGTAAAATGTCCACCAACATTTATTTATTTATATCTAACTAGCCGACCCGTGACAGACGTCCTGTCAAATTTTAATAATCGTATTAAAAAATCAATTTCAGGCAACTTCCAATTTATTCCCTACAAACTTGTACTAATAAAATAAATTACGAATTTTGGTAGAATGCGTATCATTCATTAGTCAAAACTGCGTTGCTATGACGACTAAAATGTTTTTGGTCTGATGTCAGATTTGTTGCACACCAACGCCATCTATACCAAAATTAAATTTCATCTTAATCCGTTTTGTCGTTTATTTTTGATTAGGGAACAAACATAGCAGCCTTATCACAAACTTTCACATTTATAATATTATTAGGATAATCACAATAGATTACACATACAATACAATAGTAAATAGATTAGTCAGTCAGTACCGCAAGAGTTTTATATATATTTTTATACTAAGAAATGTTGACAGACTATTTCTTTTCGCTTCCTGAAAAAACGGAACAGGCTGTCACAAGTTCGTGGATGATGACAAAATAAAGTGTGTTATGATCGTGTTTTGATCTAAAATTCTGTTTGATTTGGGTATGCTGATGTAGGGGTATCCCAGAGGGACTTACCTCTCCGAAAAGTATTTTTACCTGAATTCTTGATACAGTTTTCAGTGGTACTTTGTACTTTCTGATCCTCAATCATCAGATATATTACATACTTTTGTTGTATTTTTGTTAAATGGACAATTAATTTATGCTTTAAACCAGTTAGTATTCTTATAAGCGTCGACGAGCTTGCAACCTGCTACGTAAAGAACACTACAAAATGTGGGCATGTGCCAAATGTAATGTTGGACGTGCCTCTGACTACTTTTTTAAAAATATCTTAAAGAACTAGAGCCTGATCATCTGAGAATATGTCTACGTATGGTAGACATATTCTCAAATGTGTGTGTTAGGGTTTACAGTCGTAATTCTATTTAATTTTTAGTGTTCCGTACCCAAAGGATAAAAACGGGACCCTATTACTAAGACTCCACTCTCCATCTCTCCGTCTTCATGAACCGTGATAGCTAGACAATTGAAATTTTCAACTGTCTAGCTATCACGGACAACAACAGGGTAAAATAAATATTTGAATGAGTCTACAACAAACGTGTTTTTTTGCCGTTTTTTTTAGTACGAGTCTGACTCGCATTTGAACGCTTTTTTTATTATCTATCTGTTGTTTTTCAGTCTTTAAGGTTTTGGTAAAGGAGTTCTACTTACAAAGAACCTTTAGAGCCAGTGCATCATTGACACTCCTCTCCAAAGCCTCGTTGGTGGCTTGGCAGGTGTACACAGCGCCATTAAGGTCCTTGGTGATGTTCAGCTTCAGTTCGATGGTGGAGACTGTTCCTCCGTGAAGTCCTTTCTTCTGCTGCATCGGTAGACCTGGAGACAAGAATGAGTCTTAAGAAAACCAGGTCGATCATATCGTTCATACATGTATATAAAATATCTATTGATTTTCACACGGGTTTTTAACACCTATTACCTTTAAGAACATTCCTGGGCAGGCTATTTTCTATATTCAAATTCAAATTCAATAAAATCACAAGGATCACTTTGAAACGTCTTAGGAAAAGGTTCGAAAAATATTGAATGGCACACTCCATACTAACCTATCCTTCATAAAATCCAAACAAATAACCAAGCGGAATACGCGACGAGCAAGTTGGCTTGTCCTACCCAAAGCCAGAACAAATCACGGTAAAAGAATGTTTACTTTTGAAGGCGCACAGCTGTATAATAAACTACCATCAATTATAAAAAATGTAAGCTCGTTCAATGCATTTAAATTAAAACTTACTCAACATATAACTCAATCATGTACTTACTTAAAACAATAACTTTAAATGCATTGCATGAGTGCAAAAGTGAAGCAATGTTTAGCTATCTAGTTTAGAACACTGAATGTAGTTTTGAGCGACGTTTGTTAATTATTTACCCTAATATTATGTTTCTCATGTAAGTGACTGTAATGTCTTTTTTGAGAATAAATTTCTTTAAACCTAACTAGGTGAAGCTACGCCGATTCCACGCGACCAAGCCTAGAAGAATCAGGCAACAAACACGGCTTGGGGTCTACCTTTTTTTTAATGATCCTTTCCTTAATGCTATGTAGAGCTCCAGTGTGGTGCCAATCGAACAAGGTGAAGGCTCAAACAAGAATAATAATTAAAAGTACCTACTACTCAAGTACGTACAACAATAAAAAAAAATAACTTAAGAGCTATACAAACGTACACCCCTGTTTACTCCCTGGATAATCACACTAAAGCAAATATTTTTCTATCATACAATCTATGAGGACCATTGTATGCCCAATGTTTTATTTTCTCTGTATGTTTATAATATTACGTAACTAGCGACCCGCCCCGGCTTCGCACGGGTAGCATGTTATTATACATATAAACCTTCCTCCTGAATCACTCTATCTATTAAAAAAAACCGCATCAAAATCCATTGTGTAGTTTTAAAGATATAAGCAAACATACATACACTCACATATTATATTGCGTTCATTGATTACAGTAAAGCATTTGATTCGTTAGTGCATGTAAAAATATGGGAGTCACTAAGGGAACAAGGAATCGAACACAAGTATATTCGTCTCATAAGAAACATCTACAGTCACAGCACAGCAAGAATCCAGCTTGAAAAGAAAGGAGTTCCGTTCAAAATAGAAAAAGGTGTGAGACAAGGAGATCCTTTATCCCCCAAATTATTTTCGGCAGTACTGGAATCTATCTTCAGGAAACTTAATTGGGAAAACTCCGGGATCAACGTAGACGGTGTTCCGTTAACACATCTGAGATTCGCCGATGATATAGTGTTATTCGCTAAAACATCAGACGAACTAAGTAAAATGATAACAGAGCTATCGACGGAAAGCGAGAAGGTAGGCCTAAAACTAAATCCTGAAAAAACTAAAGCAATGACAAATGGAACTAGAAATCTTATATTAATAGCAAACACAGAAATTAATTACACCAATGAATACATATATCTGGGGCAGCTTATTACTCAAAACGAACCAATGCAACAAGAAGTAGAAAGAAGAATAGATAATGCCTGGAAAAGATACTGGAGCTTAAAAGAGGTCATGAAAGACAAAAATCTCCATATTAAAACAAAGAGCAAACTGTTTAACACGTGCATACTGCCAGTTCTAATGTACGGGTGTCAATCATGGTCTCTAACCCAAGAAATGTCAAGAAAACTTGCAACCTGCCAACATTCGATGGAGAGGAGCATGATGAATGTCAAAAAATCAGACAAATTAAGGAACAGCGTTATCCGAAGCAAAACAAAAACAATTGATGCTACTCTTAAAATACGAAGACTTAAGTGGAAATGGGCAGGGCACATGATAAGAGGTCAAGACAAATGGAGTAAAAGAGTGACAAGATGGTACCCCAGAGAAGGCAAAAGGAAGAGAGGTAGACCTCAGAAAAGATGGGACGACGATATCAGGCAGGTGGCGGGAGTGATGTGGAACAGAGTGGCCCAAGAAAGGTCAGAGTGGAAAAGGTTGGAGGAGGCCTTTGCCGACTGGCAAACAGATTTACGAAAAATTGCTAAGAAACATATATTAGAATAAGATTTTCATCATATAAAACAAAGTTATTATAACAAAAAATAAAAATAAACAAATGTTGTCACTAGGTTAAGTCTATCTGAATAAAAGGCTATATTATTATTATTATTATTATTATTACATACATACAGACGCGGGAAGCGGAAAGCGACTTTGCTTTATATTTACTATGTAGTGATAGGTGATAGCACGCTGCTCAGATTTTTTGTTCAAAGGAGGATTTAGCAAAAGCTTGTTTTAAAAAATATTTATAACAGGAAACTTATTTACCTTGGACAGGAATGCCATCGCGCCACCATGACAGGACAGCCGGCGGGTTGCTGGAGGCAGCGTCGCAGTACAGAGTTGCTTCGTTTCCAGGCTTCAGCTCACTTGGCTCCGCGCGGACTTTTACTGTTTCTGGGGCAACTGGTTGAGGAAGAAAGAGTGATGTAGTATGTATCATAAGTATGTATTAAAAAAAAAAAAAAATGATAACGAACTGATTGACTATGTAAGCTTGGAAATCAAATTATACCTATTAGTTTATATATTTGTTGAATCATTATTAAATTTGACAGTTGTGTGTATTTCTGATAACAATACAATAACATGATATCAACATAATGATTCAGCCAGGATCAACTTCTCAAGATGGAATTCCTTAACGGCTTAGTGCAGTACTAGGAGTATAAAAACGGAAATTTCAGTTTTTTAACCTATATTTGGTTGTAAACAATTGAATAATTTAAAAAATGATTCCACCTATCACATACTACATTATCAGCGAGTAACATAGACTCATACCTTTAAAGAAATTAAAAATCTCCACAAAGATTTCAAAAATGTAACCAAAAATATAAAAAAAAATCCTTTAATCTTCATTAGGTACACCCCCCGTGCGAAGCCGGGACAGCTCACAGATATAGAATTAAAACTATCGTGGTTGTTAATCATTTTAAATAGAAATACGGCTATTACCAGGTTTTTTTTGTATTGCTGACGTTTCGATACAATTCAGATGTTCTTCATCATGAGCATCGCCCGCGACCGCGATCAACGGCAGATTGGCTAATACTCGAAACGTCAGCAATACAAGAAAAAACTTGGTAATTAGCCGTATTTCTATTTAAAAAGCTCACAGATAGTTCAAAAACTTACAATGTACGTTGAGAGTCACAGTCTCAAACAGTGGTATCTCCGTGGCGCTATTGGTGGCCTCGCATCTGTACTGCGCTTGATTATCTGTGACGTTGGTGAGGATCGAGATGTCAGCAGATACCGAGTTGTTCTGTGTTCTTGTCACGGAGTTTATCTGGAACAACAAAAGGTATTAATACAATATCTATTTTGATTTAAAGCCGTGTTGGCCGAGTGGGAGGTATCTCGACTTCCCGGCGTGCATCAATGGATTTTTCTATTCGAAATTATATGCGCATCAAAAACACGTGGTCAAAACGGTGAAGGAAAACATCGTGAGGAAACCAGTTAATAATCTTATAAGCGCGGCGATGGGCTTGCAAGACTTCACGTATTTTTTTAGCACACTGTTACTATTAATATAAGTCGACAAATACGCAAAGCAAACTAGATGCTCAAAACGTGTTACTGCAAAATGTAGGGTTTTTTAGGGTCCAGGGCCTTTACCACAAACTCTTAAAGTAATATTAAACAGTACTACTCGAAGTGCGAAAGTGACAACGCTATAAGAGTCGCGTTGTCACGTTCTTGTGCGATATAGTGAATAATATCACTTACTTTCTTATCATTCTTGTACCACGTCAAAGTGGCCAGAGGATTTCCACCTCCAGACATGCAGGACAGTTTCTGAACAGTGCCAGCTACCAGCGTGGTGCCCGCCAAGTAGCCCGTGATGAGCGGCGCGTTGGGTGGATCTGAGAAAAGAAAAAGTGTTTAGAATAAATTTAGTAGTAAATAGTAGTATTATAAATGCGAAAGTTTGTGAGTTTGTATTCAAATTCAAATTCAAAAATCATTTATTTCAATAAAATCACAAGGATCACTTTGAAACGTCTTAGGAACTAGGTGAAGCTACGCCGATTCCACGCGACCAAGCCTAGAAGAATCAGAAGTATGTATGTTTGTGCCTCAATCAGACCCAAACGACAAAACGGATTAAGAAATTTGCTAAGCATGTAGAAATAATGCCCGAATAAGACATAAGACAACTTTAAAATATGAAAAACATCCTCAAAACGATAAAAAACTCAAAAAGAATGATTTCTGTATAGATGCCGCTGGTGTGCATGTGCAACAAATCACAGGCTAAAAACATTCAGTCTTTTCTATTCGATTATTGAAATTTGACAGGACAACGTCTGTCACGGGTCGGCTAGTATTATAATATATTGTTAAGAAATTTCGTTTTCAGTTCGCGTGTAAACCCCGACTAACACATTCACAACACAACATAATGTCAACGAGCTACCCTCCGATTTCACCTACTCGAAGCTAAAAACATATCTCGGCAAAATCCATCTCCAATTTTGACACCGTACTTTTTCAAAAACCTATGTCGTGCCTTCATTATAACATGTACAAACAAGCTCTCCAATTAGTAGTAACCCTAAACTAGGTTCGACACTCATTATAATAATTATTTCTACGTGACTCGGCCCATACCATAATTTATAATTATAAACAGCGTTAAATTAATTAGTTTGGATAGTATGAAAATAATTATGTTTTTGGGTGATAATTTAATCATATATTATAAGATAGATAGATGGATAAACTTTGTATTTCACACAAAGAAAACAAATTGTAAATAACAACAAACATAAATGTACAATGGGCGGCCTTATCGCTAAAAGCGATCTCTTCCAAACAACCTTTATATTTGGAAAGCATCATTAGAAAAAATTATAGGCCCCAAGCCGTGTGTGTTGCCTGATTCTTCTAGACAATGGTCGCGAGGTACAGACGTAGCTTCACCTAGCTCCTAAGACTACTCCTAGTGCTCCTAATGCGTTGATTCAAAGTGATCCTTGTGATTTTATTGAAATAAATACCATTTGACTTTGACTTTGATAAAAGATAATAGTCTTCACTATATAATAATATTCTTATATAGATAATATTATAGATAATATTCTTTGTCTATACTAATATTATAAAGAGGAAAGATTTGATTGTTTGTTTGTTTGTTTGCATCGAATAGGCTCCGAAACTACTGAACCGATTTGAAAAATTCTTTCACTATTAGAATCCTACATTATCTTAGATAACATAGGCTAATATTTTCAAAAATGTTAAGGATCCGTATGAAAACTTCGATAGTGTAACCCAACGTGTGAAAAAAAATCCAAAAAAGATTCTTAAATCGCTTACGCTGCGGAAATTATTGACAATTGAACAAAGTAATGTACTACAGTTTTATAGATAACATCAAAATCTACAAAAAAGTCCATAATACTATAAGTCTAACTATTAGGGATCCGTATGAAAACTTCGATAATGTCACCAAAGGTGTAAAAAAATTACCCATAAAATCATTATTACACCCGTGCGACGCCGGGGCGGACTGCTAGTAATGGATAAAAACAAAAAACTAATGGATAAGTTATATGAATTCTTTTACCTAATTAAAAGTTACAAGTAAGGTTATATTTATTTTCAAGAAAATTTGAAATTTTCTCGTAAAGACTTACAGACAATGTAGGTTCATCTTATTATTTTAAACATTACTTAGTTTTCATATCTGAAAATGTTTCAGTCTTTAGTGAAATATTCAAAATTTGTAAACCTATTAGTGATTTTAGTGAAGGAATTTTAGCTCTAACTAACCCTCGAATCTCAGTTAATATGCACGCCACGTTCCACCCTATCGGTCGCCACCCCTGACTAATAACATGTGCCAGTAATTTCAGCTTCGACATTAGGACATTAGGGATGGGAAAATTCAGGACTGAAATTATGGACTGATTAGTTTGTCTGCCACTTTTTGTTTTATATTTCAATTAAATTATAAAAATACTAGCAGTCCACCCCGGCGTCGCACGGGTGTAATTGGTGTACAATTTTATATGGGTATTTTTTTACACCTTGGATTACATTATCGAAGTTTTCATACGGATCCCTAATAGTTAGACATAATAGTATTCAAGTTTTTTTATAGATATTGATGTCCTCTATAAAACTGTAGTACATCACTTGTCAATAGTTTTTGTAGCGTACGCGATATAAGATTTTATTTGGTATTTTTTTCACACGTTGGGTTACATTATCGAAGTTTTCATACGGATCCCTAACGTTTTTGAAAATATTCTATAGCCTATTCTATGTTCATTAGGTATAATGTAGGATTCTAATGGTTTTTTTTGAAATCGGTCCAGTATTTTCAGACATCTTCAATGCAAACATAAAATCAAATATTTCCTCTTTATAATATTAGTATAGATATAGAAGTATAGATATCCCTAATCTTTGTTTCAGGCTTTCAGGCAACATAATTGTTAGTGTAAAAATAAAAATATTAATCACGACTGTTATCCCCAAGTACGGTAGACATCCTCTCAGATCTCCAGACGCTTAGATACTTTGAAGATGTTTAGTGGGGGTAGTCAGGGGCATGACCAAACATTATATTTGTCACATGCCCACATTTTGCAGTTACATTCCATACGTACGTATATTCTATCGGTTATCTAGTTTCCATAGTACAAGCTTTGCTTTGTTTGGGGCTAAATAGCGTTGTGTGATAATGGTGCCGATTCTGTTGTGTCCAAGCTAAACCTAAAATTTCGTAAAAAAACTATCGATCTTATTCCTTTTACATTAAAGTCTAAATTAGAGTCACATCAAAATGACAGTCCTAAAACTTGGCATATTTTAGCCGTTTCTCTATTTTATTTCGCATATTTGATACAATCAAGTGTCATCTTAGTCAACACCAATTTACATGTCAATTAAATTTAGCTTGACGTTTCTAAATCGATTACGAAAATCGTAAATTTATTCAAAACTATTCTAAAGTTTTACAACTGTCACTTTGAGGTTACGCTATTTAAACTTTAACTTAAAATAAATAATATCGATCTTTTTTAGGAATTTTACTTTAATTTTATTTTATTTTAATTTTACTAAAGGGGCTGTATGTCGACGATTGCTCTTTTTCTAAACGAAAAAAGAAATACTTCTGAACAAGCCACATTTCCTATTTTTATAAATATATTACTTCAGGTTCCTACCTAGATTTCTATTAAGCTGAAAACATAATAGCAGAAACTTATCACGATAAAGATGTTAATTTCTAAATGATACGTTTTAGAATTTATGATCGAAATATTTTGATTCCTACTATTAAGATCAACTTGTGATTTATTGTTAAAGATAGGTAATATGTAGATCTAGATTTCTATTAGAATAGGTTTTTGATAAGTAATTATACATAATTTATATCATTAATTTATTCGAAAAGCAAAGGCGGACAAAGAGAAAATGGTTATTGAAGGGTGGGTAAAGCTACCCCTATTACTTGCCTACGTAGGTACCAGCAACGCGATCTCATAAAAACTGTCGATAATATTTACGATACGCATACGCCATCTAGAGCTTGCCGTTGTTAACTGTCTTAGTCGTTTCTGCCGCGGTTTTAGGAACTGGTAGCGCCTTAAGCGTGGACACAACAGAATCGCGACCAATGCCCAACATTATATGTCAATGAAAATCAATAAGCATGCTGGTCTGTAGCTAATTAGTATTTCTGACTACAGAAAACCTAGTGGACCGAATTGGTGGTATTCTATTTGGTATTTGTGGTCTCAAACCCGATACCTGATAGTTATAGTACAGGGCTTTGTTTGATGCGGTTTTGTTTACCCAGCACTAGTTCAACTTTGTATCAACGCATTTGAGCTAAGCTAAATATCTCAGTTGACATCGCTGACCTCAGCGGTCATACCACAAGCACCTAAAGTAATATCAAAATAATATTACTCGCGGTGCGAAAGTGACAACGCCTTACGTTCGTTTTGCGTTGTCACTTATTAAAAAAAATAAAAAAATAAGTAATTCCCAAGTACAGTAGACATCCTCTCAGATCTCCAGACGCTTAGATCCTTTGAAGATGTCTAGTGGGGGTAGTCAAAGGCACGTCCAAACATTATATTTGGCACATGCCCACATTTTGAAGTAGTTCCATGCGTAGTAGCATTCCATACGTAGTAGCATTCCATACGTGACAGGTTGCAAGCCGATCGCCGCGTATAAAAACACTAACTGGTTTCCTCACGATGTTTTCCTTCACCGTTGTAAGCACGTGTTTTTGTTGCGCATATAAATTTTCGAACAGAAAAATCCATTGATGCACGCCGGGATTCGAACCCACGACCTTCAGATTGAAAGTCGAGGTACATCCCACTCGGCCTGTTGGCCGGCTTATTAGTATTGATTTAATATTATTTTTGAGCTTGTGGTACGGCCCCAGAACCCCGAATATCTACCTATTTTATTATTTAGTTATCAGAACGTGACATGTATTTACACGATTTTGATATTACGTGTACAGTTAACAAAATAAATTGATGTTTTATTGGAATTTGGAAGAATTTGTTAGGTTTTTCGTACAAACATTGACGTCCCCGAACACAAACACAAATGTGTGTGTGTTCATAACAAAAATGTGTGCTTTAAGTGGGAATTGAATCTTACTTATCAGAACGTAGTGCTACTTATTAAGAACTACACTGTAAGAATACAATTTCGTCTGCAAAGATAAAAATAACTTCTTGTGTATTTTATAAATTTCCTGTAATATTAAGAATTTGAGATTATTTCCCTTGGTCACGGCATCACGCCTGAAGGGCTAGACCGATTTTGCTAATTCTTTTGTTGTATTTGTTAGTGTCAGGAGAAGGTTTTTATGAAAGACTAGCTGACTCGTGCCCGCTTCGCTGGTCGATAGATAGTTTCACATCTGGTATTCCAATCTTCAAAATAAATTATAGCCTATTATGTTGCCGAGGGCTAATAGCTATATAACAAAAGAATTTTCATCAAAATCCGTCCAGTAGTTTTTGCGTGAAAGCCAGACAACAGACAGACAGACAAAAATGTCCAAATATATTTTTTTGGTTTGTGTTACTTGTGTGAAGACCCCTAGGAATATTTTTTTTAGTTTTTATTCAATGTACAGAATTGAACTCTTCTACAGTTTTATTATATGTATAGATAGATAGATAAGTATGTATGAAAAATTCATGAAAAAACTGACAGGACAAAGTTTGTCGGGACAGCTAGTATTAAAAAAACTGAAATGATTATATTTAAATTAGAACAAGTTACATTACAATATGTTATCGTGCTCGTTAATCAAAATGGGGGTTACGATCACGCCCTGGGGTGTCGCCGGGTTTATGTAGATTGACTGATAGACACATCAATCTTAATGTGATCATGTTAATACTTTCCGAATTTGGGTGAAACCTTTTATGTAATGGCAAGCGCGCTGGCGACGTCAAATTGATTATTGACAAGTTTAAATATATTTTCCAACAGGAGAAACATTTGCGTGATGATGAAGATCAATGAATAAATGAATAAAAATGCTTTATTGTACATTAATAACAAAAAACATACTTATACTTAAGGCGCTCCCAGTCGACGATTTTTTTTGTTCGAAACGAAAAAAGAAATACTTGTGAACAAGCCACATCTCCTATTTTATAATGTATAGTATATGTGAATAAAGATGTACCCATCTTTAATCACTTCGATAAATAATCCTACCGACCGCTGCAATGATGACAAACACACGTCCGCGCGTGGTCCGCCTTAGCTTTTCGAATAAATTAATGATATAAATTATGTATAATTACTTATCAAAAATCTATTCTAATAGAATTGTAGATCTACATATTACCTATCTTTAACAATAAATCACAAGTTGATTTTAATAGTAGGTATATAAAATATTTCGATCATAAATTCTAAAACGTATCATTTTGAAATAATATCTTTATCGTGAAAAGTTTCTGCTATTATCTTTTCAGCTTAATAGAAATCTAGGTAGGAACCTGGAGTAATATACTTATAAAAATAGAAGATGTGGCTTGTTCAGAAGTATTTCTTTTTTCGTTTCGAAAAAGAGCAATCAGCGCCTGGGAGCCTCTTAAACTAAAGCAAACATTGGACTGGACAATGAGAGATTTTGATATATTTATTTTCATATCTGTGAATTTTAAACCACTTCCAAATAAAATTTAGGTTTTTAAAAGGATAGAATAAAAAAATAGTTTTAGGGGTAGGCACAGAACACGTGTCATCAAATCACGTGTTTATTGGAATAAATACTTCCCAGAGTATTCTTTTTAGGGTTCCGTACCCAAAGGGTAAAAACGGGACCCTATTACTAAGACTTCGCTGTCCGTCTGTCTGTCACAGGGCTGTATCTCATGAACTGTGATAGCTAGACAGTTGAAATTTTCACAGATGATGTATTTCTATTGCCGCTATAACAACAAATAAAGAACAGAATAAAATAAATATTTAAGTTGGGCTCCCATACAACAAACGTGTTTTTGTCGTTTTTTATAGATAATGGTACGGAACCCTTCTCCCTTCGGCACTTGGCCGATATTTTTTTTATACCAGGTTTACGACCGGGATTCGAACAAAAGCTCCCACTACGCCATCATAGCTCCATACGCTTTGATACCCCATAACCAACTATATACGCGCGTATTCCTCATTAACGTAATGATACAATCGTATACGTCGCAAAATTAATTGCGCGGCCGTTAGCATGACACGGTGACAACCCTTAAGTACCCACTCGTATGTGACATAGATTATGAATACAGATGTGACAAACTTCATTAAAATTTGCGGATTCATACCTACATAAATTACGATTTACAAACTAAATAAGTTTTTATTAAAATATATTTTTATAATCGAGCTTTTATAAATTCTAGGGCTCTGGTAATCGTCAAGAAAAATCCAACGAGCCCAAACACGACGTGGTTATGTTGTGAAGTTAGGCAGTTCCTATGGCTACATTCGAGCTCCATCATCAGACCAGCTCGCTGTCACCATATTATTGCATTGTCACCGAAGTTACATAAGTATGCCAAATTTCAGCTTATTCGGTTGAAGATAACTGCTTCAAAATGGAGTTGCAAAATTCCACCTTAACAAACAAAGTTACATAGATACATACATTGCAAGTTAAATAAAAGCTTTTAAAAAGAAAACCGACGTTTTGTGTGCAACAAATCTGACATCACAGACTAAAAACATTTCGTCATAGCAACGCAGTTTTGACTAATTAATGATGCGCATTCTACCAAAATTCGTAATTTATTTTATCAGTACAAGGTTTGTTGGGAAAAATCGGAAGTTGTCTGAAATTGCTTTTATCTATGCAATTATTGAAATTTAGGCAGGTAAAAGTCTGTTACGGGTCGGCTAGTAATACTCGTATATATCCTACTAATATTATAAATGCAAAAGTTTGTGTCTGTGAGTGTTTGTTACTCTTTCACGCAAAAAATACTAAACGGATTTAAATGAAACTTTACAGTAATATAGCCTATACATCAGAATAACACATAGGCTACTTTTTATCCGTGCGAAGCCGGGGCGAGCAGCTAGTAATAAATATTTCTTTCCATAAACGAGAACTATCACTAACTAGAAAAAGTTGAAATTTTGCAGAGTAAGTATGGTCGCAGAGTAAGTGAGAGCGTTGGCTGTGGCCATTATAACAACATTTTAATATTAAATAAACATTGTCGGTGTCCTCATTGACAATTTATCATTTACGTGAGTGATTTCCCGTTGTTGTAATAATGTATTAAATAAACAGTTTATACTGAAAAAATGATCAAAACGACGATTTTTAAACAACATAGAATTAGAGTATTTATCTATCTCTTAGGTTAAGCAAAGTTGATATTTATTTAATAATTACTAGCCGACCCGTGACAGACGTTGTCCTGTCAAATTACAATAATCGAATAGAAAAGACTGAATGTTTTTAGTCTGTGATGTCAGATTTGTTGCACAGCAGCGATATCTATACAGAAATCATCCCTTTTGCGTTTTTTTATAGTTTTTGGGATGTTTTTCATATTTTAAAGTAGTATATTATTTTTTCGGGCATTATATATACATCTACAGCAAATTTCAACTTAATCCGTTTTGTCGTTTAGGCCTGATTGAGGAACAAACATACATACAAACTCACTAACTTTCACATTTATAATATTATTAGGATTCATATTTATATAGACAGAACCGTAAATATTTAGTTGTGGTCAATCAAATCTAACGCATCACAACTGTCACTAATCAAAACGGACCATAGACAAAGAATTGTATTAACTATAGATTTTAAACAAGTTTGTTTGCTATGCTTAGTTATTGACTGCCAAAATTGAAAATGACCAAACGGGAAAGGCAACACAACCGGGTCTTTGATCCTATATCATAGTTCTTTAGTACTTTATCTATAGCATCTTAAGATTGGAATAATGTACAAAACATTAGGAAGTAATAGCATAGGGATATAAACGCGACATTCCTTATATGATTGATGCTTTTTGTACGGACATACTGTTCCTTTTCTTATAGATGTAGCGTTTATGAAAGTATAATTTATTGTGCTAGCTTATATCCGCGGTTTAGTCCGCGTAGTATTTTTTATTATTATGTACCTAAATATTTCAGACACGATTGTATGATTGTTTATGAATAAATAACTGAAACTGAAATTGAAACTATCCGATTACGAGTAGCCTATACCCTCTCTTAAATCATTATTAAAAAAAAAAAAATAGGATCACGACTGTAATCCCCAAGTACGGTAGACATCCTCTCAGACGCTTAGATCCTTTGAAGATGTCTAATTATTAAGCCAATTCACGAAAATTATTATAAAATAATAAATAAAATAGCTCATTCCATACGTTACAGGTTGCAAGCCCATCGCCGCTTATAAGAATACTAACTGGTTCCTCACGATGTTTTCCTTAACCGTTTTGAGCACGTGCATAAAAAAAACATTATTGGTTATTTCACACAGCGCTATTTGTCCCTAAATTAAGCAAAGCTTGTACTATTAGAGATGTAGATTCGTTTTCCCTCGCACGGTTACAAGGTTTTTTAATTGTAAAATATACGTACTTAAATTTCATTATTATTTAATACTAGTTATTGACGACCCGCCTTGGCTTCGCACGGGTTTAATACATATAAAATTTCCACCTGAATCACTCTATCTATTAAAAAAAGCCGCATCAAAATCCGTTGTGTAGTTTTAAAGATAGAAGTATACATACAGACGCGGGAAGTGGGAAACGACTTTGCTTTATACTATGTAGTGATGATAATGAAACTCATTAATTTCGTCTGAAAGGCCATGTAATTCGCCTGTAATTTTGACAAAAGTAGAACCTAGCAAGCTCAAAGAATACATAAAATGTGAATTATAGAAGTAGTTTTTAGGGTTCCGTACCCATAGGGTAAAAATGGGACCCTATTACTAAGACTCCGCTGTCCGTCTCTCTGTCTGACCGTGATAGCCAGACAGTTGAAATTTTCACAGATGATGTATTTCTGTTGCCACTATAACAACTAATAATAAAAACAAAATAAAATAAATATTTAAGTGGGGCTCCCATACAACAAACGTGATTTTCTTGGCTTTTTAGATAATGTACGAAACCCTTCGTGCGTGAGTCCGACTCGCACTTGGCCAGTATTTATTTAGCTTTATAGTTTTTTAGTAACATGACCATGTACATTCTAAATATAACTATAACATAATAATGATTGGAAAGCAACAATTTCTGCTTTAATATTCTTTCGGTCGGCTCTCATAATTTTGTGTTAATCACTTTTTAATGAAGCAAGATGCACAGCCGGTACTAATAAAGATTAATTAAAGGACATGCTTTTGATGTTCGACTAATATTCAGCTACACGACTTTATTTTATCGTGTCATAAGGTTTTTACAAGCTATTGTGGGTTCGATCCCCACCCGGGATAAACATTTGTGTGATGAACATACATGTTTGTTCTGTGTCTGGGTGTTATGTATAATAAGTATGTATTTACAACAAAAAAACGTATATAAGTATTCTATCAGTTATCTGGTTCCCATAGTACAAGCTTTGCTTAGTTTGGGGCTAGATGGCGCTGCGTGAAATGTCCACCAATTATTTATTTATTATTTATTTATTTTATTAAAATTAGAACAGACATATATAAATGTAAATGGTGTGGTGTATTTGCTTGGTCGCGAGGTGCATGCGTAGCTTAAGACGTTTCAAAGTGATCCTTGTGATTGTTATTGAAATAAATGTCTTTTGACTTTGGCTCCAACTCCGACTAAAGCTTGAAAAAAAATTTATGTAATACTAGCTGTCCCACACGTTGTCCTGTCAAATTTCAATAATCCCACTGAAAAAAGCACTTTAAATTTTTCCCGTACTTTACGCCACCCTTATTACTTAGGGGTATAAAAAATACCCTACGACCTTTTCTCATACCTACTGAATATACACAAAATATTTCATAAAAACCGGTCAAGTCGTTTCGGAGGAGTTTGGTTACAAACACGATACTTTTATATATGAAAAATAAAAATATATATATTTTGATATAAGATTTTCCGCATTAAATTCTTCGCCAATGGTAACAATTCCAGGGTCAATTCCTCATTCCATTCGTACGTAAACAGATAAGCAAAGTGATGATATCGGGCATCCGTCAGGCATATGCCTTATCCAACGTTTAAGCATACTGAGACGGGAACTGTTATCTGGATGTACATTAATCATGTCTCGGCGGCGGAGTAAGGGATGAACTTCCCATGGTTTGTTGTGGTGAGAATTGTTTTGAGTAGCAGTTATGACTCCATTTTTCTGTTCCAAAAATTATTACACGTGCTTACAACGGTGAAGGAAAACATCGTGAGGAAGTTAGTATTCGCGTAAGCTGCGACGGGCTTGTAACCTATCACGCGTGGAATGATACTGCTAAATGTCATGTTTGGACGTGCGGCTGGCTAACTCCTGTAGACATCTTCAAGGATCTGAGCGCATGGAGACACGATTGGGGATTACAGTCGTGATCCTAATACATTTTAGATTTTTTTAATTGCAAGACTGGCCTCACAGCTCTGTTGGTCTCTCTACCTTCTGCGCTGTAGGTTGTAGGTTCGATTCCCACCCAGTATCAATTTGAAAAATGAAACGCTAACTGTGGGCATGCCACACATATAAGACGACCAATGCCTATACCATTTAGACATCTTCAAGAATCTGAGCGAAGATGATTAGGTACTATTCTCGTGAGAGTCGTGAGCCTATTA
Organism: Hydriomena furcata; assembly: GCA_912999785.1. Classification (NCBI taxonomy): domain Eukaryota; kingdom Metazoa; phylum Arthropoda; class Insecta; order Lepidoptera; family Geometridae; genus Hydriomena; species Hydriomena furcata. Next base: position 8,493,108 of record OU538848.1, read on the forward strand.
TGTATTTAATACTAACCGACCCGTGACAAACGTTGTTCTGTCAATTTTTTTTGTAATAATCACATAGGAAAAAGCTATTTCAGGCAGCTTCCATTTTTTTCCCTACAAACCTTGTACTGATAAAATAAAATACGAATTTTGGTAGAATGCGTATCATTCAGTAGTCAAAACTTGTTGCTATGACGACTAAATGTTTTTAGTCTGTGATGTCAGATTTGTTACACACCAGCGCCATCTATACCAAAATCATCCTTTTTGCGTTTTTTTTATCATTTAGGGTTGTTCGGATTATAAGTTCCCCCTTTATTCAGATTTTTTATCTACATACTAAAAATTTCATCTTAATCCGTTTTGTCGTTTATTTTTGATTAGGGAACAAACATAGCAGCCTTAACACAAACTTTTGCATTAATAATAGTATTAGGATTGGCGGATTTGGCAAAAGTAGTATTTCGATTTGAAAAATTCATGATCTATCATCGTAGCGGATGACCCAGCTGACCCATATAATTATAGTGTGAAACTTTTTTCTTTATTTCGTTTCCGTGTGAATTCTTATTGCTTTAAATAAAATTCGCATAAACCTTCCGACATTTTGGACCAAACTTTGTAAGGTAAAATTCTCATAGCTTGCACAGTAAGCCCAAATATTCAAAGGATCCCGAGATGATGCGGCGAAATAGAAACGTATTCACGTCAAAAAGAGCCTTCTTTTCATCTATTTTTTTTTGTTGTTGTGAATTTGCAACTTGAAGGATGACAGAGAAGTTTTACTGTCTTTTCAGAAATACATTGTCATGGATTTTTCGTAAAAAATGCGCCCCAAAAAGTTTGCGAAACTTGTGTTGTTATAAAGGCTTTTGTAATTTGTTTATTCTATTTACGATGTTTATTCGGAACAAAGCATTTAATAATATTTAATACCCTTAAGTAGGACTTTGAAACGAAAATAGGCATACATTTAACGAAAGTATTTATTATAACGAGTTTGTTTCTTCCTTCCAATATTGTTATATTTTGTAACTCATTAAAAATCCTTATTAGTAAAGCTTATTAAGACGCTGCCAGTCGACGATTATTTTTGTTCGAAACGAAAAAAGAAATACTTGTGAACAAGCCACATCTCCTATTTTATAATGTATAGTATATGTGAATAAAGATGATGATTAAAGATGGGTATCTTTAATCACTTCGATAAATAATCCTACCGACCGCTGCAATGCTGACAAACACACGTCCGCGCGTGGTCCGCCTTAGCTTTTCGAATAAATTAATGATATAAATTATGTATAATTACTTATCAAAAATCTATCCTAATAGAAATCTAGATCTACATATTACCTATCTTTAACAATAAATCACAAGTTGATTTGAATAGTAGGTATATAAAATATTTCGATCATAAATTCTAAAACGTATCATTTTGAAATAATATTTTTATCGTGAAAAGTTTCTGCTATTATGTTTTCAGCTTAATAGAAATCTAGGTAGGAACCTGAAGTAATATACTTATAAAAGTAGGAGATGTGGCTTGTTCAGAAGTATTACTTTTTTCGTTCCGAAAAAGAGCAATCGTCGACTGGCAGCCCCTTAAGAGGATACATATTTTTTTGATTTTGTATAATTTTTGTGCAAAAACGGAAAATCTTATAAACTTTCAAACCTTTTAAATAAGGTAAGGATTATTGATTGTCTACTAAATTATATATAAAAATATTCTTACTCTTCTGAAATGAGCCATTTTTGAATGCTGAATCTTTCTAAAAACGTGTAACCAATCGTATTTTTACATAAAAAAACCAGCCAAGTGCGAGTCGGACTCGCGCACGAAGGGTTCCGTACCATTATCTATAAAAATTGTCAAAAAAACACGGTTGTTGTATTTATTTTATTCTGTTTATAGTATTTGTTGTTATAGCGGCAACAGAAAAACATAATCTGTGAAAATTTCAACTCTATGACAGACAGACGGACAAACGGACAGACAGACAGACAGCGAAGCCTTAGTAATAGGATCCGGTTACCCTAAAAATATGAAATTACGGCCTTGATTTTCTGCCGATATTGCAAACAAAAACGGTAAAATAATAAAAAAATTAACAAACATGCCGTTTGGCCTCAGATTTGCGCCGAGTATTTTCCCGGATACAATCAACGTCAAATGGAAAACTCAAATAAAAGCATGAACTAAAATCATTTCTGTTACAAGCTCCATACGTCTGGTTTATTTCATAAATGCTGTATTGCAAAGTCCAAGTTATTATACCACAGAGTATGGTTCTGCGAATAGCACAAACTTTACCCTTTCAATTTAAAAGGAAAACCCGTAGTTGAAGGCTGCTCACAGGTTTCAGAAATTCCAGACCTATTTCTCGAAGCTAACAAGTTACTCGTTGGGCGCCATTTTAATAGGCCATCCACACTCACGGCCAGAAACCCGAGAACAGCCGAAAACACCCGAGAATACCCGAGTATCTTAAGTGTGGTTAGCCTTCTCATATCACGCCCATCCAAATATACATATACAAGCTTCCATCAAAATTACAATTCATAGAGAAAGACTCGATATTTTGTAAAAACTTAAGTGTTGAAGAACATATTGTATTCCCTAAGACCAACAGGAACCATAAATAAAAGAAAATGAATAATATCGTGTCCTAGCGACAAGTCTAGGCGAGATTTCTTGCGTGAGCATGGATGGGGCATAAGAGTCAGCAACACTCCATGTCAAAGGAAAATGGAAACCAAAATTCATTCTAGACTACCGATACAAAGGATAACTTTGTGATGAGAAGGTCAATAACATTTAGTCGTCATAGCTAGCAACGCAGTTTTGGCTAATGAATGATACGCATTCTACCAAAGTTCGTATTTTATTTTATCAGTACAAGGTTTGTAGGAAAAAAATTGGAAGCTGCCTGAAATAGCTTTTTCCTATGTGATTATTACAAAAAAAATATTGACCGAACAACGTTTGTCACGGGTCGGCTAGTATTATAAATGCGAAAGTTTGTGAGTGTTTGTGTGTGTTTGTTACTCTTTTACGCAAAAACTACTGAACGGATTAAAATGAAACTATACAGTAATATAGCTAATACATCATAATAACACATAGGTTACTTTTTATCCAGGTCCCACTCGTGCGAAGCCGGTGCGAGCAGCTAGTAATAAACCTAAAAATCTACCGACTTCGAATAAATTAAAAACTTCGAACCTAACCTGGGTCTCAAATTCTTAAAGTTTAAAATGTTGGATGTTCGGCAAACGCCTGGCATTGATGGCGTGTCAACTACGTAATTGGAAAAATATTTATTGAAAATATTACTTGGGCGTTGGAAAATCTTGTGAAAATCGTCTCACGTATGAGACGAGGTATTTAGACATCGCTTGGGATTTACTGGATGTAAGAATTGTAAGAGCCGTTTTCTCCGATTGGGAGATACCTCGACTTGATATTTTTGAAAATGTGTAAAACATTTAGTATATAATGTGATTCTTGAAATTTCTTTTTTATTTATGAAAAATACGATGGACGGAAAAAGTGATGAAAATCATCAAACTTAAAAAGAAACTGTCTTTCATTTACATAGTAGTATGTATTTATATATGCATACTAGTATGATTATTTATCTAAATAATTATATAAATATGAACTGTTTAGCTATTCATTGTTTTCAGTAAAAACTAAATTAGTGTTTTGGAAGAGCCAACTTTGGAAAATAAATCTATCGAGAAAGGTCACCAATCGTGTTTCTGTCTATAATTTATCTAGATTATATCCTTAAGTTATCTTTGTCATCAAAACCAAAATGTTTTACGGTTATTGAGAAAAAACGATTCTGCATTCATCAGAATATTTTATTACTCTTCTTTTATTGGCATATATATATATATATTTTGTATCTATGCACCTAATGTATGTCTATACTAGTGGCATTAGAATAAGCAAGTCACTTCACTTCCAACATCCAAATTCGACACATCTCATTGTACTAAGTTCGTAATACTAAGTTCTAAATCTAGTAAAACTGTAAATACTAAGTTCTAAATCTAATAAAGTATTTTATATAAAGAGGAAAGATTTGATTGTTTGTTTGTTTGCATCGAATAGGCTCCGAAACTACTGGACCGATTTCAAAAATTATTTTACCATTAGAATCCTACATTATGAACATAGGCTATAGATTATTTTCAAAAACTTTAGGGATCCATATGAAAACTTCGATAATGTAACCCAACATAAAGGTAAAAAAAAAAAAAAACCTTACATTGCGTTTGCTGCAGAAATTATTGACAATAGAGCAAAGTGATTTAATACAGTTTTATAGAGGACATCAATATCTACAAAAAAAATCTGTAATTCCATATGTCTAACTATTAGGGATTCCTATTAAAACTTCGATAATGTAACCCAAGATGTAAAAAAATTGCCATAAAATCATTATTACATTATTTTTCAAACTATCGTGATTAGTAGACATAACTATAGATTTTGACATGGGTCTTTATCACGTAATTACCTTTAATTTACTTTCCCGACGTTTCGGCTATGTTACAATAACCATGGTCGCGGGTAATTACGTGATAAAGACCCGTGTCAAAATCTATAGTTATATCATTATTACACCCGTACAACCCCGGGGCAGACTGCTAGTGTCTAATAAACATATTTCATTATTTAAACGTTTCTTTTAAACTTCATCGCTCCGTGCCCATATCGTGGCTATATAAATTCTACCATTCTACTATAATGCTCTCTACAATTTCAGAACACGTACCACGTAAAGTTAGCGTACACATTAGAGCAAGAAAATCGGAATTTTGATTATCACAATGAAACTGTGATTTTCTTTATTTAGTTATATGAAAAGTTGGTAATTCGATAAGTTTTAAGTGTTTTGTGAGAGTCTGGAGATGAATTTAGAGTTTTTGATTAAATAAAATAAACTTAAAAGTAGGTGCTATAATAAATATTAGGTCATAAAGTTTATTAAGACGAGTAATAAATGTGTTTGATGGAATGCAGAATCGTTTTTTCTCAATAACCGCAAAACATACAGTTTTGATTTTTATGACAAAGATAACTTAAGGATTTAATCTAGATAAATTAAAGACAGAAACATGATTGATGAAATTTTTCTCGATAAATTTATTTTCCAAAGTTGGCTCTACAAAAACACTAGTTTCGTTTTCAATCAAACCTATGAATAGCTAAATAATTATTTTTTATATAATTCGTTAGATAATCATACTAGCTACCTTAATTAACGAATTTTTTTTTTAAATTTATGGTTTTTAACATCATGCAGTTTTATCACTTTTTCTATCTCATCCGGGTAGACTCAGCCCATACAAAACGTCAAAAATTTCACTTATCACCTTAAAGGGTAATCATAATCAAATTTCTTCGATACAGCTTATCTCCATCATATTCCCATTTGACTGGCCTCACAGCTCAGTTGGTAGTAGCTCTGCCTTCTGCCGTAGGTTATGGTTTCAATCCCTACTCAGGACAAATATTTGTGTGATGAACATATATTTGTTCAGTGTCTGGGTGATATTATGTATCATAAGTATGTATTTACAAAAAAAAATATTTAAGTAGTATCAGTTATCTGGTTCCCATAATGCAAGCGTTTAGGCCTAGATAGCGCTGTGTGATAATGTCCACCAATATTTATTTATTTATTTATACTTATATCCCCATATTGTTGTGTCTTTAGGTATTTTATTAACATTTTCATTTTCAAAAAAAGTTACAAGTTTTGACAACAACGTTATTAATTATTGTGAATTATGAAAATAATATACATAAAAAATTTATACTGATATTGCTACTATGCTGCCGCGACCATGGCTATTGTAACATAGCCGAATCGTCGGGAAAATAAATTAAAGGTAATGACGTGATAAACACCCGTGTTAAAATCTATATCACTACATAGTATAAAGCAAAGTCGCTTTCCGCTTCCCGCGTCTGTATGTATGAATGTTTGCTTATATCTTTAAAACTACACAACGGATTTATGCGGTTTTTTTTAATAGATAGAGTGATTTAGGAGGAAGGTTTATATGTATAAATAACATGCTTAATATATTAGAGAACCACTGATAATTTTAAGATTTAAAATCAGCGCGACTTTTTTTTTTTAAATTTTAAATGCTGTTATCGAGTATACAAAGACATTCTGTAATATATTTTGGTATCAGCTTTGCACCCGTGCGAAGCCGGGGCGGGTCGCTAGTTTAATATATATATAATTTATATTTATATAAAATGACTTACTTAAGTATCCACAAAGAGTGTTGACGTCAGGCAGGCGACAGGTTTTAAAACACTAAGCCACATCATGCAACATGTTTTTCTACAAATTGTGACCCCACATGAAGTGGGATAAGGACAAGAAGATGATGATGATGATGACTTACATAGTACATTGATGGTGTAAGAAGAAACGACGTTTTCAGTCAGTTGCTGGTTGATCCCATAGCAGAGCACGGCGAAGGAAGTCTTCGCTGGCTCCACCACCACTGTAATGTTGGACGTTGTGATCCAGCCTCCTAAAACAAATAATAATATTAGATAAGTTTTGTATTGAAAAATATCTATAACTAGCCGACCCGTGACAGACAGTTGTCCTGTCAAATTTCAATAATCGAATAGAAAAAACTTAATGTTTTTAGTCTGTGTTGTCAGATTTTTTGCACATCAGCGAAATCATCCCTTTTGTGTTTTTTATCATTTTAGGGATGTTTTTCATATTTTAAAGTAGTCTATGTTTTATTCGGGCATTATATCTACATCTACAGCTAATATCATTTTAATCTGTTTTGTCGTTTAGGCCTGATTGAGGCACAAACATACATACAAACTCACAAATTTTCACATATATAATATTACAAGTCACAACATCACATAGTTTAATTTTACGAAATAAATGATGACCAGACACAGACATGACGCCATGACATAACCGCCATATTGATTTTGACAAAACAGATGTCAGATTTTGTGCACACTATCGCCATCTATACCAAAATCATCTTTTTTGCGTTTTTTTATCATTTAGGGGTTGTTTTTCGGATTTTAAGATACCCTTTTTAACTACATACTACAGCAAGTTTCATCTTAATCTGTTTTGTCGTTTAGGCCTGATTGTGGAACAAACATACATTTCTTTTCACAAATTTCGCATTTATAATATTATTAGGATTAGGATTAGGATTTTGATCACTCTCACCTTCTGGTGATATACTGGTTCTGTTACTAGCTTCCTTATAATGCTTGCCATCCACCGCCCACTTGATCTCCGCTGCTGGATTCGAAGGTGCGGTGCTACACGCGAGTGGCACCGGGTCACCGACCCTGGCTTCAGACGGTCCTGTTATGGTCACGTGAGATGGAGCGACTGTAGACAAAAAATAAGTTTAATTTGATTAGGATTTTTCGTGCGTGCTTACAACGGTAAAGTAAAAAAGTGTAAAAAAGTAGGTATTCTTGTGAGTGTCGATGGGCTTGCAACCTGTCATGTGAAAATATGGCTGTGTACCAAAATATGTAATACTAGCCGACCCGTGACAGACGTGTTCCTGTCAAATTTTAATAATCTCATAGGAAAAAGCAATTTCAGGCAACTTCCAATTTTTTCCCTACAAACCTTGTACTGATAAAATAAATTACGAATTTTGGTAGAATGCATATCATTCATTAGTCAAAACTGCGTTGCTATGCCGACTAATATTAGACTAGTCTGTGTTGTCAGATTTGTTGCACACCAGCGCCATCTATACCAAAATCATCATTTTTGCGTTTTTTTATCATTTAGGGGTTGTTTTTCGGATTATAAGTTCCTCCTTTATTTATTCAGATTTTTTATCTACATACTACTGCAAATTTCATCTTAATTTCGTTTTGTCGTTTATTTTTGATTAGGGAACAAACACAGCAGCCTTATCACAAACTTTCACATCACTACATAATAAAGCAAAGTCGCTTTCCGCTTCCCGGGTCTGTATGTAATATGTAATATGTATGTATGTATGTTTGCTTATATCTTTAAAACTACACAACGGATTTTGATGCGGTTTTTTTTATAAATAGAGTTATTCAAGAGGAAGGTTTATATGTATAATACATGCATAATATAGTAGAGAAACACTGATAATTTTAGAGAGGTTTCTAATGTGATGTCGTAAATAAACACATTTTTTTGCGCTTACATTGCAAATGCTGGCTGAACCCCACGAGATATATCAAAATAATGTACTACAGTATTGTACACCTTAAAAACGTCTACAAAAAAGTCCACGATGGTATTAGAAATGTCTTACGCACAGCGAAGCGGGCACGGGTCAGCTAGTTAATAATATTCGAAGTGCGGCTGACTAATCCCTTTAGGTATTTTCAAAGATCTGAGCACCTGGAGTTCTGAGAGAATGTTTTACTGTACCTGGGGATTATAGTCGTGGTTCTATTTCTGTTTCAGTTTTTTACTCACACAGAAGTCTTAGGTATTTAAAAACAGAAACTTTGTTAACAGCTGACAACAATGTGTTCAGCGAGTTGTTACTTCTTCTAGCTTCTAAACGTCTTTTCAGACGCGCCACAACCGTAACCACAATATAATATCGCTGTGCAGTGGCAGCCACAAAATCATGCGGTTAATCGCGAACGTAATTAAACTCACCACTGAATCGTATGAGAGTGCTGCAAGTGGTTTTATTGTGGCGAAAATGTCGTCGATATTGACCACACGTTCGCGAAAGCAGATGAATGCGACCGCAAAATGTCGTACGATGAGAATGAAGAAATCAAATAAATATTGATGGATATTTCACACAGCGCCATCTAAGCAGAAACTATGCAAAGCTTGAACTATAGAACCAGATAACTGGCATCATATGTTTTTTTTTTAATATACTTTTAATGACTAAAGAAGTTAGTCAGAAGCACGTCATTAAATTTTGTAGTAATTAGGTGCCATACCACGTGTACCATACGTGATAGGTTGCAAGTCCATCGCCGCTTTAGTCGCCTTTAAAGATATAAGCGTGTAGAGATCAGAGTAGATGTCTAGCGTACTTGGAGATTACTGTCATTCTATTTAATTTATTTATTTGTAATAAGAATACAATAAAACATCCAAAAAACATCTATGTTCAAGTTCATCATACATAATGTTTGTTATGGATAGGAATCGATCTACAACGTACAGCGCGAAAAGTAGAACCGATTAATAAATACTACAAACTCATAACTACATGTTGTCATAAGATTTTGTGGCGTGTGACATTTTTGCCTATGTAGCATGGTAGTGTGGTTATGTGGTTGTGGCACGTCTAAAACCGCCTCTAAGTTGCCTCAAAGTGATCCTATAAACCTCAGATACGAAATGTAGCGCAAAGTTTAATGCAAAAGCTTAGAATAAAAGATTGTGGGTTTTTTATTGCTTGTAATAAAATTATTTAAGCTCAGTAGTGTTCTTGAAGCTTAACAGTACTGTGAAAACGTACTTATCTCACTCCAATAGCTACCAAAGAACGTTTTAATGCTAAAACGAGTAATAAATGTTTTTGATGAATGCAGAATCGTTTTTTCTAAATAACCGCAATACATACAGTTTTGTTTTTTATGACAAAGATAACTTAGGGATATAATATAGACAAATTATAGACAGAAACACGATTGGTGAAACTTTTCTCGATAGATATATTTTCCGAAGTTGACTCTTCAATAACACTAGTTTCGTTTTTAATCAAAACTATGAATAGCGCAACAGTTTATTTTACATCATACTAGCTAAGTAAATTATAGACAGTTTCTTTTTAAGTTTGATGGTTTTTAAGATAATGCCGTTTTATAACTTTTTTCTTTTAAACCCGGTAGACTCAGCTCATACAAAAAACCGTCCAAGTGCGAGTCGGACCCGCGCACGGCAAAAAACACGTTTGTTGTATGGGGGCCCCCCTTATATATTTATTTATTCTGTTTTTAGTATTTGTTGTTGTAGCGGCAACAGAAATACATAATCTGTGAAAATTTCTACTGTCTAGCTATCACGGCTCATGAGATGTGACAGACAGTGAAGTCTTAGTAATAAGGTCCTGTTTTACCCTTTAAGTACGGAACCCTAAAAATGAATATCATCTCTCGATCTCTATTGGTTGAAACATTTTCGTCGATTTTTTTTTTAGTTTTTAATATATTTTATTATTACAGAGCGAAAAAAGCTTACACGTAGACATAATGATCGCTTTTTATTACTCCCTAGCTAGTTGTGAACTATTCTTAGTTTGTATAGACTTTGTATACTCTGACGGTTGTCTGAAGGACATTCTGAATAGGGATAAAGCTCCAAAAATAAGCAAATAATGTAGGCAATAATATTTTATGTACGTACGGAATAATGGTAAAATTTATGTCAAGCTTATAATTTTTTTACAATGAATACATTATTGTCCTTCTACGAAATGTAACGTCCGGACTTGCCTCTAGTTAACCGGTTGAAGTGCTTCCGAGAGGATAATTTTGTCGTTTTAAAGCGAAAAACAAGTCAGATAACATTATTACTTTCATAGAATCCAATCATAATGACATAAATAATTATGTACAAGTAAATTATTATGTTAGTCTAAACTACTATTATAAAAACAATATTATTTTTTTGTTAATTGATTAACAAAAAAAAACCGGCCAAGTGCGAGTCTAACTCGCACACGAAGAGTTTTCTACCATAATCTATAAAAAACGCCAAAAAACACGTTTGTTGTATGGGAGCCTCCCTTAAATATTTATTTTATTGTTTTTAGTATTTGTTATTATTAGCGGCAACAGAAATACATCATCTGTGAAAATTTCAACTGTCTATCTATCACGGTTCATGAGATACAGCCCTGTGACAGACAGACGGACAGCGAAGTCTTAGAAATAGGGTCCCGTGTTTACCCTTCGGGTATGGAACCCTAAAAACTAATCAGCGAGTAACACAGGCTATATTTTATTATCATAAAAGTTTTTTTTTTGCTTGTGTTACTTTTATAAAGGCCCCTAGGAGTATTTTTTTTAGTTTTGAATGGCCTCACAGCATATTTGGTAGTAACTCTGCCTTCTACGCTGTAGGTTGTGGGTTCGATCCCCACCCAGGGCAAACATTTGTGTGATGAACATAGATGTTTGTTCTGTGTCTGGGTGTTACTATTATAATAAGTATGTATTTACAAAAAAAAAAGTATATAAGTATTCTATCAGTTATCTGGTTCCCACAGTACAAGCTTTGCTTAGTTTGGGGCTAGATAGTGTTGTGTGTAAAGTCCGCCAATATTTATTTATTATTTATTTATTTATTTTTATTCAATGTACAGAATTGAACTCTTCTACAGTTTTATTATATGTATAGATAATCTTTATTCACCCGGGCAAAGCCAGGGCGAAGACATACACCTAAGTGTTGCTGCAGTGAGAATTAATCACGTTAGTGGAAATCCAATTAGTTCCACTCAAAGAGAATCTCGGAAGCCACAAAGTTCATCTAAAATATCACTCTATCAATCATAATATATAATGCTTCTAAAATTACCTCTACACGAGAAACATACACCGAATTGAATAGATTAGAATATATTGTACACCATAATTATCAAAAACACGTATAAAAATTAAATCTGTAGTTCGTGGGTTTGAATAACGGCGATGCATCAATGGATTGTTTTGTTAAAAAAAACTGAATAATGCTAGTGTAGTATTATATTTTAGTATGTTTTAGTGTAGCTATGTTTGTTTCCTAATCAACAACTAATAAAAAAACTAATAAACAACATAACGGATTAAGATGAAATTTGCTGTAGTATGTAGATAAAAAATCTGAATAAATAAAGGGGGAACTTATAATCCGAAAAACAACCCCTAAATGATAAAAAACGCAAAAAGGATGATTTTGGTATAGATAGCGTTGGTCTGCAACAAATCTGATATTACAGACTAAAAACATTTAGTCGTCATAGCAACGCAGTTTTGACTAATAAATGATACGCATTCTACCAAAATTCGTAATTTATTTTATCAGTGCAAGGTTTGTTGGGAAGAAATAGGAAGCTGCCTGAAATGGCTTTTTACTATGTGATTATTACAAAAAAAAATGACAGAACAACGTTTGTCACGGGTCAGCTAGTACATACATAATTATTTAAAAAAAAAACAGTTTTCTTGCTATAAGAAACACAAAGTAAAAAAAAACAATTTCTATGTATTTACTGAATAATAACTCAATATAGAAAACGACTTGAATTCTTTTGAGGGTGGCAAATCCTGCAAACGATTCCTGAAAAGTTTTTAGAAATACCATAGGGTAAGGAAAAAGTGTGGTTCGTACTAGAGACAAATTTTAATATGCATGCTGTTCGACGTATTCTAATCACGTAGCGTTAGGGTGGCACACAGAAATTGTCTAAACGCAAAACATATTACTTTCTCCGCACCGCGTTTACCAATACAAAAATGTTTTTATTATATAAAATGTTCGTCAAGAACTTTTATTTTTTGTTCTTAAGATGGTCATTGATCTGTTTTTCTAGGTATACCCATTAGGTGTTTCATTATTGTTTTTTTTTACTGAAATGACTGATACTACAAAAATATTACAATGGTTATTTTACTTAATTTCTTTTGCGTTTTTTTTATGAAAACTCGGAGAAAATTAACAATGTTGATGAGCTGACCTTCTCGTGTTTTTTTTTAATTTCAAACTTTTTTTTATTTTTTACCAATTATGTTTATGATTTTATCACAATTTTTCTATTGTTTTTTTTAATTGTCCATGCTCAGCGTATACTTGTATCATTTTGTTCCATTATAATAGTTTTCTACGAGAGCATACAATTTACATGAAATATCGTCCTTATCATCTCCAACACACAGTTTGTCTAAACCAGAATAAAAAAATAAATAAATAAATATTGGCGGACTTTACACACAGCGCCATCTAGCCCCAAACTAAGCAAAGCTTGTACTGTGGGAACCAGATAACTGATAGAATACTTATATACTTTTTTTTTTTTTTTTTTTTTTTTGTAAATACATACTTATTATACATATTAACACCCAGACACAGAACAAACATCTATGTTCATCACACAAATATTTGGCCTGGGTGGGGATCGAACCCACAACCTACAGCGCAGAAGGCAGAGTTACTACCAACTGAGCTGTGCGGCCAGTCCAAGTGCGGATCACTTAAAACTTGCAAATGTCCGCCTTTATCTCAGCGCAGCATCTTTCTACCCTCCGACTTCGTATCCCGAGTTCAGGGGCGTCAATGAAGTTCTACCAAATTAAAAACTTTCCCCTCGCTATAAATGTCAAATAAATTTCTCAAGTTTGAAGTTTGAAACTTGATTTTACGCTCTACGTCTGTAAGTATCGATGGAGATCTGTTGGTATTTTTAGCATACGAAACCTTATTGTTTTGCTACCTGGTAATTTAATTATAAACGTGTGTCTGTCCGTCCGTTCATCAACCCCCACCCCCTTCCCTTATCTCTAAAAATAAAAGAAATTAAAAAAATGAATAGTATCACGACTGTAATCCCCAAGTACGGTAGACATCCTCTCAGATCTCCAGACGCTTAGATCCTTTCAAGATGTCTAGTGGGGGTAGTCAGAGGCACGTCCAAACATTATATTTTGCACATGCCCACATCTTGCTGTAGTTTGCATTCCATACGTGACAGGTTGCAAGCCCATCGCCGCTTATAAGAATACTAACTGGTTTCCTCACGATGTTTTCCTTCACCGTTTTGAGCACGAGTTTTTGATGCGCATATAAATTTATCGAACAGAAAAATCCATTGATGCACGCCGGGATTCAAACCAACGACCTTCAGATTGAATGTCGAGGTATCTCCCACTCGGCCAACACGGCTCTAAAACTACTGGGGCTAAAATTACAGAAAAACCTTTAAAAAGTTTGTACAGAACCCTCGGTGAGTGAGTCCGACTCGCGCTTGTGCTATTTTTTAGACTAGTTTTCAGTTTTTAAGATCCTATAATGATTTCATTTTTCTTTTGGAATATGGTAAAAATAGCTAATGAAATTTGTTTTTAGAGTTTAGGAAATTTGAAAACTAAAGAAAATCTTGACTTTTACAGGTTCAATATCTGGATAAAAGATGCATCCGGTAAAGTTCTGACAAGTATGAAAAATGGTGTAAGGGCACGTCCACACGAGCTCTGATAAATGGGATGAAAGCTACAAGTTTCAAAATTAAAGTTATTGAAAAGTTCTAGACATAAAGAATGCTTATCGGAACTCCCGATGGAGATGTCTAGATGTCTAGAAAATAACTTAAATTATGAAAAACTGAGTTAAACAATTTTTGTGATGATATGGAAAACATCCCCAAAACGATAAAAAACGCAAAAGGGATGATTTCTGTATAGATGGCGCTGGTGTGCAAAAAATCTGACATCAGTTTTGACAACACAGGACAGGACAAAGTCTGTCACGGGTCGGCTAGTTTTTTTGATAACATTTATTTATTGATAAACGCTGAGTAAAATAAACCAGTATAAATAAACTTTACAGTGAAAACAGTGGCCTAATATTTACAAAAAACCCCCATTCAATATGCAAATGAAAAATAAAATATTGGTCAGTATATTTCACATGCTTCCCTATATAATAACACTCCTGAAACTGAAACATCATCTACATAATGATGAAAAACTGGTTCAGAATATTACTTTTTTTTTTTAATTTGTCTCGCCAAATTTTCTTTTTTAAGGTTCCGTACCCAAAGGGTAAAAACGGAACCCTATTACTAAGACTTCGCTGTTCGTCTGCCTGTCACATGGCTGTATCTCATGAACCGTGATAGCTAGACAGTTGAAATGTTCAAAGATTATGTATTTCTGTTACCGCTATAACAACAAATACTAAAAACAGAATAAAATATTTTTTAAGTGGGGCTCCCATACAACAAACATGTTTTTTTTGCTGTTTTTATAGATAACGGTACGAAACCTTCGTGCGCGAGTCCGACTCGCACTTGGCCGGTTTTTTATATCGACGTTTTAGAAAGCTTATCACGAAAAAAAAAACCTTATCTACATTTTTAAACTTTATACTTTTTTGATCATTTTACAAATCACTATGCCTAAAGTAAAGTACTATATTAACAGCCATTACAACTTACATTATAGAGTATCTGTATCATTGCCATAATCATAAATAAAGAATGCCTTATAACGATTCTTTGTCGTTTCTAACCGATACAAAAACAGTCATAAATTAAACATCCTTCAGGATAAAGCAATTATTTTTTCAGTAGAATGGGCAGGAATACTACTTGTGTTTTCAATTTTCAGGAGCGTTGTAAATACAGTATATTTATTTAAAATCCATTATTTTCGACATCCACAAAAAAATATCCTATTGAATTCATTCGAACATTTTTAGCCAATCAGTAACTAAAGTGAATAGGAATTTTTATTTTATTTTTGTTATTTTTATGGGAATTTCTTTTATGAGCTTTATTACTCTGGTGATTGGAATGGGCTATTTGACAAGATTTTAAAAACCATTCTAGATTATTCTGTAGTTACCCATAAAACAATATTATTTGAAATTCTGATAAGTATTGGCCCTAAACCGACTCGTACTTGGCCGGTTTTATTATTTACTACTTATTCTTAGAGCTTCAGTACCAAAGTTAAAAACCCATTTAATTGAAAACACTTGAATCATTTAGAATTAATCGAGTATAGTAAGTAAATCGAAATGTATTTACTTTTTAAAGCGAATAAATACATTTTAAATATTAAAAGACTCCACAGTGCGCACAAGCCCTTGCCCCACTATTCAAATACGAGCAAATCCGGAAAACTTTAAAAGATTTTTCAATACTAACTGCCTAATGGATTGGAAGTTTCGTTCCGCTTATTTTATACATGGTTTAACTTACGGAAATAATGTTTTCTAGACGGTTAAATGTATTTCTTACTGTTAAATAATACGAAGAAATTACCGGCTTATTCTGTAATCTCAAGTTATAATAAATAAATATTGGTGCACATTTGGCCGTGTTGGCCGAGTGGGATGTACCTCGACTTTCAATCGTACGGAACCCTAAAGATGGTATAAGTTGCCTGGAGATTCTAAAAATCGGGAAAAACAGTAAGTTATTTTTTCTATAGGATTATTGAAATTTGACAAGACGACGTCTGTCGGGACAGCTAGTCTATATATATGTATATATAAAAGAAATTCGTGTTAGTTACACTATTTACAACTCAAGAATGGCTCAACCGATTTGGCTGAAAATTGGTGGGGAAGTAGCTTAGAACAAATTCAAATTCAAAAATCATTTATTTCAATAAAATCACAAGGATCACTTTGAAACGTCTTAGGAACTAGGTGAACCAGGAGACGGACATAGGATACTTTTTAACGGGAACGGGATCGGGCACTTAACACAACATTTGATAATTCTAAAGCTTGTATTTAGATAAAATAACCGTTGTACCTATGAATGTATTAAATAAAAAGTACTTCGTCAATGTATTATGTACTTACATAAAACTGTTAGATCGATCTCCGCTTTCAGGGTGTTGCTGATCATGACGTTCTTGGCTTCACACGAGTACCTAGCTTTGTTGTCCGATGCATCGGCTTTGAACGAGAGCACATTCTCCGACATTCTTCCACTCGTTCTGTAACAAGAGATCAAAAGGATTCATTAGACAAAGTAATATTGTATTAGAGACAAAAAAATCATAGAAAATCTCCTCTTATATCCATAGAAGACAAAGTACCATTGCATTACAGACAAATAAATCATAGAAAACATCCTGTTATATCTATAAAAATGTCTTAGGGGGTAGTCAGAGGTTATGCTGTTTCTAGTATTTGTTGTTACAGCGCCAACAGAAATACATAATCTGTGATAATTTCAACTGTCTATCACGGTTCATGAGATACAGCCATATGACAGACAGACGGACAGCGAAGTCTTGGTAATAGGGTCCCGTTTTTACCCTTTGGGTACGGAACCCTAAAAATACATAATGCATAACCAGGATTCAACCAACAAGGCTTATCAGAATCTGAATATGAGCTGAATATAATTGAATGTAAAACAATGCAAATAACCGTAGTTTATTTAAAACGACAAACATTAAAACGACGCTTAAACGAATGATTGGTTAAAGATAACATCAAGTGCCATTAATAAATTAAAATCATTTAATTAATACCGTAATGAGATTTTAACTGTTTTAAATCTATCTGTAGTTACAGAATTAAGTTAATTTTGTACGCGTCCTTTGAGCCGGATTTTGTGTCGCTTGTGGTATATTTACAACTAGCGACCCGCCCCGGCTTCGCACGGGTAGCATGTTATTATACATATAAACCTTTCTCCTGAATCACTCTATCTATTAAAAAAAACCGCATCAAAATCCGTTGTGTAGTTTTAAAGATATAAGCAAACATACATACGCGGGAAGCGGAAAGCGACTTTGCTTTATACTATGTAGTGATATCCGCAAAACATAATAAAAAGGATAACTTATGGATATAATCTAGATAAATTATAGACAGAAACACGATTGATGAAACTTTTCTCGATAGATTTATTTTCCAAAGTTGGCTCTTCAAAAATACTAGTTTCGTTTTTAATCAAAACTAAGAATAGCTAAACAGTTCATTTTTATATAATTCGTTAGATAATCATCCTAGCTAAGTAAATTATAGACAGTTTCTAAGTTTGATGTTTTCAAGATAATGCAGTTTTATCACTTTTCCGTCTTATTCGGGTAGACTCAGCCCATACAAAAAACCAAATATTTCACATATTACCTTAAGGTGTAACTTGAAATGACGATAATGTGTGATTTTTAAAGCAATCCGGCTTTTTTTATTCGGATACCATACAAGCAAAGTCAGTCAATACAACACCGTAAAACCTTTATACAAATAGTATAACTGCAAAAGTAACTGTCTGTCTATGATGATATCACGGCCAAACCACTGAGCAGATTGTGATGAAATTTTATAACGAGATAGTGTAAAGTCTTGGGACGGACATAGGCTACTTTTCTACCCAAAATTTTCTTAACTCCTTCAGGAATTTCAATGTAATAATTAAATAAATAAATAGGATCACGACCGTAATCCCCAAGTACGGTAGACATCCTCTCAGATCTCCAGATGCTTAGATCCTTTGAAGATGCTAGTGGGGGTAGTCAGAGGCACGTCCAAACATTATAATTGGCACATACCCACATTTTGCAGTAGTTAGCATTCCATACGTGACAGGTTGCAAACCCATCGCCGCTTATAAGAACACTAACTGGTTTCACGATGTTTTCCTTCACCGTTTTGAGCACGTGTTTTTGATGCGCATATAAATTTTCGAACAGAAAAATCCATTGATGCACGCCGGGATTCGAACCCACGACCTTCAGATTGAAAGTCGAGGGACCTCCCACTCGGCCACGATAAAATCGAATCGAATCAGTAAGTACACTCTGAACTTACACGGACCCAGTTTTGTAGAAAAGCTAGTATATAAACACTATCTGCATATGACACCCAAAGGATCATAACAACGAAATTCCATTATCCAAGTCTCCATCCGAGCTAATCTGAAATGATCATCTCGTTTCTGCTCAAAAACAAAATCTTATCACCCATAACACAGAAACAGCTTCACATCGTCTCAATCTATAAGATCTATCCAATAGAACCCCGTGAGAAAGCTACCCGAGCGTCGCGTAGTGTTGGGGTCGTATTTATATAGAAACAAATAAAATAGTTTCGCGAAAGCCGAATTTTAGAATGAATATAAACTTTATTGTAGACTAGCCGACCCGTGACAGACTTTGTTCTGCCAAATTTCAATAATCGAATAGAAAAGACTGAATGTTTTTAGTCTGTGATATCAGATTTGTTGCACACCAGCGCCATCTATACAAAAATCATCCATTTTGAGTTTTTTTATCGTTTTGAGGATGTTATTCATATTTTAAAGTAGTCTATTACTTATTCGGGCATTATGTCTAAATCTGCAGCAAATTTTAACTTAATCCGTTTTGTCGTTTAGGCCTGATTGAGGAACAAACATAAATACAAACTCACTAATTTTCGCATTCATTCATTCATTCTTCGAGTCAATGTACTCATTCATTTTCGTCAGATATGTTGCTTCCAGTAAGTTGCCACTTCCAAGGCCCTATCCGATGCCTCAAGTAAGTCCTCTCGGGTGCAGGTGGTCGGGCACCGAGGACAGGATAACAAGTGGAGCATATCCTGCGCTGGGGCGCCGCACTCACACTGAACCCGTGACGAATTTATGATACCCCATTTGGCTAGGTTACTTCTGCAGCGACCAACTTGGGTACGGAGTCTGTTAAGCGACTTCCAAATTGGCCACTGCAGTCCATGACCGGGGGGCAAACGTTCTGCCGGGGTAATGAAGTCCAGTGGAGGGGGGTGTTCGCTCTTCCATAACTCGCGTCTCGCTTCTCCTGCACTTTTGTCCGTAGAAACCGTATGTGTGAGGAAGCTTTTACGGCTCTTGAGTCGGGCGGGTGGTGGCCGGTGATTAAAGAGTGGATGCCGGCTGTCAGATTCTTGTTTGTATTTTTCTACACAGCATGCCACTTCTCGTCTAACATAAGGTGGGGCTATACCTGCCAGAGGATAAAGCATCTTGACGGGCGTGGGTTTTAGACACCCTGTGATAATGCGGCAAGTGTCATTCAGCGCTACATCAACCTCCTTGGCATGGGCGGACCGATGCCACACAGGACATGCAAATTCGCCGGCTGAAAAGGAGAGACATAGGCCGGATGTACGCAATACTTGAGGTGATGCTCCCCAGCTGGTAGAAGTTAGGCGACGAAGCAGGTTGTTCCTCGACGCGACCTTCATTTTAGCTTTACAGCAGTGTGCTTTGTATGTAAGAGCTCGATCGAGTGTTATCCCTAGATAGCGTGGGTGATCGCAGTGCTCAATGTTGACGCCGCGCCAGGAGAGACCGAGAGTCCTTCCGGATTGATGATTGCGGAGATGGAAAACACACGACTGTGTCTTTGATGGGTTAGGACGGAGAGAGTTTTCGTTGTAGTACGAGTCGAGTGTCTCCAGTGCCTTCATCAGTCTTTCTTCGGCCTCATCAAAGCTCGGCGTTTGAGCCGCTAACGCAAGATCGTCTGCATATAGAAAGCGTTGCGTATGTTGAGAACTAGGCTGGTCATTAGTGTAGATGTTGAATAATGCCGGTGCTAGAACACTTCCTTGCGGAAGCCCGTTTTTTTGGCATCGCCACCTGCTTTTCGTGTGGTTGAGGTGTACTTGGAAACGCCCATTATGTAGAATTTTCGCATTTATAATATTACTAGCCGACCCGTGACAAACGTTGTTCTGTAATTTTTTTTTGTAACATAGGTAAAAGCTGTTTTAGTCAGCTTCCAATTTTTTTCCCTACAAACCTTGTACTGATAAAATAAATTACGAATTTTGGTAGAATGCGTATCATTCATTAGTCAAAACTGCGTCGCTATGATGACTAAATGTTTTTAGTCTGTGATGTCAGATTTGTTGCACACCATCATCCTTTTTGCGTTTTTTTATCATTAGGGGTTGTTTTTCTGATTATAAGTTCCCCCTTTATTTATTCTGATTTTTTATTTACATACTACAGAAAATTCCATCTTAATCCGTTTTGTCGTTTATTTTTGATTAAGGAACAAACATAGCAGCCTTATCACAAACTTTCGCATTTATAATATTATTAGGATTAGGATACATACCAATATATAAAAAAAAACAAATGACATAAATTTAAATTAGCTGTACAGTACTTTATTGCTTAAAAGCGATCTCTTTCAGATAACCTTAGGATGAGTGAATGTAAAGATGCATGGAAGATTGGTCGGGTAGTACTGATAAACAATATTTAATAAGAATATAATCAAAGAATCTAGATGTAGAGTCTACATAAATATATATTATAATTAAAACCAATGAACGAATTTTGACAACTCTTCAGTCAAATAAACTTTTTAGATTCTAATTATAAAAGTGGCTAAACGTAAAAAGATAATGTTTTGACCAAAATTAGAACTAAAACATTTTTTTCTGCGTTTCTCGTAAACTTTTTCCAATTGCTTTAAGCATTGAAAAAGTAAGTTTGTGTAAGTTTGTAGCCAACTCCAGTGACGAAGTTAACTAACGTAAGATAACTAGATAACTTTTTGATTGGTTTTCGAAGGTATTTCGAAACATCTTAACAGCTAATGTGTATCTGATCAAACTATTTTTTCGGCTTAATTTCTAGGTTTAGATGTCTAGTTAGTTACTTATTGAATTATCCATAAGACCTAATGATTTACTCGTTCATACCTATAGCAAAGAATAAGCTAGCTTAAAAATCCTAATAATATTATAAATTGTATGTTTGTGCCACGATCAGGCCTAAACGACAAAACGGATTAATATTAAATTTTTTGTAGATATAAATATAATGCCCAAATAAAAAATAGACTATTTTAAAATACAATGAACATCCCCAAAATTATGAATAAACGCAAAAAGGATGATTTTGGTATAGGTGGCGCTGGTGTGCAAAATATCTGATCAGTCGTCATAGCAACGTGCATTACTCTATGCTATAATTGAAATTTGGACAGGAGAACGTCTGTCTCGGGTTTGCTGGTAAGCTTATAAATCCTAATAATATTATAAATGTCAAAGTTTGTAAGTTTGTATGTATGTTTGTGGCTCAATCAGGCTTAAACGACAAAACGGATTGAGTTGAAATTTGTTGTAGATGTAGATATGATGCCCGAATAAAACATAGACTACTTTAAAATATGAAAAACATCCCCAAAATGATAAAAAAACGCAAAAGGGATGATTTTGGTATAGATGGTGCTGGTGTGCAACAAATCTGACATCACAGACTAGAGAAATTCAGTCTTTTTTATTAGATTTTTGAAATTTGACTGGACATCGACTGTCTCTGGTCGGCTAGTAACTATATAAATATCAAGAATCCGTTTTTTGGCTTTTATTTCGGCTTTAAGCTAAGCTTTAAGCTCGTCCCAACCCTATTCCCTCCGTAGCTATGAATGTATTAGTACCCGGTCACTCTACCGTGAAAGGTTTGGCATAATGAGGGTATTTTCAATTTAAACTCCTCTAATGTAGAATTCGGAGTTATATTCTTTTGTGTTCAAGTGGAAGTTCTTCTGAATAGAAGGTATGTGTGTTTTTGAAATGGGAATTTGAATATTATTCAGTGTTTGTAATGATTTTGTTGAACACAATTTGTTTACCTTCTATTTCAGATTGCTTTTCATATTATTTTTATTTATAGCCTTTTGTTTACAGAGTGAAATTTAAACCTTAGTACTTTTAATTTGATAAATTTACTCTTTATAACAAAATGGGGTTTGTTCAAATACTTATAACTAGAGAACTGCTGGACCGTTTTTTTTTTGTTTTTGTTGAATTCATCTCCGTCCCGAATAGCAAAATAATACAACATTAAATGTTGTATTAAGTTTCGTTTAATATTAACTACCATTTATTGTACCTGATCTGTGTTTTGTAAATAAATAAATAAATAAAACGGTAAGAAGATTGCTGGGTCATCTAGTAAAAAATAAAATAAATAGGATCCCGTCTATGGTATCCCCACGTAAGGTAGACATACTATCAGATCTCAAGGCGCTTCGCGTTCCTAGAATATGTCTAAAAGGAGTCAGAGGCACGTCCAAACATTACGTTTGGCATAATACATACATTTTTCAGTAATTAGCATTCAATACGTGACAGGTTGTAAGCCCATCGCCGCTTATAATACTAAAATTAAAAACCTGAATTTACGAGTAACTAATTATGTCGATCTATTCTCCTTCAACTTTTTTATTTAATGTTTTCGAAACAAATATTACACTTTCTCGAAAGTTCGCTGAAAGTAAAACAACAAAGATTTTTCGCTTTACCGTCATAACGGTGGGTAAATAAAAAGAACTATGTTCCGAAACTTTTGTAAAAGAACTTCGAAAAATACTTAGCCTCTTTTCGACGAATAAGCTATGGTAGTAAAAAGTAGTGGTCGTCATTTGATCGCCGTTATACAGCGTCGAACGCTTTTACTATGGAATATCTATATAAGTTTTCTGTTTCTAAATATTTTTTTAAAATCCGTCGAGCAACAGCGCGTTGTTCTGTCACCTGTCACAAATAATTACAATGTCATCGGATCTTGACAGGTATTTTACCAAGAAGTTTGACTCCTTTATCAGATTAGTTCGCTGATACCATATTATTCTATCGTCACCGAAGTTACACAGGTATGCTAAATTTCAGCTTAATCGGTTGGGGGAACTGGTTTAAAATTCAATTTCATGATTTTACCCACACATTCTACAAACTAACTAACTAAAGGTGAGTCAATCAATCATCTTCAATTAATCTGAAGATCGTGGGTTCAAAACCCGGCGTGCATCAATTTTTCTGTCCGAAAAACTGATAGACGCATCAAAAACACGTGCTTAAAACGTTGAAGAAAAACATCGTGAAGAAACCAATTAGTATTCTTATAAGCGGCGATAGGCTTGCAACCTGTCACGTATGGAATGCTAACTACTGCAAAATGTGGGCATGTGCCGAATATAATGTATCTGGAGATCTGAGAGGATCTCTATCGTACATGGGGATTACAGTCGTAATCCTATTTATATGTTTATATTTTAATATTTGAGCGCTGTCATTGGTTCGCTCCGCACAGCTCCGCGCAAGTGGAAACTCACCCTAATAATGCAAGTTAAATAAAAGCTTGTAAAAATTTAAATGAGAATAAAACGGCAGTCAATCCGGTCACCGCTTTTAAGACACTAAAGCCTAAGCTTCAGACAATTTAATGCAACAACAGAAAACCACTCAAGCTTAAAAGTAAAACTTTGTAAAAAAAATCCTTTACTCCTATATTGCAACTTCTAAAGCGTCAAACTTTCTGAATGTTCTAAGATGAATAATTCCGCGATGAAAATCCTCTCTGAGGATGTTTAAATTTTAAAGTATAATGCGTCTTAAATGCTGGAATATCTCAGTTACATAAGTTTGCCAGCGGGGCGGCGATTCGGTCGCTACCTGGTTCTGTCGAGTTAATTTTTGAATGAATTTTAAGATTCTTTATGTTTTATTGCAGAGAAAAGTTTGGTGACTTTTAGACCCTTTATTCTGCCGAATATTAAATTTCGTTAAACGGGGACGTTTGTCGAGCTCAATAACTTTTAGTAAGTACCTAGTTAGAGTTGTGTTGGCGTAGAGATGCCTTGACTTTCAATTTAATTTTTAGACATGTCATTTATTAACCGATTTAATAAACTATTTTTTTGGTTGGAAATATAATACTTCTCATTTGGTCTCATATAAATTTAAGAAAAAATACCAAATCTAAACAGACCAAGTGCGAGTCGAACTCGCGCACGAAGGGTTCCGTACCAATATCTAAAAAAAACGGCAAAAAAATCATGTTTGTTGTATGGGAGCTCCCCTTAAATATTTATTTTATTCTGTTTTTAGTCTTTGTTTTTAGAGCAGCAACAGGAATACATAATCTGTGAAAATTTCAACTGTCTAGCTATCACGGTTCATGAGATACAGCCCTATGACAGACAGACGGACAGACTGACAGACAGACGAACAGCGAAGTCTTAGTAATAGGGTCCCGTTTTTACCCTTAGGATACGAAACCCTAAAAATGAAAAAATAAAAGATGAAATTTTGTATTGGACTTATAACAATATGAAGTCGGTTTTGTGGTAGTTTTTTAAACGTAAATTATGATAGAATCATGTACAAAATCTTCTTGTGATCGATTTTTTGTTAGAAATAATTATTGTCTATGCGTCTTGTGTGTGTATGCTCGGAGAGCTCTAGTCTTAATTTGCGACTAAATTTACGGCTTTGTTAGACTTGAATTCAAGACTAGATCTCTCCAACTATACACACACTGCGTCTTCAGTCTGACGATAAAGATAAAGATAAAGATCATTTATTTGCTTGAACACAATGTAGGTTACACAGATGATAATAAATAATATTTTAGATTAAATTATGTTCTACTAAAATTAGCATGCAAATGTTATAGTAAGATAAAGACAATATTATATTATAATTAATGTCAAAAAAATAAAAAGTAATAATAGTAACATATGGTAATGTCAAAATTTCGATGCTTCATAGATGTGTGTGTGCTTCATCGTATGTGTTTCTATTAAGTTTGCTTGTGTGGACTGTGATTGTGAATGTACTGTATGAAAGAATATCGTATGTGGTTTGTTATTGCGGACGGTGTGGGAGGTGCCCGCATCTGCATTTTGCCGAGTCTGTGAGGAATATATTAGCAGATCAGTGCTTCAAGTGAGAGAAGGCTGCATTTGCTCTGGAGCTCTACATAGCATTAAGGAAAGGATCATTAAAAAAAAGGTAGACCCCAAGCCGTGTTTGTTGCCTGATTCTTCTAGGCGCGAGGAATCGGCGTAGCTTCACCTAGGTACTAAGACGTTTCAAAGTGAGCTTTGTGATTTTTTTGAAATAAATGATTTTTGAATTATGAATTTTCAATTCCATAACATTTTGGAGATATATTTCGTAAGTTACTATTATGTAGACTGTGTCAGTAGACAAGAGACTCTTCTCACGGCTTGTCTCACCAAGCGTGACGTCTTAGCACATTTACATTTTAATGGGACGTCCTAGCTTTGTAAAGGGATTTTTATAATGGCGTCCATTATGATTTAAACAGTTTGATTGTGAAATTTACAATTTTCATTAACATTTCAAATGTATAAATAAGCTTAATTTATGTGTGAAGTTAATTGGGGTGGTGTTTCGGTGATTATCATTAAGTTATTTTACTTTTTAGGGTTCCTCAAAATTAAAAACGGAATTATTTTAGAATCACTCGTGTCTGTCCATCTATACCCCCTTATCTCCGAAACGAACGTCGTATAATTGTGAAAAAATACAGTAAATAGTTTAGAACCCTCGGTGCGCAATTCTGACTCGCACTTCCGCTCCGCATAGGCTGAGCATTGATAGATCACTCAGTCAGTAACACAAGTGTTTTATATATTTAGATAACAATTTTTTGTATGGTTTATCGATTTTTTTGTTCTAACTTGTACAATTGGATCTCACGATCAATGGTTTGCGGTCAAAGCCTCCCACGGTCAGGTTACCATCGGATGGGAAACTGGAACGTGGCATAGAATAAGAAATATTGATTACTAGCCGACCCGTGACAGACGTTGTCCTGTCAAATTCCAATAGTTGAATAGAAAAGACTGAATGTTTTTAGTCTGTGATGTCAGATTTGTTGCACACCAGCGCCATCTATACGCTCGTGAAAGTTTGTGAGTTTGCATGTATGTTTGTTCCTCAATCAGACCTAAACGACAAAACGGATTAAGTTGAAATTTGCTAATATATATATCTATATAATGCCCGAATAAATAATAGACTACTTTAAAAAATGAAATACATCCCCAAAACGATAAAAAAACTCAAAAGGGATGACATCGGTAAAGATGGCGCTGGTGTGCAAAAAATCTGACATCAGTTTTGACTACACAGGACAGGAAAACCCACAAATAATGTATATAATCAAAATTATCTGTTAAAAGTTTAAAAAATATTTCGGTTTTATACTCATATTTTAATGTTGGTTTCATTGTTATTTGAATGAAAAATAACTTGAAACCGCAACGACCCAAGCAGTGTCCAATTTACATTTAATACCCTTGAAGTTTCAAAAAGGGGTAGACAGAAAATTCTTTTTAAAACAATGGATCGCTAGTCCATTGTTACTGTGACCATAATGTTATAAAGAATGTATTTATATTAAACACATGGTAGGAAAACCATATTTCCTAATATCCTAATAATAATAATATTATAAATGTGAAAGTTTGTGAGTTTGGATGTATGTTTGTTCCTCAATCAGGCCTAAACGACAAAACGGATTAAGTTGAAATTTGCTGTAGATGTAGATATAATGCCTACTTTAAAATATGAAAAACTTTCTCGACATGATAAAAAAACGCAAAAGGGATGATTTTTGTATAGAAGGCGCTGCTGTGCAACAAATCAGACATCACAGTCTAAAAAAATTCAGTCTTTTTTATTCGATTATTGAAATTTGACAGGGCAACGTCTGTCACGGGTCGGCTATATAAAGGGAAAACATTTTGGTATGTTTGTAGCGAATAAACTCAAAAACAACTGGACCGATTTCAAAAATTATTTTACCATGAGAATGCCACATAATTTCTGAGTAGCATAGGCTATATTTATTACCATAAAAAAATAGGGATCCCTACTAAAACTTCAATAATGTAACCCAAGGTGTAAAAAAAATGCTGTAAAATCATTAAGATTTATAATAATAGTATAATTAGATTAGGTATTGTTTAAAAATTACTTTTTTGGTCTCAAACTCTAAATGTAGTCTTTGATGGACCATATTGTTAGAAAAAGTCGAGTCTAAATAATCTGATATGCATTTTTTATATATCTATCTTCCTTACTCCACACATCCTACTCATCTTCCGTCTCCTTTCACCCAGTCAGTTCAACATTCAAATCCACACAAAAGTGTTCCCACTTAATAAACGAGAAATAGTCGTACATCATCTGCAGAATGGCTCCCAGTACAGCGGTAAAGTCAATATCGATATTATTTCGGTATTTCGACCGCCCTCTCAAATGTAGGTCGTTGCGGCATTCGTTGGGTGTCCAAACAACTTCTTTTAGGGTTCCGTACGGCACAAAAACACGGAACATTACATACACAAATAGAATCACGCCTGTTTCCCAGAGGGGTAGGCAGAGCCTAATGCTTTCCACTTGCTACGATCTTGATATTTCTTTTGCTTCATTCACTCTCATCATATTCCCCATGCTCATCAGTTTAGAGTACTCTTGACCTGGCCTTTTTTAAAACTTTTCGGAACATTCATTGTACACATATCATAGTACAGTGATCGAATTTTATCTTTGTTATAGTAAGAAAATAGTAATTAAAAAAATACACATCAATAAGTATTTGTGTACTTTCACACAGTGATATTTAGCTCCAAACTAAGCAAAGTTTATACTATTTGAACCAGATAAATACAATAATACTTACATACTTTTATTATCTATAACAAACGACCAAGTTTAACTAAGTATTTAAAAAAATATATAGCATCACAAAAAAAATCCAATATTCATAAATAACAAGGAGACATGATGTTTGTATGTATTAGAAAGTATGCCTCTAAAAGCCTAGACTATCTACTAGAACCTAGATATTCTGGAACAAAGAGGTCGGTAAAGTTTCAAGGCTGGACTACTAGCACTTGTCCGTATTTATTTTGTAGGGGTGATGTCGTGTTGGGATGTCATATATCGGATGTCAGCGATGTGCAAATTTGTGATTTGATAATTTTAATAAATAAGGTAAACAAGGAAAATAATAAATGAATACTGTCAGAATAACTTACGAGTAATTGAAGTAAATTACTTGTTACCTCCTGTCCTGTCCAAATTTCGCGTATTTTTGTCATTTTGGGGATGTTTTTCGAATTTTAAACTACCTTTTTTATTTAAGGCGCTCCCAGTCGACGATTGTTTTTGTTCGAAACGAAAAAATAAATACTTGTGAACAAGCCACATCTCCTACTTTATAATGTATAGTATATGTGAATAAAGATGTAACCATCTTTAATCACTTCGATAAATAATCCTACCGACCGCTGCAATGACGACAAACACACGTCGGAGCGTGGTCCGCCTTAGCTTTTCGAATAAATTAATGATATAAATTATGTATAATTACTTATCAAAAATCTATTCTAATAGAAATCTAGATCTACATATTACCTATCTTTAACAATAAATCACAAGTTGATTTTAATAGTAGGTATATAAAATATTTCGATCATAAATTCTAAAACGTATCATTTTGAAATAATATCTTTATCGTGAAAAGTTTCTGCTATTATGTTTTCAGCTTAATATAAATCTAGGTAGGAACCTGAAGTAATATACTTATAAAAATAGGAGATGTGGCTTGTTCAGAAGTATTTCTTTTTTCGTTTCGAAAAAGAGCAATCAGCGACTGGGAGCCTCTTAAGGTAACTTATTCTTATCACAATAACCACCTGGCCTCACAACTTAGTTGGTAGTAACTCTGCCTTCAGCGCTGTAGATTGTGGGTTCGATCCTCACTCAGAGCAAATATTTTTTGATGCACATATTTTATGTTTGCTCTGTGTCTGGGTATGAATTTACAAAAAAAAAAAGCTTATAAGTGTTCTATCAGTTTTCTAGTTCCCATAGTACAAGATTTGCTTAGTTTGGGGCTAGATGGCGAAGTGTAAAATGTCCACCAATATTATTATTACTATTTTATTATTATTCTTCCGTTCTGTAGTTCAAGCCTGATGGAGGCACAAACATACAAACATCCTAACAAACTTTCTTATTTATATTATTACTAGCCGACCCGTGACAGACTTCCTGTCCAAATTTCGATAATCGCATAGAGTAACGCATGTTGCTATGATTACTGATGTCAACACGGATGTTAGATATTTTGCACATTGGCGCCATTTATACGAAAAGCATCCTATAAGCGTTATTTATCATTTTAGGGATGTTTTTCGTATTTGAAAGTACTCTATTTTTTATTCGGGCATTATATCTTCATCTACAGCAAATTTCATCTTAATCCGTTTTGCCGTTTAGGACTGATTAGGGAACAAACTCACAAACTTTCGCATTTATAATATTATTAGGATATACTTAAGATTAGGATTTAGATATTCCGATTTAAAGGTTAAAAATCTCTTCGCTTATCACAGCATCTTCACCCCCTAAAAGACACCCTGCGGTATGTGAAAATGTTTCGCGAATAGAAATGGGGTTTGGGGACCCCAACAAGGGTAGATAGCCAGATATTTTATTTAGATCCCGAATGATAAAAAGTTTTCTTAGGCCCGAGTATTTATTTTGAGAAGGGTGCGGGGCTTGGCCGACTGCACAAAAGAAGGTATGCGTATATTGTAACTTTAAATCAATCCACGGTGGAAGAAACCAGTTATTCTTATAAGCCATGTAATTTTTCTTTACTCCATCTCTATCCAAAGGTTGTCTGGTAAAGATATCTTATTAGCTATAAAACCGCCGATTGTTCAGCATTTTTTTTGTTCAGTTTGTGGTGCGCATTAAAGTATTTTCTATCTATCTATCCATCTGTCTATCTGAGGCGATGGGCTTGCAACCTGTCACGCGTAGAATGACAGCTACTGCAAAATGTGGGCATTTGTGCTAACTACACACATCTTGAAGGGGACAGGGCTGGGGAATATGGTTGTTAGACTGTTTCTAAAACCATGAAATCTTCAGTTTACTTGTACCTAAACTATAGCCTACGTCAATTTTCGACCGACTAAAAAAGGAGGTTGTTCTGTATTTACTCATATCTTTTACGCGGTGATTCGATTTTCAAGATTATTCTATTACTTTCTTGTATTTATCTAGAACTAATAGTAGTTCCTTTATAAAACTGTATCGTCTCTCGAGTTTTTGATTGTTTTTAGGGTTACGTACCCAAAAGGTAAAAACGGGACCTCATTACTAAGACTTCGCTGTCCGTCTGTCTGTAACAGGGCTGTATCTCATGAACCGTGATAGCTAGACAGTTGAAATTTTTACAGATGATAGATTTTTGTTGCCGCTATAACAACAAATACTAAAAACAGAATAAAATAAATAATTAAGTGCTCCGTAATTAAGCTCAACAAATACAATACGTGATTTTTTTGCCGTTATTTATAGATAATGCGCGAGTCCGACTCGCACTTGACCGGTTTTTTCTTTTAAATGCGTAATCATTACGCGAAGTTGTTTAATTTTAATTTGTTTCTATCTTTAACAACGGCTTAGTACAAAATTTAAATACATTTCTACAGTTAAACAAACAGAAATGAATGTTTAAAGTTAATAACTCAGGTTAAAGCGCTCGTAAACTCGAGATAGGAATATAAAAAATGTGAATACCCTAAAATATAACACAACCAGTGGATAAAACATTTTAACGCAGGGGTACAGTTATTAGCTAATATTTTTTTATCTTGTATTTCATTTCGCAGCCGTGTTGGCCGAGAGCTACCTACCTAGACCTTGAATCTGAAGGTCTTGGGTTATAATCCCGGCGTGCATCAATGGATTTTTCTGTTCGAAAAATTTATATGCGTATCAAAACGGTGCAGGAAAACATCGTGAGGAAACCAGTTAGTATTCTTATAAATGGCGATGGGCTTGCAACCGTTACGGTTGGAATGCTAACTACTGCAATATGTGGGCATGTGCCAAATATAATGTTTGGACGTGCCTCTGACTACCCCCACTAGACATCTTCAAAGGATCTAAGCGCCTGGAGATCTGAGAGGAAGTCTACCGTACTTGGGGATTACAGTCATGACCCGTTTTTTTTATTTTTCGAGTTGGTCAAAAATTCAATTCAAAATTCAAAAATCATTTATTTCAATAAAATCACAAGGATCACTTTGAAACGTCTTAGGAACTAGGTGAAGCTACGCCGATTCCACGCGACCAAGTCTAGAAGAATTAGGCAACAAACACGGCTTGGGGTGTACCTTTTTTTTATGATCCTTTCCTTAATGCTATGTAGAGCTCCAGTGTGGTGCCAATCGAACAAGGTGAAGGCTCAAACAAGAATAATAATTAAAAGTACCTACTACTCAAGTACGTACAACAATAAAAAAAATAACTAAAGAGCTTCAGCACAAATTCAAAAAGCAACACACGCTACACTTGATTTAGAATTAAAACTTACAGATAAAATAACTATTTGCTTAAAAATAATTAAAGTAGACAAATGTTACACAAAATAAAATTAAGTACCTCGAGTGGCAGAGCGACATCAGGCCACGAGGATTTATCATTTATATAATCATCTACAGTATAATACGCTTTGTTTATAAGATTATTCTTTATGTAGGCTTTAAATCTTCTAACGGGTGGTGAAACGAGCTGGCCGAGTGGGAGGTACTTTTACCTTCGATTGAAGGCCGTAGGTTCAAATCCCGGCTGTGTATCAATTGATTTTTCAATTCGAAAATGCATAATTTACAAATGCTTGCAATTTTTCGGTTTTTGAATGTTTTCCCGGAAAGAACGAAAAATGTGATAAAAACGCTATAATCTTAAAAAAATATTTAAATATATAAAACTTTTGTGTTATTATCTGACTGGCTGATCTATCAACGCACACAAGAAACTTGAAATTTAGAGAATGTATTTATTCCTTTTGGTATGTAGGGGTGCACTAAGAAAATAATTCTATCTAAGGGGGTTGCAGGGGTTGAAGTCAGATAACTTAGTAGTATAAGCTTTTTTCAATTTAAAACAAAGCAAAACAGTTTTAAGAGCTATTTTCGAATCTTTTCTAGAAAGGTTTTACCAATCGTATTTCCATCCGGTTTCACTTAGTTAAACTATTGAACTCTATCTATCACTTGATCCAAGTTTAAAGAGTTTTTTTTATTCTACGTCTAAGTTGAAAGAAAACTTTAACTTAAGTTAAGAGTTTTACGTTAGAGGTAGCTTCTAAGGGTGAGTTTCCATCTACGCGGGGCTGTGAAGGTGTGCAGAGCGGTCCAATGACTGCGCTCGACATTATCAAACTCGAATATTTAAGTGCTGTCATTGGTCCGCTCCGCATAGGCTCCGCATAGGTCAAAACTCACCTTAAGACCAAGTAAAACATCGCTTATAAAAGACAGATAAAATAAAAAAGCGGCCAAGTGCGAGTAGTACTCGCGCACGAAGGGTTTCGTACCATTATCAATAAAAACGGCAAAAAAATCACGTTTGTTGTATGGGATCCCCCCTTAAATATTTATTTTATTCTGTTTTTAGTATTTGTTGTTAGAGCAGCAACAGGAATACATAATCTGTGAAAATTTCAACTGTCTAGCTATCACGGTTCATGAGATACAGCCCTGTGACAGACAGCCGGACGGACGGACGGACAGACAGACAGACAGACAGACAGACCGACGGACAGCGAAGTCTTAGTAATAGGGTTCCGATTTTACCCTTTGGGTACGGAACCCTAAAAATGAAATAGGATCACCACTGTAATCCCCAAGTACGGTAGACATCCTCTCAGATCTCCAGGCGCTTAGACCTTTGTATATGCTTAAAGAGAGCAGTCAGAAGTACGTCCAAACAGTAGCATTACATTTGGCATTTCCCACATTTGTAGTAGTTAGTATTCCATACGTGACATGTTGCAAGCTCATCGCTGCTTATAACAATACTAACTGGTTTCCTCACGATGTTTTCCTTCACTGTACGTGATAGTCCGTTGATGCACGACAGGGATTCGAACCTTTGGATTAACCTCGACTAACCCTCAGTTCTTTTTAAGTTACTCAACAAACATAGCCATTCCGGCCCAGCCCATTTTCATATTAAAGATTGTCAATGGATCTGTCATTGGTCAAATCAAGTGGCACCTGTCAATTTGAAGGAACGATGGCTATTGTAACGTAGCTGAAACGTCGAGAAAATAAATTAAAGGTAATTAATAAATAAATAAATAAATATTGGTGGACATTTCAGCACCATCTAGCCCCAAACTAAGCAAAGCTTGTACTATGGGAACCAAGATAACTTATAGAATACTTATATACGTTTTTTGTTGTAAATACATACTTATTATACATAACACCCGTGTTAAAATCTATAGTTATGTCACTTAACTTATGTTTACTAATCACGATAGTTAGAAAACTAATTTGAAGGAAATTGGTAAAATAATGGGATGACACTAGCATGCGCTGGAGCGGAGTCACTACTTTTGTGTCGTCCTTTATGAAGTACCACTGGGTCGTAATGACAAGTGAACGATCAAGAGCCCTGAGCCTTACGAGGGTTAAGGTCGAGATACTTCCTACTCGGCCAATATGGCTACATTGATGCACGATAGGGATTCGAACCCACGAACTTCGGATTAAAACTCGAGGTACCTCCCACTCGGCCAATATGGCTACAAAGATGTTACTTAATAGTTACAATAAATATTGTAGCTTTATGAAATGGTTCTTAGCTCTGAAATATATCACAGCACGTGTAGAAGATGCAACTGCGATTTGCGTGGCTTAAATCATAAGCGGCAGCGGGTTCTGTAGTGTGGAATGTGCACAGAAGTTTCGCATGTAAACAGCGTGGGTTTATTCGGCTGGTTGCGTGTACTTAAATTTACTTTTCCACTGCAGTACACGTTTTGTAGTAATAACTTGTAAATTACAGCTAGAACAGCATTGACAGCTGTCAGCTGACGTCATTACTTTAATTAGATATTTGCAATTGATACTTTTTTAACCGTCCCTCTATTCTTTTTCTTTTAATAAATAGATATAGAAAATGAAATAGGATCACGACTATAATCCCCAATTATGGTTGTAATCTATCTACAGTTCACCAGGCGTTTAGATCCTCGAAAATGTCTAACACCCGTATTCATGAACGACACTATGAGAACGCACAGTAGGCTATGACCCACAGTGGACAAAATCATGTTTCATAAACATTACTTGAGTGTTTTGCATCAAATATGCGCACACTATCGTGTGCCTCCAGAGCTCAACTTTGGCTAGAGGCACACGGTAGTGTGTGCATAGTGTCGCACAACACTCACGTGATATTTATGGTATTTCTCAAAGTGTCGTTCATGAATACGAGTGCAAAGGAGGTAATCATAATCCTATGAATGATTGATCTCCAGTTAAAGCAGATATAGTAGGTTTTAGTAAAAAAAGTCCTTGTACCATCTTCAGAACTTCCACAAACATTTTTATCCGCCAATATCCATAAATCCTTAATTTATGCAATATGGTGGCAATCATTTCAAGTAGTAGTCGCTACCGCTTGTAATTTATACCCTGCGTATTTTCTCTCTAAATTTCCTCAACCGTTATTTATTACTTAATCTCAGTCGGGTAAATGTTTTTAAGACTAAAAATGCTGTGTTATAATGTCCGCTGGAAGTTTTTAAAGAGTATTTTTATTTTCTACAGTAAGTATTTTTAACTATAAATACGGCTAATTACCACGTTTTTTCTTGTAATGCTGACGTTTCGAGACAATTCAGATGCTCTTCATCATGAGCATCGCCCACGACAGCGATTAACAGCAGATTGGCGAATGAAAAAATCTTCAATTTTATAGTTAAAGTATTTTGTTTAAAAATATATCTAAACTACAATTATAATTATTTAATAAATATTAATGCAAAATGTGGATATGCCAAAATAAAAAAAAGTCAAAAATTTCACTAAACACCGTAGGAACAAATTTCAAAAAAATGTCACCTATCAAAAAAATCTTTTATTTGAAAAAAAAAAAAAAAAATAGAGTTCCCCACGAAAATAGCAGTATATAGTTTATAGTTTGCCTATAATCATCAATAGTACATTCTCGTAATCTTCTTTTTCGTTCAGCAGACCGCTAGTTTATATTATGATTATGCACTACCAGGATCTATCTTTGGATTGAAATCCGAGATAGCTCCTACCATGTCAACACAGTTATCAAACTCTTTCATTAAACCATTTTATAAAAGAGGAATGAAAACGGTCTAAAGGCGGGTACTCACTAGCGAGCCGTAACTGTAACCAAACAGATACAGTAGGTAACGAGTTCTAAGTACGCATGATACGGTCTTCGCTCGTGAAGTCTCAACGAGCGTCCACGCCAGACAATCACGTATGAACTACGGTTTTTGATTACGTGTAACGTATAAGTAACGTGAAACGGTAAAGCTGCATTTCGGGGGACTTGTCACTAGACATGTCCCGCGTGAAATCGCCGCTACACGTAAAATTTGTGACGGGCGACTGTCGAGGGACATGTAGATATCGTCTGAGCTGTGAGACGTAAATGTCGTAGATGTTAAGTGATGTCCCGCGTGACTTTGTCCAATACGTAGAATACGTACCAGGGGACAATGCCAGGGGACAAAATGTCCCCCGGTGCAATTTCGGCAGCTTGCTAGTGAGGACTCTGGCTTTAAAAGACACTGAAATCCAATAGTAATAAAGCGTTTCTCAAGACAAACGTTTTAAAAAGCTATAAAACCTCACGACAAGGTCACACGCGGAGCTCCATTAATCAATCTGTCGTTAGCTTTTTGTACGTCGTTGCAAGGTTTAAGTTGGATAGGATTATGTTATCGCGAGACTTAGGAGGGAAAAAATAATTTTGCCTGAAAATGTTATTGAAAAACGGCGATTTTATATTTAACTAATAGATAAATAATACGGGCAATGGGCTTGCACTTGCAACCTGTCATGTGTAAAATGCTAACTATTGCAAAATATGGGCATGTACCAAATAAATAAATAATAAATAAATAAATATTGGTGGACATTTCGCACAGCGGCATCTAGCCCCAAACTAAGCAAAGCTTGTACTATGGGAACCAAATAACTGATAGAATACTTATAATATGAGGGTAGGTATGTCTACCGTATTTGGGGATTACAGTCGTGATTAAAATGGTAATGGTACATTATTACACCCAGACACAGAACAAACATCAATGTTAATCATACAAATGTTTGTACTGGGTGGGGACTGAACCTGCCACCTACAACGCAAGGTACTACTAAGCTGTGAGGCCAGTCCATCCATACAGTGGGATGGACAGGAAAAAACAAATAAAATGTCTATAGCCAGAATATATTGTACTCTATAGTTTAGTATAGTCTTTCCAGCTTCCGTATACGGTTTCGTTCACGTGTTCAAGTAGCCTTGGGGTCTAAGGTCACATTTATTATTCGTGTATATATAAAATAGAAAATATAATATAAATACTAGCTGTCCCGACAGACGTTCTCCTGTCAAATTTCAATAATCCCACAGAATAAAGGACTTTCAGTTTTTCCCGAACTTTATGCCATCATTATCACTTAGGAATATAAAAAATTATCTTCTACCTATTCTCATACCTACCTAAATATACACAAAAAAAATCATAAACATCGGTCGAACCGTTTCAGAAGAGTTAGGTTAAAAACACTGGGACACGAGAATTTTATATATTAGAAGATAATCACGTCAAATATCCCAAAGTACGGTAGACATACCTACTCTCAGATCTCCTGGCAAGATCCTTAAAGTTGCCTAAAGAGGGTATTCAGAGGCACGTTTGACATTAGAGGTAGGGAGGTACCTCGACTTTCAATCTGAAGGTCGTGGGTTCGAATCCCGGCGTGATTCAATGGATTTTTCTGTTCGAAAAATTTATATGCACATCATAAACATGTGATCAAAACGGTGAAGGAAAACATCGTGAGAAAACCAGTTAGTATTCTTAAAAGCGGCGATGGGCTTGCAACCTGTCACGTATAGAATGCTAACTACTGCAAAATGTGGGCATGTGCCAAATATCATAATTGGACGTGCCTCTGACTACCCCCACTAGACATCTTCAAAGGATCTAAGCTTCTGGAGATCTGAGAGGATTTTTACCGTACTTGGGGATTACAGTCGTGACCCTATTTTAACATTATTTTGGCATAAAATAATACGCGTAATCTGTAAAGGAGCTACCTATCTGACTGAAATAGGTATTTACCTCGCTACATAACTTAACTCGTAGATACTAACAACAATATGATATATAATCCTGACGTATGTAAGTAATCATAGTACTTCAACACAAAGGATATCAAAAGGTATATAAGTAAAAGATGTGAGACAATAGTATCCTTGTGATGATATACTGGTGTCTAAGTTATGAACTTTAGTTAACATAAAAGATAAGTGTGTTTTATATTTATTACTAGCTTTTACTCGCGTAGATTCAGTAATAATAAAATAAACATTGAAATTATTAAAAATCTATTTGTGGAAAAAGTAGCCTATGACTAAGACTTTAAACTATCTCTATACGAAGTTTTATCACAATCCGCCCAGCGCCAGCGGTTTGGCCGTGATAGCGTCACAGACAGTTACTTTTGCATTTATAATATTAGTATAGAAGTAAAGATAGAGGTGAGCTTTCAATTTTCTTGTAATTTTGATCGTGTTTTTATCAATAATGTAAAATAAAATATATAAAATAAAAGACAGAAAAGATTGATAAAACTTTTCTAAAATGTGTTTCAACCTAAAATGGCCCTTTAAAATATTTTTTTGTTTAAGTCCAAAAGTTTTTAGGCCGCCTAAAGGCCTCCATCTTGGTTTATCTTGGTGTCCTAGTCAGGACCATGTTTGTATGTGACAGTTAGGTATT
This sequence comes from Hydriomena furcata, assembly GCA_912999785.1. Taxonomy (NCBI): domain Eukaryota; kingdom Metazoa; phylum Arthropoda; class Insecta; order Lepidoptera; family Geometridae; genus Hydriomena; species Hydriomena furcata. The sequence continues at coordinate 8,531,499 of OU538848.1, forward strand.
ATTTATTTCATATATTACTAGCTGTTTGCCACCGGCATCATACGAGTGCACTAATTAGGATTATTAGGGATATTTTATTAGTTATTCAGGATGGAGACAAATGTAACAAATCAAAAATTATGAAATACGAGCCGTTTTTGAGTAATAAATGGTGTAAGTAATACGACTTTCTTTTGTGAATAAGGATAGGTATGTAAAATTATATGTCTCAGCCTTAAAATCGCTGTCGCTTATGCCTCGGTCCCAAACATAATAGGACAAAGCTTTGCGACTTATATTTTTACTTGTAAGTGTATCTAAAATAGAAATTGACTCAAAAAACAAAGTAAACTTTATATCATCTTCCATTTATCTGTCTGCGTTGTACATACATACATATTTTAAATGTATGTACCACTTTGTAGAGTTATCAAGTGGCTAGTCAAAGTCAAAGTCAAAATATATTTATTTCAATAAAATCACAAGGATCACTTTGAAACGTCTTAGGAGCTAGGTGAAGCGACGACTGTTCCTCGCGACCAAGCCTAGAAGAATCAGGCAACAAACATGGCTTGGGATCTATCATTAATAGTATTATCTGGTCCCCATGTACAAGCTTTGCTTAGTTTGGGGCTAGATAGCGCTGTGTGAAATGTCCACCAATATATATTTAGTTCACGGTCCGCTGACGCTGGTATCATCAATGGACACTCACCCTAAGAAAATCTCCACTTTCGATTAACGCGACCCATCTTTTCGCAGTCGGTTAAAAACTTTCGCGCAAACAAGGACAGAGTTCCCGAACACTTGAGCAACTAACTAATTCAGAAGGGCCTGCCCCAGAGTACCCCTAAGGGTGAGGACACACTCACTGCATAGATATTTTAAAGATGCTGCTATACTGCTGGACCACACTGTCTTAACCGACACCAAAAGCGCTAGTAGGGTTATGGTCCATTTGCATTTGTCCCCGGGACGTCAGCTGACACGTAAAATTCGTGTCGGGCGACTAAGGGACATGGAAATAGCGTCTGTGCCGCGAGCCGTAGATGTCGTGCGATGTTCCATACGACCTCGTGTCGTGTGACAATGTCGCGGGACAAATGTCCCCTATTATGCGATTTAAAGGTACTAACGCCCGACCAGGTAATTCAAATAAGACTAATAGAAATTAAGTTTTGATTATCCGTACAATAATTCATGTCTAGAATTAAACCGTTTGTCTGCAGCTAATCACAACGATATCTAGCTAAAAACTAACCTGAGTTTAAACTTTAAATACCACATAACTGATAAAATACAGACACACTTTTTTGTAAATGCATATCTACTAACGAGTATAACGCATAATATAGCACCCAGATATAAAACAAACATACATATTCATTACACCATAAATGTTTGTTCTGAGTAGCGATCGAACCCACAACCTTCAGAAAAAATCTTCAGAAACGAAATAAGAACTGAGGAAAAAGGAAGAATTGATAGATCATCAATCAAATCACAGTCACATAAAATCCTATTTTACGAAAATAATCTTATTAAACTAAAACCGCGCCTTAACTTAAGGGTCGGCAAACTTTGCCCCAACTTCCTATCCCCCTTCATTTATCAAACTGTCACTAAAGTTTTTGTCTTAGTGATATGATAGCAGGTTTTGCCCAAATAAGCTGGCCCAAATTAGGGACTCTGTCCCGAATTTAGGAATTTAGAGGTGGGACGTACTCGTTTTTTTAAGTACCAGGTCTCACAAATGCCAGCTTTAAGAAATACCAGGTTGATAAACTCAGCCACCACCTAGGCGGTGAATTTACGAAAGTAGCAACTGCAAGTATAAACCCACAAACCCACCGTAAAGCACGGAGAGGCTACGCACGTGGGACAAGATTCGCATTGCAAGAAAATGTATGTAATTGTTTCCATTGCAACCCACGGACGTTACGCATGAATTGATGTAATTAGTACAAATGAACCCACGCAGCTAAAATGTGTCGCGTGCCCGTGCACAGCATGCACCGCGGTAGGTTTGCAAAAGTACAAAAATACTTCCAACTACTAAATTACCTTTAAGTATTTTTTTTTTAATTCATGAATTTAAAATTCAATACTCGTCAGAACCGTCATGTCAGAAACCTGGTTTGCAAACCTGGTCGAGTAAGTACGTACCACCTCTACTGAATTAGGGATTCTGCCAGGGAATAGGCATAGCCTTTGTCTTCAGAATGTTGCCGTAATATGCTTTGAAGATTATTGTAGACAAAAAACCATGGAAATTTTCAACCTACTGCACAGATTGCAGAGTTACTACCATTACGTTTAAAAAACCAAAGAAAAAACGCACGAAGGGTTCCGTACCATTATCTTGCATATCAGCGGCGATGGGCTTGCAACCTTTCACGTATGGAATGCTACTGCAAAATATGGGCATGTGCCAAATGTAATGATTAGACGTTCCTCTGACTACCCCCACAAGACATCTTCAAAGGATCTAAGCGTCTGGAGATCTGAGAGGATGTCTACCGTACTTGGGGATAACAATCGTGATGCTATTTTTATTTATCATACTTCCAAACTTTTCTTCTTCATCTCAAAGGGTTCACACTAAATTCTGCTGAAATTATATTAAACCTACTTCAGAAAAGAAAGAATTACTTTCGTTTCTCAACAAAACCGCAAAAGCTTTTCTGCATTTTGAGTTACTACTTTCTCAAAAATACAGCTCCAACTTTGCCCCAAAATAATTCACCTTGCCTTTCAACTTTGCCCACTATACTAACCAGTAATTTAGAGCCTATAGTGTTGTACAGCGTAGTTAGTTTTATCGATAGTCGATACATTGTCCACAACAATACAAGCTTGTTCAGTATCGAAGGCCTCCAAGGTATTGTGCAACACAACTTTAATAAATACAATTTATCGATGAATTGTGTCGATGTTTTCAGGAAAAGTTGGTAACAATAGGTACAGTATGAATTACTAGAACTGTCAATAAATGGAACATGTTATTTTTAAGCGATTTTAAGAGGAGGTTCTTAATTTAGTTGTGTTTTTAGGGTTCTTTACCCAAAGGGTAAAAACGGGAACCTATTACTAAAACTCCGCTGTCCATCTGTTTGTCTATCACCAGGCTGTATCTCATGAACAATAGCTAGACAGTTGAAATTTTCACAAATGATGTATTTCTGTTGCCGCTAATAACAAATACTAACAAGAGAATAATATAAATATTTATTTTTATGTTTCTTACCTGGGAACTCCGTCATATATAAAATTATTTTTTATTCTTTTTTGAGTGACGCCTGCAACCACTTATAGAATTCTTTCTCAACATGTGTCACAACTAAACATTGGATGTGCCTCTGACTGCCCTTAGACATCCTCAAAGATCAAAAATCTTAAAGTCACATCGCCGCTTATAAGAATACTACCTGGTTTCCACACGATGTTTTCCTTCACCGTTGTGAGCACGTGATTTTGATGCACATATTACATTTATCGAACATAAAACATATCTATTGATGCACGCCGGGATTAGAACCCACGACCTTCAGACTGAAAGTTGAGCTTTTTTTCATTTAAAACATACTTATTCACATCAATAAGATAAATTACCTTTCATGATACAATAATAACACCGTATAAAGAAAATATAGATATTTAATACCATTTTTCAGTATTTCAGTATTTTCATAACAATAAATGCTCGCACAATGATAGCACCGAAGCTCAAAGGAATTTTCAATTACCCACTTCGATCAGTTTCCGATAGTTAGATGGGTACTCGTACCAGTAAAATCAGAAACTCTTTGGCATACACTTGAGATATCGCAGCTTACTCTTATACAGTTGGTTTAGTCATACAAATTTAAAAATAATTTATTTCAATAAAATCACAATCACTTTGAAACGTCTTAGGAACTAGGTGAAGCTACGCCGATTCCACGCGACCAAGCCTAGAAGAATCAGGCAACAAACACGGCTTTGGGTCTAACTTTTTTTTAATGATGTGTGATGCCAATCGAACAAGGTGAAGGCTCAAACAAGAATAATAATTAAAAGTACTACTCAAGCTGTTCCAACAAAGAAAAACTATCTTTCTTGTACATAAAACTTATTCTGGAACAGTTAGCTTTATTATATATTATTATTTATTATATATGTATATATTGATTGATTATTATCCAGCTGTTTTTAAAGAAAGAAAAACTTTCTGAGAAAGAAAAAAATATGTTGTGATAGTTGTACACAAATGTTTATCCTGGGTGAGAATCGAACCCACAACAGATTCTAACAGATGGCGATATCTGTTGACACAGCAACGCGTGGCCGGGTCTGCTAGTAATAGATACAATACAATACAATGATAAATAGATGTTTGTTCTGTGTCTGGGTGTTAATATGTATAATAAGTATGTATTTACAAAAAAAAAGTACATAAGTATTCTATCAGTTATCTGGTACTACTACTACTACTATCTACTATGGGATAGTACAAGCTTTGCTTAGTTTGGGGCTAGATGGCGCTGTGTGAAATGTCCACCAATATTTATTTAATGTTTTTTTATTGAACTATCCAAGCTATTTGAAATAACCTGTAACCGACAATAAAGGAATATAAAGGAATATTAAAAGGGTTTGTTCATTGTAATTTTATGAAAATATATCCGAGCTACACGAAACTAACGTTTCCTGGAATCGCAGCTGCCATAACGGACGTAATATAGCGGTGGTGAGTCGAGTGGGAGTAATATAAGAAAGTATATAATAGGTAGGGCATGTGCCAAATGTAGGTATTGTTTGGACGTTCCTCTGACTGGCGTCTTTAGACATCAAGGATAAAGCCGTTTGGATGTGCCGCTGACAAGCCTCTTTAGATATTTCTAATAAATAGAGGTTTGTCTTTTGGGGATGACAGTATTACCTATCCTATTACTCGAGGTTAGCGAAATAATTCGACTTAAAGAGGTACCTAATACATAACGAATGTGTTTAGACATTTCCTGAAAACTGAAAACACAAGTTCAGCTACCAATATGCCTCAGGTGAAAACAAAATTGCTTTGTCCTGAAAGATTAAGAACTTACGTCTGTTTTTGTATCGAGACATAAAATCGTTTTTTCTTGATATCCTAAGATAATGGCAATACAGGCTGTAGAGATAATAATGGTCGCTTATTAAATGAGTTAAAAAATAAATAAATAGGCTCACGACTGTAATCCCCAAGTACGGTAGACATCGTCTCAGATCTCCAAGCGCTTAGATCCTTGTAGATGTCAAAAGGGTTTGTCAGAGGCAAGTCTAAACAATACATTTGGCACATGCCCACATTTTGCAGTAGTTAGCATTCCACACGTGGCAGGTTGCAAGCCCGTCGCCGCTGAGTTTTTGATGGACAAATATTACTTATGTTTTAACCATCTGTGTAAAAAAAACGTTGTTCTTTTCAGTAGTTTAGTAAAGTTAGTCCTAATTACAAAAGTATTATTTTAGTTATCTAGTTCCTATAGACAAGCTTTGCTTAGTTAGAGCTAGATTGTGCTATTTAAAATGTCGAACTAGTAAACATACCTCAGATTACATTATTGTAATTTTCGAAAGGAACTCTAACTTTTTTGAAAAATATTACTCGCCGCAAATGAAGCTTTAGATAAGTGAAAGAATTTTTAAAATTGGTCCAGTAGTTTTTTGTTTATTCATTAAGACGAGTAGAAAATGTTTTTGATGAATGCAGAATCGTTTTTTCTCAATAACCGCAAAACATACAGTATTGTTTTTTATGACAAAGATAACTTAAGGATTTAATCTAGATAAATTAGAGACAGAAACACGATTGGTGAAACTTTTCTCGATAGTTTTATTTTCCAAAGTTGGCTCTTCAAAATCGCTAGTTTCGTTTTTAAACAAAACTATGAATAGCTAAATAGTTCATTTTTATATAATTCGTCAGATAATCATACTAGCTACCTAAATTAAAGACAGTTTCTTTTTAAGTTTGATGGTTTTCAAGGTAATGCAGTTTTATCACTTTTTCCGTCTTATCCAGGTAGACTCAGCCCATACAAAACGTCAAAAATTTCACTTATCACCTTAAAAACAAAAATACAATTTTTTACCTATGAAATAGTACTTACTCGTAGTGTAGATTCAATTTCTTTTATTGGTCAAAGTATCAGAATGTAGTATAATAAAAGGGTTAAAATAAACGGTCGCAATATGAAGGCTTGTGTTTTCCAAACCGTGTCTTAGGGGCGGTTCACACGGGGCAAGTGGACGGTCGAGTGTAATAGCGTTATGATAGAAACGTACGATCTAATAATTTAACTAAAAAGGTCTTTTTATTGGTCGGGACTGTAATATGTAATTTTTGGGTCAAACCGTTTTAATAAATAAACTTTATTTGATGTGGATGTGACGGTTATATAATTTCAAATTATATTATCAAGCTCTTGAAATACCTGACAATATTCGTAAAGGAATATTCTGATGGGTTTTTTAGGGTTTCGTTTATTTAATTAAAAACGAAACCTTTATTATGATTATCTATCTATATGATTATGACTATCTATTCAAAAGACTGGAGGAAAAGAGTTGAAATTTGGTATATAGACATAGTTTAATAACCCTATTACTTACCGCCGTCTTTTGTTGGTTTTATTAATACTATTTCTTTAAAAATTGTCTGGAAGAGATCGCTTTTAGCGAAAAGGCCACCCTTTGTACATTTATGTTTGTTGTTATTTACTTTATATTTTCACAGTGTGTAACAAAGAGTTTAGCTATCTCTCTATCTAATTACGAACGTTATATATGTAAAAGTAAGGTTAAGTAAAATTTATTGCTAAAAGATAAAACGTTTATAGGTGATACGTGATAATAAATGAAGATATTGTACAGAGCTTGTTAATGAGAAATTTATAACCTCATAGTTCAAAAACTGTTTAAGAAAACTAAGTTTAAACACCCCCTTTATCTTCAAAACTACTGAACTTATAATGACGTATGAAAAAATATATAAATGACAATTTTGAGTCCTCAAAATTTCATAGTACGTAAAAGACTGGCCTCACAGCTCAGTTGGTAGTAGCTCTGACTTCTGCGCTGTAGGTTGTGGGTTCGATCCCCACCCGGGATAAACATTTGTGTGATGAACATACATGTTTGTTCTGTGTCTGGGTGTTATGTATAATAAGTATGTATTTACAACAAAAAAACGTATATAAGTATTCTATCAGTTATCTGGTTCCCATAGTACAAGCTTTGCTTAGTTTGGGGCTAGATGGCGCTGCGTGAAATGTCCACCAATATAAAAAAAAAAAAAAAAAATATATATATATTTGTATACAAAAAAATACTATACCTACGGAACCTTCTCCCTACTAGTCTGACTCACCATTGACCGGTTTTTTACACACCCAAAGAACAAAGGGTTTATTGTTTAAGAGTAGGGGGTTTTATGTACGTCATTTTCCCGGATCTTTCTTGGTTATATTGCTTCTTTTAGTGCACTTAATGGCTTGTAATGTTAACAAATAAGCGCTTCTATGCTTCGGATGGCAGGTAAAGATTTCGGTCCCGGCTTAAATGCTACTAAGCCATGACGGTTTTTGGGTATCCTGATTGGAGAAGAACAAGACATACTAATTGCAATTGTTTGCCTCGATCACACCTAATCGACCAAACGAATTTGAATGAAACTTTGAATATACATAGCCTTTGCCCTGGAACAACAAACAAGCTACTTTTTATCCAGGTAAGTACTACGTAAGCGAAGTCTCAGTTGTCTCAGTGTTTTAAGTCAGGTACTATATTATTTTATTAGTAAATGTAGGTACAATTATTCCTTTTCGGTTTGTAATCACTAGCCTGGTAGTTATTGTCGGCGCCATAATGCAGCCTCTATATATGAGGTAGAATAAAAACTCCTTATTAGAGTTCGAATTTTAAAAAGGTTGTGAGTTGGCGGGAACTGAAAAACAGTATGGTGGATGACGAATTATTGTCAAGGAGAATATTAATGTATTTTACGAAATAAACATGATAAATATTGAGTATATTTGTGATTTTAATTATACTAGACTTTGGTAAACAGTTTGCAATTGTTTTACCACTATCTAAATGTTTGTAAGATACATTATAAAGTTTACGCAAAACATCGCTAGAGGGCGCTGAAACAGATGACAGCATGTCTAAGATCGTGGCTTTATTTGACTTAAAAACTTGGTACAAGATACGAGCGTGGATTAAGGAAGTTTGAGATAAGTCCTATGTTTGGAAACCTAGTAGATATATGTGAATGTAGTTTACCAGTTATCTGACCTACAGGAGCCGTACCACAAGCTCAAAAGTAATATCAAAACAATATCACTCACGCTGTGACAGTGACTACGCAATACGAATATAGCGTTGTCACTTTTGCACAGCGAAATTCATTATTTATTTATTTTTATGACGTAAGCGTATTACCTATCACACCTTAGAATCGTAATTAAAAGACTAAATTAAAAATAGATTCCCAAAGAGGGTTGACGTCAGCCAGGTGCCGACCCCACAGGAGAAGAAAATGTTGATAAATTAAAAATAGACTTAAAATAAAACAGTTTACTCAATAAAGCTGCGGGATGCTTAAATATTCATCGAACTGCAATCTCTAGTGTCTCTGGGTCTACAGGTAAATGAAATTACCCGTGGTCTCGTTAATGGGTTGACCCATAGGGACCACCCGTACGTCGTGTTGCACGAGGACAGTAAACCCCGATGTCTAGGGGTTTAGGATATTCTGAAGCATTTTACATTTAATAAAGCACTAGCAGACCCGTGACAGACGTTGTCCTGTCATATTTCAATAATCGAATAGAAAAAACTGAATTCTTGTAGTCTTTATGTCAGATTTGTTGCACACCAGCGCATCTATACAGAAATCATCCCTTTTGCGTTTTTTATCATTTTGGGGATGTATTTCATATATAAAAGTTTTCTATGTTTTATTCGGGCATTATATCTACATCTACAGCAAATTTTAACTTAATCCGTATTGTCTTTTAGGCCTGATTGAGGAATAACGTAGGTACATACAAACTCACAAACTTTCACATTTATAATATGTATTATTAGGATTAGCTATTTCACTTTCAGAACTTTCGTGAGTGGAACTACTCATTATGACAAAACGGGAATTACTCACGTTGTGAGTAATTGATGTTTCGATTCATCAAGAGAATTTTCTTCAATATAACAACAATAAATAAATAAATATTGGCGGACACACAACGCCATCTAGCTTCAAACTAGGCAAAGCTTGGGCTATGGGTAGCACAAGCTTTGCCAGATAAATGATAAATTACTATTATATTTTTACGTGGTCGGCTTCGTAATTACGATTAAGGCGCTCCCAGTCGACGATTGTATTTGTTCGAAACGAAAAAATAAATACTTGTGAACAAGCCACATCTCCTATTTTATAATGTATAGTATATGCGAATAGGCAAATTTTTGATACCATAAGTTACATTATTGCAATTTTCGTAAAGATCTTTAACATTTTTTAAAATAAATTTTGGTCCGTGCTTCTCGCTGATAATGTAGCCATTGATAGGTGAAATAATTATTAAAATTGTTTCAGTAGTTTTAATTTATTCATTACAAACAAAAATACTAATTTTCTCTTTGTAGTGTAAGTTTGACTGGCCTCACAGCTCAGTTGGCAGTAGCTCTGCCTTCTGCGCTGTAATGTACCTATTATTAAATAAATGTACTAGCTAACCCGGCGAACTTCGTATCGCTTTAGAATTAACTCCCGTTTCCGTTCCCATTCCCGTTAAAAAGTATCCTATGTCTATCTCCTGGTTCTAAGCTACCTCACCACCAATTTTCAGCCAAATCGGTTCAGCCGTTCTTGAGTTGTAAATAGTGTAACTAACACGACTTTATTTTATATATATACTAGCGACCCGCCCCGGCTTCGCACGGGTTTAATACATATTAACCTTCCTCCTGAATCACTCTATCTATTAAAAAAAACCGCTTCTAAATCCGTTGTGTAGTTTTAAAGATATAAGCAAACATACATACAGACGCGGGAAGCGGAAAGCGACTTTGCTTTATACTATGTAGTGATAAGATTTACTAAAGAAAATATACCTATATAAGTATTCTATCAGTTATAGGGAACTAGTTCCCTTAGTAGCTAGTTGGACTAGATAGCACAGTGTGAAATTTTCTAAATTTGTTTATAGAGACTCTTATCCATTTTACCTACTATCCTCGTGTGCATAAATCTTTATCCGTTCTCTAATTACAACATCTCCACACTCGCAACGCGCTAAGAAAATTACTTTTTCCACAAATCACCTCCGGCATACCTATTGTATGCTTTTCATAATATCCTTGTGATGTACTTAACACAATACAGACAAGAGTTCGTAATGAGAATCTGAGAATGGTTTTTGTAGTATTTTTACCAGAAAAACGCGGTATTGGCCTAGTGGGAGGGTACCTCGACTTTCAATTTAAATGCTCAAAAACAATCCTGGAAATCAATGGATTTTTCTTTACAAAAAATTTAAAAAGGAGGTTTAGTACTTTTACAAGATTTTATTTAACTTGATATGTATGTTACTATGTTCGGGTGGAATCATGCAACTCAATTTTGAAGCAGTTATCCCCAACCGATTGAGTTGAAATTTTGCATACTTATGAAACTTCGGTGACAATGCAATAATATGACAGCGAGCTGATCTGATGATGGAGTCAGGATCTGTTCAACAGACACTCACAATGGAACTTCTTAGTAAATACTTCGATTGAGTAACAACTTTGCATTCTTGTCAAGTTCCGATGACAATGTTATATGATGTGACACTAGGTGCTCGATGGTTTAAATGATTTTACAAAAGCTTGTCATTGAAAAATATTTTGTCATAATAATTATTCATAAAATCACACTTTTATAACATAATATTTTTAATTTAGTATCACCTTTTTTCTATATGGAAATCGAACCTACAACTTGCAGCACAGACGGCAGAACTAACTACGCTGTTGCACCATAATATCGATAATTTATTCAAAATCTATTACTAAATTGAATCGCGCTATCGTACACTAGTGCTGGGTTTTATCGATTATCGATACGACTATTTTCCACACCATTAGCTGCTCCAAGTAGAATGGGATTGGATTGTTATTATAGAAACTGATTTTTCTTACAAGCGGTTTTCATATCCAAAGGTGATTTTGATGTTTTCAATCAAAATTACAATATTGTGATTCGGAAGCAAACTTGACTGATCTCATCTCAGTTGGTAGTAAGCTATACCTTCTGAACTGTAGGTTCTGGGTTCCCCACCCAGGACAAATATTTGTAGATATTTGGTGTGTGTCTGGGTGTTATAATGTATCTTATGTATGTATTTACAAAAATAGAACTATATAAATATTCTATCAGTTATTTAAAAAAGATGCGCGGTCATACTTAAAATAAGCAACAAAAAAACCTAAATTCTATACTATAATATTATAAATGCGAAAGATACTCTGTCTGTCTGTATGTCTGTCTGTGACGTTATCACGGCTAAACCGCTGGACCGATCTTGATGAAAATTTATATCGATATAGGTTAAAGTCTTTGAAACGGACATGAGGTACTCTATTTCCCAAAAATGTCCGGAATTTCTATGTTTTATGATAGAGTCGTCAAATTTAAGTACCTAATTTATTTATTTAATTAGAACGGATTACACTAATTAATTAGGATTTAGCATTTAAAATAATCAAATTACGAACTAAAACACAGATAGGTATATAAAATGTTGAATATTGTAAAAGTGCATAAATAAAAATTTACAAGTAAATTAAATTATAAATAGAATCAGGAAGTCAAAACATTGGTATAAAGTCATAGTTAAAATATTAGTAACTAGCTGACCCGTGCCCGCTTCGCTGTGCGTAAGACATTTCTAATACCATCGTGGACTTTTTTGTAGACGTTTTTAAGGTGTACAATACTGTAGTACATTATTTTGATATATCTCGTGGGGTTCAGCCAGCCTTTGCAATGTAAGCGCAAAAAAATGTGTTTATTTACGACATCACATTAGAAACCTCTAAAATTATCAGTGTTTCTCCACTATATTATGCATGTATTAAACATATAAACCTTCCTCTTGAATCACTCTATTTATTAAAAAAAACCGCATCAAAATCCGTTGTGTAGTTTTAAAGATATAAGCAAACATACATACATACATACATACGCGGGAAGCGGAAAGCGACTTTGCTTTATATGATACTAGCGACCCGCCCCGGCTTCGCACGGGTTTAATACATATAAACCTTCCTCCTGAATCACTCTATCTATTAAAAAAAACCGCATCAAAATCCGTTGTGTAGTTTTAAAGATATAAGCAAACATACATACAGACGCGGGAAGCGGAAAGCGACTTTGCTTTATACTATGTAGTGATAATTCAATAAAATATGTACATTATCAGTTAAATTCTCAAATTGTCATTCATATCTCAAAAATCGATTTCTTTAATTTATGCGGACGCGGGTAGGAGCTAGTAATATATATCGCGTCGAGTTGAAAACCTCCTTTTTTTGTTGAAAACCATTTATAAAACACACTACCAAAATAATCTAATACAAAAAAAACCTCTCTAACGCAGAGCTTAGATTAACTTTGAAAGTTTCAGAAGTTTTACACGATTTGTGCTTTGAAGGATCAAATTGAATTTCAGAATATAATAAACAGATCTTGGATAAAAGAAAAGTTTAAGATGGGTTGTTTTTTATAAAGGGTATATTAGAACTACCCTGAAAACTGAAACTGAATGTTCAGACCATGCATGTTGATCGATAATAACTGAAAAAAAAAACTGGCGAGTGCGAGTTGGACCTGCGCACGAAGGGTTCCGTACCGTATCTATTGAAAACCATAAAAAAATCACGAATTCAAAATTCTGTTTTTAGTATTTGTTGTTATAGCGTAGTAGTATTTGTTGTTGTTTGTTGGTATTTGTTGTTTGTTGTTGTTGTTGTGAAATTTTCACAGATTATGTACTCACGGTTCATGAGATACAGCCGACAGACAGACGGAAAGCGGAGTCTTCGTAATAGGCTCCCGTTTTTACCTTTTGGGTATGGAACCCTAACGGCGTTACGGCCGCGTGGAGCGGGAGGCTTAGTACACATTTAACATTTTGTTGATCGTGCATATCATGTTACTTGGGGATCTGATTTTATGTTTTTTTAAATTGTGTAGTCTATAGTTAATAGTCCAATCGGGGTTCAGCATGTTTTAGACCTAATCTACTCGTAATTTTTTATTTTTATTTACATATTTAATCTGACTGGCCTCACAGCTCAGTTGGTAGTAGCTCTACCTTCTGCGATGTAGGTTTTGAGTTCGATTCTCAACCGGGACAAACATTTCTGGATAAAACAGATAACGAACAGTTACAAGAGTTAAAACAGAACGAAAAATATAACGTATTCCATCAGTTATCTAATTCCCATAGTACAAGCTTTGCTTAGTTGTGGGCTAGTTGGCGTAGTGTGCAAATTCCACCAATATTTATTTATTTATTTAACTTAATTGGACAGGCATCGAACCCACGACCTTCGAATACACGATAAATAGATTATTGATTTGTAGACTTCATTTTCTTTAGTTTACCGGACCTATAGCAAGTACAAACTGAATTATAGTTTGCAAACAATATTATTTTGATTACAATGTTTAGTGATGTTACTGTTGATCGATGAGTTGTGATTATTTTGTCGATAGTTTTAGAGAAGGGTATATAATATTATAATATAATTATCAATCTTTATTTCTGTTTTTTGTTTTATCTTTTTTTACTGATTATTAATGTTGGTCGAGTGGGAGGTACCTCGACTTTCAATCTGAAGGTCGTGGGTTCGAAAACCGGCGTGCATCAATGGATTTTTCTGTTCGAAAAAATTATATGCGCATCAAAACACGTGCATAAAACGGTGAAGGAAACCAGTTAGTATTCTTGTAAGCGGCGATGGGCTAGCAACCTGTCACGTATGGAATGCTGACTACTGAAAATGTGTATTGTATTAATATAAAGTTGGTTATTGGACGTACCTCTGATTACCCCCACTAAACATCTTCAAAGAATCTAAGCGCCTGGAGATCTGAGAGGATGTCTACCGTACTTGGGGATTACAGTCGTGATCCTATTTATTTATTTTTATAACTACTCTATTGTATTAGGATACCTGTAATAATAGAGTATCTATACATATAATAAAACTGTAGAAGAGTTCAATTCTGTACATTGGATAAAAACTAAAAAAAATACTCCTATGGGCCTTTAAACAAGTAACATAAGCTAAAAAAAATATTTTGAAATTTTTGTCTGTCTGTCTGTCTGTCTACTGGATGGATTTTGATGAAACTTTTTTTGTTATGTAGCTATTAGTCCTCGGCAACATATAGGCTATAATTTAAAGATTGGAATACCAGATGTGAAACTATCCGTCGACCAGGGAAGCGGGCACCGGTCAGCTAGTGGAGAAATAAATAAATAAATGTACTTATTTACAAAAAATATATAATATTTAATCAGTAATCTGGTTCCCATAGCTTTGCTTAGTTAACGGCTAGTGTGAGATGTTTAACATTATTTATTTATTTGTTATCGCTATAGTTTAAAATGTGGAAAGCAAAACCTCAATGACAAAGTACGGTTACTTAATAATCGTAATATCGTACTGTACATCTGCAGCAAAAACATAACCGCCGGTTTCCGGCGTCGCATAAACCTGCTATTATTAATCCAATAAAAAAAACATAAAAAACCGGCCAAGTACAAGTCGGACTCGCGCACGAAAGGTTCCGTACTATTATCTATACAAAACTGCAAAAGAATTACGTTTGTTGTACGGGAGCCGAACTTAAATATTTATTTTATGCTGTTTTTAGTATTTGTTGTTATAGCGGCAACAGAAATACATCATCTGTAAAAATGTCAACTGTCTAGCTATCACGGTTCATGAGATACAGCACAGTAACAGACAGACGGACAGCGAAGTCTTAGTAATGGAGTCCCGTTTTTACCTTTTGCGTACGGAACCCTAAAAAGCAATAAGGATATGACGTCACTAGTGCAGTTAGCGGGCATCATAAATCAGCTTCCGTCGCCTGTAGGCATGTCTTAATACAATTTTATAAGTGACGGCGAACATAGTTTTATCGATAAAAAATAAAGTAATGAAAAAAGTCTTAGTCACCACACTGGGTCTTTTTGACTGGCCTCAGCTCAGTAGTAACTCTGCCTTCTGCGCTATAGGTTGTGTGTTCGATTTCCACCAAAGACAATCATTTGTGTGATGCACATAGATGTTTATTCTGTGGCGTTTTTTTTTTCTGTATCTTGTGTATGAATTTCGAAAAAAAAAGTGTTTATAAGTATTTTTAGTTTCCATACTTCAAGCTTTGCTTAGTTTTAGGGCTAGATGGCGCTGTGTGATAATGACTTCCAATATTTATTTACTTATCAGTCAAAACCACCTCTTCAACCATTTTTTTCATAGACGCAAAAAGCATAAGATAATAAGGATGTCTTTGATAATGTATAATTAACGTGATATGTTTATTCTCCGCTTTTAATAGCCCTAATATAAAATCTTATTTCTTAGAACTCTTCTTGAAAGTCCCAGAAACAGGAAATTAGAATCTCAGACAAAAAAATAATCTGAGCAACTAATTGCCTTTATTAATGAGAGTTAATTCGACAAATTAAAAAAGACCTAGTGTCGGGTTTTATACAAGGTGTCCCAAATAAATAGTGTCAAGCGAAAATCCAGAGGTATACCCATAGAAGTGCCTAAATCATGATATGTATATGAGAGCATTATTAAATAAATAAATATTGATGGTCATTTCACACAGCGCTGTATAACCCCAAACTAATCACAGCTTGCACTATGGGAACCAGATAACTGATAGAACACTTACATCTATTTTTTTTGTAAATACATACTTATTATACTTATTAACACCCAGACACAGAACAAATCAGAACAAATATTTATGTTCATCACACAAATGTTTATCCTGTGGCAATCGTTTTTTTTTAAATAACAATCAAAACAGCTCTTCATGTAGAAATTATCTGTTTCCTGGGTATGTCAAAACTACGAGTACCAAGGTACTACAACACCTAGACTTGTAAAAACATACAAACTTTTGCAGATCATTTAAGTAATAGTCCAGCCGCGAGACTCGAAACTGCATATAATACGTCTTAAAGGTATTCATCGTTCAGTTTTTTGTAATGACAAAGTCCTTGAAATTCTCCTAAAACTCTCCAATATTGTTAATACTACTTATTAACAATATTGGATCTATCAGACTTTATATTAAATCCGTTTTATTTTCCAATCTCAAATTAATTTCGAAATTTTCGGGAATCCATTGCTCCGTGACCGTGACCAGGAAACGCTTTTTAATCAAATTAAATCAATAACGTAAATTAGAGATAATTTGATATGAAAATTATAAAAACAACTGTAAATAATTTGCAATAATGCCAACACAATCAACAGTATGCCGTTTTAATATTATCGACTTTTACGTGCTTAAATTAAATAATAAGTTTTCTGTTGAAAAATGTTTTTCAATTACAAGCTTTTGTTAAAACATTTAAACCATCGAGCACCAGCGCGCTATCACCTGTCACATCATATAACATTGTCATCGGAACTTGACAAGTTTTTACTCAATCGAAGTATTTACTAAGGAGTTCCTTTGTAAGTGCTTGTTGAACAGCTCCTGACTCCATCATCAGATCAGCTCGCTGTCACCATATTATTGCATTGTCACCGAAGTTACATAAGTATGCGAAATTTCAGCTCAATCGGTTGGAGATAACTGCTTCAAAATTGGGTTGCAAGATTACACCTTAACAAACATAACTACATACATACATACAT
Organism: Hydriomena furcata; assembly: GCA_912999785.1. Taxonomy (NCBI): domain Eukaryota; kingdom Metazoa; phylum Arthropoda; class Insecta; order Lepidoptera; family Geometridae; genus Hydriomena; species Hydriomena furcata. The sequence continues at coordinate 8,548,443 of OU538848.1, forward strand.
TGCAAGTTAAATAAAAGCTTATAAACTAGACACAAAACCTGAAAGTCAGTCACCATCAACTGGTGTACAAATGAGTTTTATATTGAAACTGATTTTGTTCAATCCAACACACGCTAAAATGTACTCTACACGCGACATAATTAAATCTATCTCTGGAATGGCTGCAGTCTTTGTCATATGAAAACACGAAGGAACACTTAACCCTACACACCTATAGGTGTTGCTCTATAAAATTTTCTCTCTTGTAAATCATACAAACATAATATATATGTCCTCACATACACACATACAAACACCTGCACTGACACTCTCATTTTATTCTTATTTATTTTTTACTAGTTACTAGTTTAGTTTTTTTATATAAGCATTAGGAACAAAGCTACTTATATTTGAAGAATGGCGTTGCTATCTGCAATACAGTTTAATTACTACTGAAATGAAATAAAATCATCGTTTTTTTATTTTTACTGTTGTAATATGTTTTGGTTCCAAATAAAAACTATATTTATTTATATCGATATAATTTTCACCGACACCGGCACATCCCTACGCGCTATCCGACATAAATCATTGAGACACACGCCCTATCTGTTGCCAGCTTAATACGATCCCGAGAACCGTCTGGGGATGGAGGGGGTGGAGAAAAGAGGGTGGTAGGGGTAGTTTTTAGGGTTCCCTACACATAGGGTAAAAACGAGACCCGCTAAGACTCCGCTGTCCGTCTGTCTGTTACCAGGCTGTATCTTATGAACCGTGATAGCTAGACAGTTGAAATTTTCACAGATTCTGTATTTCTGTTGCCGCTACGACAACACATACTAAAAACAGAATATAATAAATATTTAAATGGGGCTCCCATACAGCAAACGAGATTTTTTTGCCGTTTTTCGTAGATAATGGTACGGAACCTTTCGTGCTCGTGTCCTACTCGCACTTGGCCGGTTTTTTTCACAATCTCCGCATGAGTAAGAAGCCGTATATTTTGAGTTTATTGTTGTGATTTATTAAAATGTTTTGTCGGTGTTTTAATAAAGATTTTATAATGGGTATTATTTATGTGGAGATATTTTTATTGTGTACTAGAAATTGATGAAAGAAAACATCTTTCCTTGGTTTTCTAGTTTCCATACAAGCTCTGCGTAGTTTGGAGCTAGATGGTGCTGTGTGAAGTTTCCACCAATATTTACTTATAGATATTTAATTATATTATATAATTAATTGATAAAGAATAAAAATATCTATAAGTACTTACAAAAAATTCAGTTCTAAGGTTCTTGAAATCGAACAAAACTTCTAATGATATTCAAAATAGACTCAAATAAAATAAGAGCCATCCTGAAAAAACCTTTACCTTCAGATTACAGAGGCAATTGTATCTTCAAGAGCTTGTCGATGAATTTTTCAGGAGCCAATACAGGCCTGTACAAAATATTTTATTGGAAACTGAGCTTTAATTCTACTGAATAAAGTTCTCTTTCGGTTGAGAGATGTAACAAAAAGATACTTTCATAGGATAACAGGTTTAAGTTTAGGCGACCTCGGTTGCGGGGTGGACGTGTCTCCGATTGAGATGCAAGAGGTGCTGGATCAATCCCTGCCGCGGGACAAATGCTTATCACTACATAGTATAAAGCAGTCGCTTTCCGCTTCCCGCGTCTGTATGTCTGTATGTATGTTTGCTTATATCTTTAAAACTACACAACGGATTTTGATGCGGTTTTTTTTAATAAACAGAGTGATTCAAGAGGAAGGTTTATATGTATAATACATGCATAATATAGTAGAGAAACACTGATAATTTTAGAGGTTTCTAATGTGATGTCGTAAATAAACACATTTTTTTGCGCTTACTTTGCAAATGCTGGCTGAACCCCACGAGATATATCAAAATAATGTACTACAGTATTGTACACCTTAAAAACGTCTACAAAAAAGTCAACGATGGTATTAGAAATGTCTTACGCACAGCGAAGCGGGCACGGGTCAGCTAGTTCTATATAAGCTGAAGAGTTTGTTTGTTTGAACGCGCTAATCTTTGGAATGACAAGTCGGATTTGGCAAATTATTTTTGTATATGATAGCCATATTCATGAGGAAGGCTATAGGCAATTTAGCACTTAAGGGGCTGTATGCTCTTTTTCGAAACGAAAAAAGAAATACTTCTGAACAAGCCACATCTCCTATTTTTATAAGTATATTACTTCAGGTTCCTACCTAGATTTCTATTGAAAACATAATAGCAGAAACTTTTCACGATAAAGATATTATTTCAAAATGATACGTTTTAGAATTTATGATCGAAATATTTTATATACCTACTATTAAAATCAACTTGTGATTTATTGTTAAAGATAGGTAATTATGTAGATCTAGATTTCTATTAGAATAGATTTTTGATAAGTGATTATACATAATTTATATCATTAATTTATTCGAAAAGCTAAGGCGGACCACGCGCCGACGTGTGTTTGTCGTCATTGCAGCGGTCGGTAGGATTATTTATTGAAGTGATTAAAGATGGGTACATCTTTATTCACATATACTATACATTATAAAATAGGAGATGTGGCTTGTTCAGAAGTATTTCTTTTTTCGTTTCGAACAAAAACAATCGTCGACAGGGAGCGCCTTAAGCGGGTGAAACCAAGGAGCACTGCTAGTCTAAATATATATAACTCTACGGACTGACTGATCTATCAACGCATAGCTTAAACAACTGGTCTTAAAAACTTGCAATTTGTAGGGTGTATTTATTTAAGTGTGTAGGGGTGCATATAGAAAGGAAGTCTGCTCAAAAATAACTTCACGTGAAGTAGGATTTCTAATGATTAATATTAATATATAATTAACTAAAAAGTAACATTTGTATTTTTGTATGTTAGTTTATAATGGATAACTAAAAAACTACTTGACCAATTTAAAAAATTCTTTAACCTATCAAAAGCTGTGTTATTAGCAAGTAATATAGGCTAATTTTTTTTTAAATTAGAGATCTCCATAAAAATTGCAATAAAGTAACCTAAGGTATTAAAAATTTGGCCATAATCTTAATTAGTAGGTACAACCGCGCATAGCCGAGGTAAGATAGTCACAGATAAATAAACAGTGTCAGACTTCTGGACTTACCACTGAATTTTTCAGGGGATTTTCAGGACATACATTATTAATGATTCTACTCGGAATGTGCTTGGAAATATACCGTATTCGGTGGTAAGCTTAAAAGGAATTCTTCTATTTTTATTTTATAGGTGCTATACCGACTTTGCGATAAAGACGTATATCAATTTACGGTTTCACAAAACAGATTGTTGAAATTACATAAATGTTTGGGACTGAGTTAGTCTCTGAAATCAGTCTCTGTTAATAAATATTTTTCTGTTTGTATAAAAAACATTAATAATAATAATAATAATAATAATAGATGTTTTTATTGCGTTTCCAAAAGTACAATATTATGAACAATGATGAGATCTCCTTTTAAGTAAAAAATACTTGTCATAGGAGATTTCGCTCTTGCTTAGAACATTATGTATCTTCCTAAATTCTTCCTGATATTTACGAATAAAAATCGTAAATATCTACTTTTATATAAATACATTGACGGTTATAAATAACTCTTACCGATACGCCATCCGAATCTGCTCGCCGTTCTTGTACCAGATCAGCTGAGCTGGTGGGTTTCCACCTCGGCTTCTGCAGACTAGCTCCAGGCTCTGTCCTCGGCGGACTGTCTCCCCTTCGGCGTATCCTTCGATATAGGGTGCTCCGGGGGGGTCTGTGAACAATAAAAGTCATTAGGTTTTAAGTTGGAACTAAATAAATATTAGACTCTAGCAGACCCGTGACAGATGTCCTGCCAAATTCAATAATCGCATAGATACATGCACGTTGCTATGACAACTGATGTCAGATTTGCACACCAGCGCCATCTATATAAAAATCATACTTTTTGCATTTTTTTATCATTTTGGGGATGTTTTTCGCAACTCCAATTTTTTTCAAGTTATATCCTACATCTACAGTTCAGTTCATTTTAAGCCGTTTTGTTAGGCTTGATTGACTCTATCAAACATACAAACATACTCACAAACTTTAGCATTTATAATATTATTAGGATCATGACATATTCTTAAATGTACTGGTTGCAAGCTCATCGCCGCTTTGATGCAAATTATTACTAATTAAATAGCTAGGATAGATATAGTCAGCAACGAAAGTATCTAAACACAAATATTTTTATCTTAATAGTAGGTATCAAAGTATTTCGATAATAAATTATACAATGTATCAATTTTGAAAAAAATATCTTTATCGTGAAAAGTTTCTGCTATTATGTTTTCAGCTTAGTAAAAATCTAGGTAGGAACCTGAAGTAATTTATTTATAAAAATAGGAGATGTGACTTGTTCGGAAGTATTTTTTTTTTCTATTTGAAAAAGAGCAATCGTCGACATGGAGCGCCTTAATCTATCTATCTATCTAATACCTTTAAACTAGCAATTCTTGTCTATATATCATCTGAATCTCGGAAACGGCTTCAACGATTTTCATGAAATTTAGTATACAGGGGGTTTCGGGGGCGATAAATCGATCTAGCTAGATTTAATTTTTAGGAAACGTCGTTTTATCCACAGAAGAAAGCTACGCCTGTTCCTGCGACCAAGTCTAAAAGAATCAGACAACAAACACGGCTTGGGGTCTATCATTTTAAAAGCTTTTATTTAACCTGCAATGTATGAATGTAACTGTGTATGTAACTATGTTTGTTATGGTGGAATCTTGCAACTCAATTTTGAAGCAGTTATCTTCAACCGATTGAGCTGAAATTTCGCATACTTATGTAACTTCGGTGACAATGCAATATTACGATGATGGATCTGATGATGGAGACAGGAGCTGTTCAACAGACACTCACAACGGAACTCCTTAGGAAATACTTTGATTGAGTAAATCTTTGCATTCTTGTCAAGATCCAATAAAAATGTTATAATATGTGACAGGTGCTTGATGGTTTGAATGATTTTACAAAAGCTTGTCATTGAAAAATATTTTTTTCAATGATTATCATACTTGGGGATCGTTCTACAGGTGTTATTGAAGTTTTCGTGTTTATCAGCTTACGTTGCCGACTGTACTTTTATAAGTACAAAGCATTATGCTCAAGCTTGTTCGTAATTCCCGCTGGCAAATGTTCTTTGAGAGCCTCGAGTTTCTTTGAAGGAAGTCACAAGGAAAATTAAAAGTAATTATAAAGAAGGGTTCTGCGAATGCCCTGCGGCTGTTTTGTTAAAGGATTTAGTTGCTTTTGTGTCAAAAGACTACCAACTAACTCACGAAATGAATGGCCAAGTGTGTTGGTACGCACAGTGAAGGGTTCCGAAGTCAATGGTATAGAAAAATAAATAGGATTGGACTGTAATCCCCAAGTACGGTAGACATCTCTCGCATCTCCAGGTGCTTAGATTCTTGATGATGTCTAGAGGGTGTAGTTAGGTATTCCAAACGTGACAGGTTGCAAGCCTATCGCCGCAACGGGTATAATTCGTGTGCCGTGGGCGAAAGCCCAAACACTACACATAAACACTTAAAGACTATTTTTTCTTGTAATTTCGTAGTATGTTGTACATTGATAGGATAGTATTTAAAAAAAAATATGTATATAAGATGTAGGTATTGTATGAGTTATCTAGTTTCCATTATATAGCTTTCCTTAGTTTAGAGCTAGATGGTGCTGGTTTTAAATGTCCGTCAATATACATTTATTTTATCTAAATTTATCTTAATATTATGAATACTAAAGTAAATCTGTCTGTCTTTAAGTTATCACGGCTAAACCGCTAAGCCGATTGTGGTGAAATTTCATATGGAGATAGCTTAAAGTCTTTGAACGGACATAGGCTACTTACTTCCCAAAATTTTCTTTTGATTTTTCGGAATTTCAATGTTTGTCAATAAAGTTGTCAAAAATCGATTTCCTAAATCTACAAGAAAACGTAAAAGCTAGTAAAATAATAAAGTCACTTTAATGAAACCAAGTCAGGCACATTCCACTAGTGTTATTGAGGAGAATTCAATCTCAAGTTCTTTGAAACGAAGTATTATGTACTTTATAAATAAGGGATTAATGTTGAAACAAGCGCGTTAATTATAATCCATAATGACTAATTAAAACCTAACAAAATTATTAATTTACCAACAAGCCTAATTTAAAATTAATTAAAATTTTACTTTCCACATTATTTGACTCGGAACAATCGGTAGCGATTTTAAGGGGAACTTGTTAAGGAACACATGACATTAAAAGGGAATTCTATAAAATCACAAGAAATGTTTACTGAGAAGTTTTACAGCGTATCGTAGACATTAGTCAAAAAGGTGTATCAATACTCCAAACTGTGATGAAACTCTTTAATTCATTTTTAGGGTTCCGTACCCAAAGAGTAAAAACGGGACCCTATTACTAAGACTTCGCTGTCCGTCTGTCCGTCTGTCTGTCACATGGCTGTATTTCATGAACCGTGATAGCTAGACAGTTGAAATTTTCACAGATTGTGTATTTCTATTGCCGTTATAATAACAAATACTAAAATCAGAATAAAATAAATATTTAAGTGGGGCTCCCATACAACAAACGAGTTTTTTTTTGCCGTTTTTTATAGATAATGGTACGGAACCCTTCGTGCACGAGTCCGACTCGCACTTGGCCGGTTTTTTATTGTTGTACGTACTTGGTTAGTACTTTTACTAGCCACTGTCAAATTTCAATAATCGAATAGAAAGACTGAATGTTTTTAGACTGTGATGTCAGATTTGTTGCACACCAGCGCCATCTATACCAAAATCATCCTCATTGCAATTTGTTTTTCATTTTGGGGATTTTTTTCTTATATTAAAGTCATCTATGTTATATTCGGGCATTATATCTACATCTACAGCAAATTGTATCTTAATCCGTTTTGTCATTTAGGCACAAAACACAAACTTACACATTTATAATATTATAAGAAAGTTTGAGCCTTCACCTTGTGAATCTACATAGCATTAAGGAAAGAATCATTGAAAAAAATAATAGGCCCTTAGCCATGTTTGTTACCTGATTCTTTCAGGTCGCGAGGAACAGGCGTAGCTCCTAAGAAGATTCATAGTGACCCTTGAGATTTTATTGTAATAAATGCCTAAAAATTTATAATTTTTGTATAACAACGCCAAGCCAAAGCCAAATATATATTTAATCAAAAGTTGTAAAAACTAGCTGAAAGTCGACTACAATTTTAAGCATGGTTGGTTTTCATTTTCAGATACTCAGATCATGAGAACTTTTTACAGGGCTACGTCAAAACATTAAAGTTGACATATCCACATTTTGCAGTAAGTAGTATACGTGACAGTATACGTGACAGCTTGCAAGCCGATCGCTGCTTATAAGAATATTAACTGGTTTCTCCCCGATATTTTAATGCGCATTCAATTTGTTATATTAGTTGGGTTTTAGCAAGTTTGCTCTAAAACATGTCCCTGATCATGATGATATTTTCCGGTATTGATCCACCTTTTAGCTCCAGAATAATATACGAGTAAAACACACAATAATGTTACGCATAGCATTGTTCCTCGGGCGATATGTGCCCAACTGTCACACCGAAATGTAACCTTACCGCGAACTTGAACACTTCAGACAATATTTCAAAAACCCTAGCGCGAACTTGAATATTTCATACAATATTACACTTTTTTTATAACCAACAACCGTGCTAATTGCCGTGTTAATTAATAATAAAATATAAGATACTTTTTTTAAAGATACCACACGAGTTTAACCATGAACGGTTGGCAGCATAGGCTATATTATAAATTCCAAATTTAATCCAAATCTGTTTGGTCGTTTGCGCGTTATTGTGACACAAACATTCAAACATTCTCACAAACTTTCGGATTTATAATATCAGTAGGATTAAGATTATTGTGATTATTTTTGTGATTCAATGGAAATCACAAAAATAGGGAATCAAATATATAATTATATTCATCATAATTTTCATTTCCCTGCCCTTATCCCACTCAAGTGGGGTCGGCACAACATGTATTTTTCTTCCATTTCCCTCCATCGGCTGTCATCTCATCACTCCTTTCTTACCCATTCTATCTTTCACACAGTTCATCCATCTACCTTCATGCCTCCTCATATTATTTATTTATATTAATATAACAGTGATGGGCTTGCAACCTGTCACGTATGGAATGCTAACTACTGCAAAACGTGGGCATGTGCCAAATATAATATTTGGACAGTCGAGGGATTACAGTCGTGATCCTATTTTTTTAATATTACAAACTTTATAAGTAAAATCAGGAATAATGGTCAACGCACAGTAGAGAAAAGAACGGCAAAAAAATATCAATTGAATTTAAAAGTTATCCAATCGGAATACGATATCGCAAAACTGCGCTGCGATGCTCGGAGACCGAGCTTCGAAATATATACCTTATTTCGAATGGATAACTATTACATTAAATTGATAAATTTTAATCCACTGTCGTTTTGTTCTCCACTGTTGTACACTGACTATTACCCTTCGGTGTGATAACTACCCGAGTAACAAGTATGCGAGCACAGGCAACAATGCAAGCTTAATTATATAGTGTGCACTGAAGTTAACTTGGAAACGTTATTATTCGGTTATGTGTGATGTGAATACGACTTTATGTTGTATTAATCAACTTTGGGTCTGATTGTTCAAGCTTATTAATTAGTCTGATATCAAACAAACTTTATCTCTTTATATGAAACCTTTTAAATAAAACCTCTTACTCTACGTTGTCTTAAGACTACTACCGATAAATGAAACTGGATAGTTAGACAACATCTTTATCACCAAAAAAAACTATTTTTTTGTGTTCCGTGCCCAAAGGGTAAAAACGGGACCCTATTACTAAGACTTCGCTGTCCGTCTGTCTGTCACAGAGCTGTATCTCATGAACCGTGATAGCTAGACAGTTGAAATTTTCACAGATGAAGTATTTCTGTTGCCGCTATAACAACAAATACTAAAAACAGAATAAAATAAATATTTAAGTGGGACTCCCATACAACAAACGTGTTTTTTTTAAATAGTAGTACGGAACCCTTCGTGCGCGAGTCCGAATCGCACTTGTTCGGCTTTTTTTTAAATTAGCATTGGATAATTAGATCTTTATCACCGAAAAAAGGGGAAAAAGCATTTTTTTAAATTTAGTGCCATTTCAAAATCAGGTTTCCTAAATAAAAAAATTGTGGTTTTTATCTCCTCTATTGCCTAATTGATTAAGTAGTTTTTAGTTAATCCATTACAAATTAAAATACAAATTATCTACCTCTTTAAAATAGTAGCGTAGATACTCATAAATTGTTTATGGCTATAACGAGCGAGGTCTTCTCATACAAGAATTAATTAAAAAACTTGCAATTCCTCCCGCTAACTCTATGACAGCTATGACATTTTCAGTCGCCCAAAAATGTCAAGAAATTGTTAAAACTGACAAAGGAATTTCACGTGAAATTAAGAGAAAAAGATGCTAATCTTGCTAAATTACGTTGCTTCTTCATTAAGGGCTATTTCATTAACTTAAAAGGTATCCTGAAGAAGTCGGCCCCCAATCAGTATTAATTTTGATGAAAAAACACGAAACGCAAACGGAGCATCAAATCAAGCAGATACAGTCGACAACAAAAGAAAATCACGACTGAAAAAAATATTAAAATAAATAAACGAAAAAAATAAACACTAAAAAATATTCGATGTTTGTGTAATGATTTATAGCTATGACTTTTGGGTTTTTGTGTGCAGATCTAATCGCATAAGATAAATGTGATAAAAACGCATTATCTAAAAAACTATCAAACATATGATGAAGAAGTCTTTAGTTTAGGAAGATTTTATATTTTTATACTAAACTAGCGACCCGCCCCGTCTTCACACGGTTAGCATGTTATTATACATATAAACTTTCAACCTGAATCACTATATCTATTAAAAAAACCGCATCAAAATCCGTTTTTTAGTTTTAAAGATATAAGCAAACATACATACAGACGCGGGAAGCGGAAAGCGATGATTATGTAAAAATGTTAGTTTGTTAAATATTTTTGAATATGAAGCTAAAGAAAAAGAGTGGTTTTATTAGCTATTTTTGTACGATAAATCTACCTAGAAAACTTTTATCAATCTTGTTTCTGTTATTAATTTAGATAAATAAAACCCTATCGTTATATTTTCTATAAAACCAAAGCTGTACCTTTTGAAAATGCGAACAGACGACAAAAAAAATTGGCACTAAAAGATATTAACTTTTACTAGCTTATTACAAAATATTACATTACAAAATTCTAAATTGTGATAAAGTAATTGAATTTTGCTATTGATTGTACAATAATGGTTCGGACTTACTTTGTCCTACTAATTACAGTTACTTTTACTCACAATCATCTACGTCTTGGTTTAAAAACCTATAAAAACTTGTAAAACCTTACGAAGAATAAAATGTCTTGCAACATAAAATTAAAACCGGCCAAGTGCGAGTCGAACTCGCGCACGAAGGGTTCCATACCATTATCTATAAAAACGGCAAAAAAAACATGTTTGTTGTATGGGAGCCCCCCTTATTAAATATTTATTTTATTCTGTTTTTAGAGCAGCAACAGAAATACATAATCTGCGAAAATTTCAACTGACTAGCTATCGCGGTTCATGAGATACAGCCCTGTGACAGACAGACAGACGGACGGACAGACAGACAGCGAAGTCTTAGTAATAGGGTTCCGATTTTACCCTTTGGGTACGGAACCCTATAAATGACTGTTTTATACTACGTCTTTTTACAAGCTTTTATTTAACTTGCAATGTATGTATGAATGTAACTATGTTTGTTAAGGTGGAATCTTGCAACTCAATTTTGAAGAAATTATCCCGAACCGATGGAGCTGAAATTTCACATACGTAACTTCGGTGACAATGCAATAATATGGTGACAGCGAGATGATACTATGATGGAGTCAGGAGCTGTTCAACAGACACTCACAATGGAACTCCTTAGTAAATACTTCGATTGAGTAAAAACTTTGCATTCTTGTCAAGTTCCGATGACAATGTTATATGATGTGACAGGTGATAGCGCGCTGGTGCTCGATGGTTTACATGGTTTTACAAAAGCTTGTCATTGAAAATTATTTTTCAATAGATAACTTAATATAGCTATGAACCTAAAGATATTTTCATTCCCAAGTACGGTAAACATCCTCTTAGATTTTCAGGCGCTTAGATCTATGTAAGACGTCTAAAGAGGACAGTCAGAGGCACGTCTACATTTGGCAAATGACACATTTTGCAGTAGTTAACTTTCTATATGTAACAGGCAAACCCATAGATGCTTGCAAGTATACTTACTGGTTTCTTTCACCGTTTTGAGCACGTGTAAGTGTGTTATATTTTAGAATAGCAAAATCAAATAATGCACGGCCGGGCACCCAGGACCTTCGGATTTAAAGTCGATGTACCTTCCACTTAACCAACACGGCTTTAAGTATGTACCTACTATTTTATTAATTGCAATAAGGATACATTTATATTAAAACGGGCCGTGACCGGGGCGTGCCGTGTACGTAGCCCGGACGGGGCACAGATTTGAAACGTTACATACATTTTGTATGAAGCAGTTTTTATTTAAGAGTGCCTGATCCGTGTCCCGGCCCGGACTCAGCCCGGTCTAATATAAATCATCCCTTAAAAGCCCTACTCTTTTAAAATAAATTCTCATTTATAGTAAATACAAGAATCAAATTCAAACAAATATTAGGTTCAAAATGATTAAGTCCTGACTTCATGTTTTCATTGGGGTTCTTTGTGTGTTAAGTGTGCTTATATTTTTTTTTAAATTGCCATGTTTTTCCCCCTTCAACCATCCTTTGTGAATTTGCAGAGCTAGTAGGGATGGGACAGCATCGATGGATTTGTCGATAGTTATTTTTTACTGCACTATTCTTCGGATTGTGTCCAGATTGTTCAGGCATAGTGTTTTGTAAAATAACTGATGTTTCGACTATTTTATCGACTTCAAATATCTTACTTCTAGTTCAAATCGTGTATATCGTAGGGTGTTGTGAGAGTAGATTTATAAAAAAAACTAATGTGTCAGCTACTACTGAGAAAACAATGTCAGATGTCAGTGTCAGGGAAGAGAATAAACACTACCTATAGCGGCTTGGAGAAGGTTCTTATGAAAGAAAGTTTTGGAAAATCCATCCGAAGATTGTAAAAGCTGGAATTATTGAAATTTGACAGAACAACGTCAGTCAAAACAGCTAGTATGACATAAAATATACTTTACATTTAAATGAAATAAATAAATAAATAAATACATTAATCAGCCGCTAACACATCAAGCTATGTTGTGCAAGCTAAAAACGCCAGGGTTAATCAAAAACAAGCATTAAGTGTGTAACATTAAATGTTAAGTGTGTAATTGTACAAGCTGCTCTAAGTACGCCAGGTTTAGTCAAGTTTATCATGTGACATGTCCCATCCCTATAACGTAAGCCGAGCATAGGGGCAGAGAAAACAAAGTGTGCGATGTAATTATACAGGCTGATGGAATTCAACCCGGAGCCATAATGAAACATTATGTATAAATTATATTATAATGAAGATAGTAATCTTGCGAGATATGACGTAACTGTTATTAAATATTAGTGGACATAATTTATACAGCCCCAGGAACTAGGAAGGAACTATAACATTTATTTACTTTTTTATTATTAATATATACATAAGATACATTAAGATACATAAGAACACCCAAACACAGAACAAATATCTATGTTCATCATACAAATGTTTATCCTAGGTGGGAATCGAACCCACAACCTACAGCTCAGAAGGCAGAGCCACTACCAACTGAGCTGTAAGGCCAGTCAAAGTATTGTCACTTTTATACTTCTATACTTCACTACATAGTATAAAGCAAAGTCGCTTTCCGCTTCCCGCGTCTGTATGTAATATTTATGTATGTATGTATGTATGTATGTTTGCTTATATCTTTAAAACTACACAACGGATTTTGATGCGGTTTTTTTTAATAGACAGAGTGATTCAAGAGGAAGGTTTATATGTATAATACATGCATAATATAGTAGAGAAACACTGATAATTTTAGAGGTTTCTAATGTGATGTCGTAAATAAACACATTTTTTTGCGCTTACATTGCAAATGCTGGCTGAACCCCACGAGATATATCAAAATAATGTACTACAGTATTGTACACCTTAAAAACGTCTACAAAAAAGTCAACGATGGTATTAAAAATGTCTTACGCACAGCGAAGCGGGCACGGGTCAGCTAGTATATTATAAATGCAAAAGTAACTCGGTCTGTCTGTGACGTAATCACGGCAAAACCGCTGGGCCGATTATGTTGAAATTTAATATAGAGATAGTTTAAAGTCTTAGAACGGACATAGGCTACTTTTTTTCACAACATTTTCTTTTGATTTTCAGTAATTTCAATGTTTCAAGATAAAGTCGTCGAAAATCGATTTCCTGATTCTAGGTAGAGTTATTAAAAAAGTCGTATATTTTTACGATTGTGATATTATGGTCAACGTTTTTTTGTAATAAGAAGTGTCAAAATTTTCTGACACGGGTTCTTTCAGATTACTTTAATATGACATAATTTCAATGTCCTGATCCTTGGGGGGTGTTTTTCATATTATTTTAAAAGTTAGATAAAAAAGCTTTAAAAGAATGGTTACTTTAGAATCAAAATAATAAAACTTATACCTACTATAAATGTAAAAGTTTGGATATTTGATTGTTAATAATCACGTCAAAATGGCTAAACCGATTTTGATACAACTTAGTATACCCACCCCCACAAATGTAGACCATCGAAAAAATTGCTATATTATTCGATTTTTTGGACAAAAATCAAATAAAGTGCAGAAGTGCAAGTTTTAATTATTATTATTATTATTGCATTTTTGTGGAGTTACATATTTTTTCTTTTTATAATATATCTCTTATGTTATAGCTTTATATAGATTTAGATTTGTGAAAGAATTTTCAAAATTGGTTTAGTAGATTTTAAGTTTATCAAATAGAAACAAATATACAAAAAAAAACTATTGTTTTTCTATTTTTTAATAACTACAAGCTAACCCGGCGAACTTCGTATCGCTTTAGAATTAACAAATGTTGTGTTAAGTTCTCGTTCCCGTTCCCGTTCCTTTTTCCGTTAAAAAGTATCCTATGTCCATCTCCTGGTTCTAAGCTACTTCCCCACCAATTTTTAGCAAAACCGGTTCAGCCGTTCTTGAGTTGTAAATAGTTTAACTAACACGACTTTCTTTTATATTTATATAGTTTAGCGTAGAGGAGGCTGTAGTAGGAAAGAAACAAACATACAAAAAAATCCTCCGGAAGCTGTAAATAGCTGAAAATCTAAAATATTTCAGCCGCTGCTACTGAAAATTCGGCGTTAAGCAAACCCGGGTCCATGAATTATTAATTTCCTATTTTAACTGTCCCCGGGCACTATTGACGTTGCCCACATTGCCCAGTCCCCGGTATTGACTTTATGGTAGCATGGGGGCCGTTTAATTGCTCGCGTGTGTATCAGATAAGTACTTTAGCTAGATTAGGTTTTAGGTTATTACGAATTGTCCTAATTCGCTTGCATTACGTGTAAAGTACCTATGAAAATGAAGCAAAGGTATGTAAGGATTGTTGCAAGTGGAAAGCCATGGTCTCAAATTCAAATTAAAAAAACATTTATTTCAATAAAATCACAAGGATCACTTTGAAACGTCTTAGGAACTAGGTGAAGCTACGCCGATTCCTCGCGACCAAGCCTAGAAGAATCAGGCAACAAACACGGCTTGGGGTCTACCTTTTTTTTAATGATCCTTTCCTTAATGCTATGTAGAGCTCCAGTGTGGTGCCAGTGGAACAAGGTGAATGTTCAAACAAGAATCTCTGCCTACTCTTCAGGGAAATAGACGTGATTTTATGTATTTTTGTAATTTCAGGGGATGTTTATGTATTTCTGTGTTTTATTAAAGTAAAATTCCAAAGGTATTATTTCAATAAAATCATAAGGATAAGTTATACTATACTGATGTCAGATTTTTGCACACCAGCGCCATCTATACCAGAATCAACCGTTATGCGTTTTTTTTAATGGGGATGTTAATTGGTAATGTTTTTTGTATTTTAAAGTAGTCTATCTTTTATTCTGGCATAATATCTACACCTACAGCAAAATTCATCTTAATCCGTTTTGTAGTTTAGGCCTGATTGAGGCACAAACATACAAACAAACTCACAAACTTCCGCATATTAAATTAATATTAATAAATGGTTATTAATATAGCACTTATCCTACTTATCAGTAAGTTAAGGAAAAGTAGGTGCGTCAAATAACAAGAGCTATTGAACTCATAACAATCGTCCCCTGCAACGTTTATTTATGTGTGAATCGCATCAAATTAGGTCGGACCCCCGCTGCGTCTGTATTGGTCCAATTTGTAAGTGGGAGCGTAGTGCTGCATGTTTTTACTGTTATTTTTATACGAATGAGACTATCGTATATATTTTATGACAATACTAGCTTTACCGTGACTTTGTCTGCGTAGATTCAGAAAATCGATTTTGACAACTCTTGTCATGATGATAATTATAAGTATGGTAGACATCCTCTCAGATCTTCAGACGCTTAGACCCTCTGAAGATGTGATGATGATGTGCACGCCGGGATTCGAATCCACGACTTTCAGATTGAAAGTCGAGGTATATTCCACTCGGCTAACACGGCTTTTTTAATTCCATTTTTGTTCCATTTGTCGGAAATTTGATTATTTTTATAAAACACTAGCAGGTCGACCCAGCATCGCACGGGTGTTTATAATGATTTTATGGCTATTTTTTTACACCTTGGATTACATTATGAAAGTTTTAATAGGGTTCGCTGTTTTTCTTTATAATGAATATATCCTATGTTCAACAAGGATAATGAAGGATTTTTATATTAAATCGGTAGTTTCAGAGCTTATTCAATGCAAACAAACAATCAAATCATTCCTTTTTATAATCTTAATCTTAATAAATATAAATTACGCGTCACGTTGTTTGTACGCGATGGACTCCTAAACTTTACCGTTAATCCAATCCGATCCATCTTAAAAGATAGGATAGCTTACATCTTAATTTATAGTCGCAATATTATTTTATTTCAAATTATTTGTATATTATCTGACACGCTGAGTTTATCAGTCTACCCACGACCATGGCTATTGTAACATAACCGAAACGTCAGGAAAGTAAATTAAAGGTAGTTACGTGTTATAGACCCGTGTCAAAATCTATAGTTATTATCTGACAGTCATCTGTTAGCTCCAAAAGATTCTAACAGATGGCGATGACTGTTGAAACAGCAATGCGTGGCTTGGTCTGCTAGTTATATAATACTAGCGACCCGCCCCGGCTTCGCACGGGTAGCATGTTATTATACTTAAAAACCTTCCTCCTGAATCACTCTATCTATTAAAAAACACCGCATCAAAATCCGTTGTGTAGTTTTAAAGATATAAGCAAACATACATACAGACATACAGACGCGGGAAGCGGAAAGCGACTTTGCTTTATACTAATACGTAGTGATTATCAATCACACAGATCAAACATTGATCGGCCTCACAGCTCAGTTGGTAGTAACTCTGTCTTCAGCGCTGTAGGTTGTGGGTTCGATCCCCACCCAGAGCAAATATTTGTGTGATGAACATAGATCTTTGTTCTGTGTCTGGGTGTGTAGTATGTATCATAAGTATGTATTTACAAAAAAAAAACGTATATAAGTATTCTATCAGTTATCTAGTTCCCATAGTACAAGCTTTGCTTAGTTTGGGGCTGGATGGCGATGTGTAAAATGTCCACCAGTATTTATTTATTTATTTATTTATTTATTTATCTATGTTTATCACACAAATATTTGCCCTACAGCGTAGAAGGCAGAGTTACATACAACTGAGCTTTAAGATCTACCTGCAGAAACCAATAGACAATATAATACTACCTAGCCACACTCGCTCCCATACTCCCAGCCCTACATAAACGTTGACACAAGACCGTGGCTCAATCGAATGACAATTAATAATTCATGTACCAAAGAGCCGCTCCGTGTACCCCCCCTTTTGGAGGGGGGACAGCGAAAACAATTCCGACTTCCAAATTTGTTTGCTTTAGATATTGACTTGCTTAGTGTTTGGTGTCTGAATGATTTGAGTTCGTCCTGTGGTGGGCTCAAGTTTGTCATGTCTACGTAAACAAGAAAACTGCTTGCTTTAGCTTGGTACTCACTAGCCAAAGTCGATTTATTTCAATAAAATCATAAGAAAATCACTTTGAAACGTCTTAGGAGCTAGGTGAAGCTACGCCTGGTCGCGACCAAGCCTAGAAGAATCAGGCAACAAACACGGCTTGGGGTCTATCGTTTGTGTTCGATGATCCTACCTAGGTATAAATGTTATGTACAAAAAAAGAATATATATAATCTATCAGTTACCTGGTTCCCATAGTACAAGCTTTGCTTAGTTTGGGTCTAGATGGCGTTGTGTGAAATGTCCACCAATATTTATTTATTTATGTAATAAATATTGGCGGACATAAATATTGGCGGACTTTATACACAGCGCCATCTAGCCCTTAACTAAGCAAAGCTTGTACTATGGGAACCAGATAACTGATAGAATACTTATATACGTTTTTTTTTGTAAATACATACTTATTATACATATTAACACCCAGACACAGAACAAACATCTATGTTCATCACACAAAATGTTTGCCCTGGGTTGGGATCGTACCCACAACCTACAGCGCAGAAGGCAGAGTTACTACCAACTGAGCTGTGAGGCCAGTCATGTCATGTAGAGTAGAGTTCTAACTATAACCGTTGCACGTTATTGTTACCAATAATTTAACGTTTAAAACAAACCCGACTTCATGTTTTTAAACAAAATTCATCCCCTATTTATTCACCCTTAGAGATGTAAAAAAACAGGAAGTATATCATCTACGAATTTTCCAAATCGGTTAATAAAATATGACAGAGATGTGTGTCTGAATTAACAAAAAAAAAGTTTTTTTTAAATGTATTTTTAAAAGCTTTTATAAATACTAGGGCTCTAGTTCTCGTCAGGGCAAATCCAAAAAATTGAGTTGCAAGATTCCACCTTAACAAACATAGTTAATGCGAAAGTTTGTGATAAGGCTATGTTTGTTCCTTAGTCAAAAATAAACGACAAAACGGATTAAATTTGCTGTAGTATGTAGATAAAAATCTGAATAAATAAAGGGGGACCTTATAATCCGAAACACAACCCTTAAATGATAAAAAAATGCAAAAAGGATGATTTTGGTATAGATGGCGTTGGTGTGCAACAAATCTGACATCACAGACTAAAAACATTTAGTCGTCATAGCAACGCAGTTTTGACTAATGAATGATACGCATTCTACCAAAATTCGTAACATATTTTTATCAGTACGAGGAAAAAAATGGAAGTTGCCTGAAATTGACTTTTTCCTATGCAATTATTAAAAATTGACAGGACAACGTCTGTCACGGGTCGGCTAGTAGCTAAATACATTGTAAGATAAAGAAAAGCTTTTAAAAATAATGCAACCGACTTGAGAAGGAGGTCCTTTTCAAAGTCAGTAAAAAAAATATAAAAGTACTTACACAAAACACTTAGCTGCACTGTACTCCTCATAGGACTGTCTCGCTGCAACGCTTCTTGTCTTGCTTCGCAGGTAAAGTCAGCGTAGTCGTCATCGGCCGAGGCTTTGAAGTGGACCCTGTGGGGAAGGGAATAAGGGTTAGATTTGAGTGTATTCAAGCTGTAAGTTTTGAGGAGTCATAATAAACTAAGCAAAAAATGTACTGGGACCATATTATTGATAACACTTTATATATACCATACATACATAAATTAAGTTATGGTCTTTTGGATCCACGCAGTAGGTGTGTTTTTATCTACTTATCTTTCTTCTTCATGTTATGTGTGCCTATTTATTCGTGTGCATCATATAAATGTACTGACTGACAGATTGACTGACTGACTGAGACTGATCTATCACACGCAGCCTTAACTTCTGGTACCAACTAGAAACTTGAAATTTGAAGGGTGCATTCCTTAACTTGGGGTGTAGGAGTGTAGGAAAGACATTAATGGAATTCAAACCCCAAAGGGGTGCACGGGGGGTTGAAATCTAACTTTACGTGAACGTACGAGGGATTACACTAGTTTAAAATATTATTACAATAAAAATATAATATCCTTTAAGGTATGTGAAATGTTTGGTTTTTTGTATGGGCTGAGTCTCCCGGATAAGACGGAAAAAGTGATAAAACTGCATTATCTTTAAAAATAAACTGTCCATAGTTTACTGACGAATTATAATACGATTTTCTACCGAATTATATAAAAATGAACTGTTTAGCTATTCATAGTTTTGATCAAAAATGAAACTAGTGTTGAGCCAACTTTGGAAAATAAATCTATCTAGAAAAGTTTCACCAATCGTGTTTCTGTCTATAATTTATCTAGATTATATCCTTATATTATCTTTGTCATAAAAAAAACTGTATGTTTTGCGGTTATTTAGAAAAAACGATTCTGCATTCATCTTAAACATTTATTACTCGTCTTAATATCCCTTTGTTGTTGACTGTACCTACCCGTCATGTTCTGTAATTCATTACATTGGCGTAATTCCTGTGCGTCCGGATGTCCGTATGCAGTTGGTAATCATTTTAAATCGGGTTAAATATGCAGTAATTCAGAATTTATAACTATCCGTATCACTGTAGCTTTTTTGTGATTTTGCACCGATTTATTTAAATTAGCCTTTAGGGATTGTCATGTTGGCCATGGTATGGTATCATGTATGGTCAAGATAGGCCAAGTATAGGGTTTATTCAAATTAGCAACATGACTGTATGAACAGAATTAAATATGGCCAAGTAATGGTCATGTTGCGTTATGGTCAGTATGGCTTTATTAGGACCATTTTATCCTATATTCATTCTCGACTTCCAAGCAAGCTCGTCGCCGCTTATAAAAATGCTAACTGGTTTCCTCACGATGTTTAATCCTTCACCGTTTTGAGCAATGTTAATGCGCATTTAAATTTATTAAATAGAAAATCCATTAATGCACGTCTGGAATTCAAACCTACGACCTTCGGATACGTACAACAACAAGTATAAGCTTGGCCAAAACAGTTTACTTCCTTAGTATGAACAATTATATTCATATTGGGCATAGTATTGGTTAAATTATTTTTCAAAAATTGTTTTCTGTACAAAGTTAAGCTATTGTGACCACACGTCGCGATTAATTTACGGGCGTTAGAATAACTCTGCCTTTATGCTGTCAAACTTGTCACTTTCAACTGTTTTTCATTGTAAAATTAACTTTATACTGAAGGTTTAAGACTCATTTTTGAATGAGAAATTCAAGGATTTAATCTGTGATGACCACATTAAACTTAACTGTTATTGTTTTAACCCTTTTTAAGTGTTATTAATATAGATTAGTATTATAAATGCGAAAATTTGCAAGTTTGTGTATTTGTGTGTACGATAAAAATAGGCGTAGTTAGAGACACGTCCAAACAACATTTGGCATATGCTCATATTTTGCAGTTAGCATTCTTTACGCGACAGCTTGCAAGTAGCTTACGATGATTTTACTTTCCATTTTAACCACGTATTGAGAAAATATTATTATACTAGCTAATCAAAATAAAAGAGGAAAGATTTGATTGTTTGTTTGTTTGCTTTGAGTAGGCTCCGAAACTAACGATATTAAAAAAATATTTTACCATTGTAATGCAACAATCTCTAAGTAATATAAGCAAGAAAAAATAGGGATCCCTATTAAAACTTCGATAATGTAACCAAAGGTGTAAAAAAATTGACATTTTTTTTTTGGACTTTACACACAAACTCTTGCCCCAAACTAAGCAAAGCTTGTACTATGGGAACCAGATAACTGATAGAATACTTTTATACATTTTGTAAATACATTACTTATTATATGTTCAATTGTTCATCACACAAATACTTGCCCTGGGTTATTCCTGAAACCTGGGCAGGCAGCTAATAAGATAAAAAATCACAAGTATCACATAAAAGTGAAATATCTTTATCGGAAGTACCGTTTATTCTGCGCCAACCGTCACTCCGACACCATGTGCAGTATAATCCGGTTATATAAGGTTAAATGTACAATAATTTGGAATTTTCAGAGAGCTCGCAGCGAGTCACGTAAGTCGCGAAGTCAAATGTGTTAAATGTGCAGCTTTTTGTTAAATATCAGTGTTTAGGAAATTGGAATTTGAGTTTTTAATTGAATTGGCTGTAAAAGTTTAATATTAACTTAGTTTAATAGATTTTTCTGTTCGAAAAAATTATATGCGCATCAAAAATACGTGCTCAAAACGGTGAAGGAAAACATCGTGAGGAAACCAGTTAGTATTCTTATAAGCGGCGATGGTCTTGCAACCTGTCACGTATGCTAACAAAATGTGGGCATTTGCCAAATATAATGTTTGGACGTGCCTTTGACTACTCCCACTGGACATCTTCAAAGGATCTAAGCGCCCGGAGATCTAAGAGGAAGTTTACCGTACTTGGGGATTAGAGTCGTGATATATAATTATTTTATAAAAAAAAAATTGCTAATAAAATAGCTAAAATAGCTTTTAGTTTATCTATTACAAACAAACATACAAAATAAACAAAAAATCATTTTTTTCTCTTTTCTCTCAATCTTTATAATATTTATGAGTGTTGATTAATATTCCTAATCTCAATATAAGCCCATAATTTCAATATCGTGTGAAAGCAACTTGTGTACAACGAAAACGAACTTCTTGTTGATGCTGTAAGAGTCTTAAGACGCTGCCAGTCGACGATTATTTTTGTTCGAAACGAAAAAAGAAATACTTGTGAACAAGCCACATCTCCTATTTTATAAAGTATAGTATATGTGAATAAAGATGTACCCATCTTTAATCACTTCGATAAATAATCCTACCGACCGCTGCAATGATGACAAACACACGTCCGCGCGTGGTCCGCCTTAGTTTTTCGAATAAATTAATGATATAAATTATGTATAATTACTTATCAAAAATCTATCCTAATAGAAATCTAGATCTACATATTACCTATCTTTAACAATAAATCACAAGTTGATTTTAATAGTAGGTATATAAAATATTTCGATCATAAATTCTAAAACGTATCATTTTGAAATAATATCTTTATCGTGAAAAGTTACTGCTATTATGTTTTCAGCTTAATAGAAATCTAGGTAGGAACCTGAAGTAATATACTTATAAATATAGGAGATGTGGCTTGTTCAGAAGTATTTCATTTTTCGTTTCGAAAAAGAGCAATCAGCGACTGGCAGCCTCTTAAGCAGTTTTGTTTGTGTTCTGACAAAAGTGAGAGTGTATTTTAATTTAATCACTTTTGAAAGGAGCTAAGCGCTTTGAAGATATTTTCCTTATGAAATAAACTTTGAGTCAGATGTATAATTTAAGAAATATATATATGAGTGAATAAAGTCTTATGTCGCGGAAATTTTACGAATAAATTTTGGTATCATCTGCCTGCTCTTATCCCACTTAAGAGGCTCCCAGTCACTGATTGCTCTTTTTCGAAACGAAAAAAGAAATACTTCTGAACAAGCCACATCTCCTATTTTTATAAGTATATTACTTCAGGTTCCTACCTAGATTTCTATTATAGATTTCAGATAAGCTGAAAACATAATAGCAGAAACTTTTCACGATAAAGATATTATTTCAAAATGATACGTTTTAGAATTTATGATCGAAATATTTTATATACCTACTATTAAAATCAACTTGTGATTTATTGTTAAAGATAGGTTATATGTAGATCTAGAATTCTATTAGAATAGATTTTTGATAAGTAATTATACATAATTTATATCATTAATTTATTCGAAAAGCTAAGGCGGATCACGCTCCGACGTGTGTTTGTCGTCATTGCAGCGGTCGGTAGGATTATTTATTGAAGTGATTAAAGATGGGTACATCTTTATTCACATATACTCTACATTATAAAATAGGAGATGTGGCTTGTTCACAAGTATTTCTTTTTTCGTTTCGAACAAAAACAATCGTCGACTGGGAACGCCTTAAGTGGGGTCGGTACAACATGTTTACTTCTTCCATTTACCTCTGTCAGCCGTCATATCATCACTCCTTTATTACCCATGTCATCATTCACACAGTCCATCCATCTTTTCTTTGGCCTACCTCTACGTCGACATCCATCCACATTCATTCCTAACATTCTTCTTGTTACATGACTTTCTTCCCTCATAACATGCCCATACCACGCTAACCTATTGCTCCTCATCTTTTCCGTCACAGGCGCCACAGTATGTATTTCTTTATAGATAGCTTCCGCCCACGGCTTTCCTCGCGTGGTACCTAAATAAAAACTAGTAGTATTATCAAAATTCGTCAGGTAGTTTGAGCCTGATTAATGCACAAACATAAAAACATCTTAAAACTTTTATCTTCATAATATTAGTCGGATTACGACTTTTATTAAAACATAATATACTTTTTATTTATGTATAATAAGTATGTATTTACAACAAATAAGAAACGTATTTTAGTATTCTATCAGTCTGGTTCCCATAGTACAAGCTTTGCTTAGTTTAGAGCTAGATGGCGCTGTGTAAAATGTCCACCAATATTTATTTGTTTATTTTTATCGCGAAAAACAAACCCAAAACTGGACCAAAACTGGTAGTTTTTAAGTTGTCGTTTTTAATCAAAATGGTCGAGCCTTTATGGCATGTTTGAACGAAAAACAATATTTAAAATTTTGATAATATAAATTCGAATACCTCGGCTTTTTGTAAAAAATATATTTTTTTTATAATTTTTATTCATATTTCTATATATTTTGAGTTAAAATCCCAACTACATTTTTGATTTTAATTTTCCATATCGGCCTCACCCCAAATACAGTTCTACGTGTATCTTTAAAAACTGCTGTAAAACCAACGTAAAAAATAGTTGTAAAACCTAAAAACTCAGTATTAATCAAGCTGACAGGGCGGAAACGTCATATTTCATACAGAGAGGCTTCTCATAAAATTTTATATTAAACCCAACAATTTTAACCGGGGAATTACCGGTAGCCTGTTCGAGAAACGACCGAGCAAATTTGCTGACGATTCAGACACAATAAATTCGGACAATCTGTCCGAATTAACACTTTGTAATTTTTATATTTTTTTTATCGTTAGCGACAGACGTTGTCCTGTCAAATTCATTTTTAGGAATCCGTACCCAAAGGGTATAAACGGGACCCTATTACTAAGACTTCGCTGTCCGTCTGTCTGTCACAGGGCTGTATCTCATGAACCATGATAGCTAGACACTTGAAATTTTCATTCATTAGTCATTCGCCGCGGTCCCCTCTGTCAAAGTACAAGCCCAAGTGGGCATACACATTTTATAAAACGTGTCAATGTGTGAGTCATCTGTACACGAATTATTAGTGTATTGTTCGATTGTTTATGTGTTAACATCATCATTACAGCCAGTTGGCAGTTTTGTTTTTGCATGTAAGTGTGCGGAACTGCACTTGTGTGCACATTTCCCCCGCAACAAACGCCAGAACTATTTTAATAGTAATCTATCGCTAAGACTACCTTCCGTAGGTAGCCCGTGTAGCTATTCAAGAACGACACTATGAGAACACGCGCCCACAGTGGACGGAGTCTTTTTTCATTAAAATCACTTTATGTGTTGTGCGACACTGCATAGTGTGACTAGAGGCACATCGTAGTGTGCCTCTAGCCAAAGTTGAGCTCTAAAGGCACACGGTAGCGTGCGCCATAGTGCCGCTCACCACATAAAGTGATGTTCATGAAAAAAGATTTCGTCCACTGTGGGTGCGTGTTCTCATAGTGTCGTTCTTGAATACGAGGGTATGGGTTGAAGTGATATTGCAGACGTTCCCCGAATGGGGCCCTCAACATGAAAATGACAGCAAGGGAGTTACAGTGTCACGTCAGCTTTGTAACTGTTTAAAAAGTTGTCATGCGCGAATTTTAATTTAAAAAGAAAAAATATAAAATATTCTCTCTATATTTTCAGAGCATGATAAATATCCTCTCAGATCTCTAGGTCTGTGGATTATTGTTGCCAGTTGGTTAGTCAGAAGCACGTCCGAAAGATATTGGAGTTAGCATTCTATAATTGGCTTGCAACCTGTTACGTATGGAATGTTAACTACTGCAAAATATAGGCATATGCCAAATATAATATTTGGACCTGCATCTGACTACCCCCTCAAGACATCTTTAAAGGATCTAAGCGCCTGGAGATCTGAGAGGATGTCTACTGTACTTGGAGATTACAGTCGTAATCCAATTTTTTTATTTTTTTTATCAGGCCATCTTGTTAGTAAATGTTAGTGGGTTAGTCAGAGGCATGGTCTTATTACAGCATGTACTCGTATTATGCGCTATATTTGTCCAAACCATATGAAAGCAACTACAAACTAAATAAATAAATCTAATACATTGTCTGGAGTTGACGTCAATTCAAAACTTTATTGAAACTCGTTCCGTATCACTTCTAGTGATGATATAACCGGATAAAACCGGATATAACCGGATAAAACCGGATGTAGCCGGCTCTGAATTTGGCCGGATGGCGGCAAAGTTGTCCCTACAAATATAGATGAGACAAGTTAGTCTTGTCGTTGGTATAGTTGGTCTCATCTTCATTAATTCTGAAAGTTATTTAATAGTTTGAAACTCAATCAAGTGTATAGTTTCAGAAAATTGGTATATAGATAGTTAATGTTAATAATAATAAAATCTAGATTGAAACAAAAATACTTTTTTACCGGGTAACACGCAAGCGTATCAGTGTGCGAAAGCTAGTTAGTTATTTTTACACATTTTGCAGTAGTTAGCGTTTTACATGACGGGTTACAAGCCCATTACAGATATACCACAATTAATTAATGTTCTTTTAATGTTTAACTTGTTCGTTGAAAAAACATCGTGACGAAACTAGTTATTATTGTTATAAACGGCGATGGGCTTGCAAACTGTCACGTATGGAATGCTAACTACTGCAATATGTGGGCGTGTGCCAATGATAATGTTTTCCGTGCCTCTGACTAGACCATTAGACATTATCAAAGATCTAAGAGCCTGAAGATCTGATATTTCTACCGTATAGGATAACAGTCGTGATTATATTTCATTTCAATAAAAAAAAACATTTTATCTACAACTAGCCGACCCGTGACAGACGTTGTCCTGTCAAATTTCAATAATCGAATAAAAAAGACTGAATGTTTTTAGTCTGTGATGTCAGATTTGTTGCACACCAGCGCCATCTATACAGAAATCATCCGTTTTGCCTTTTTTATCGTTTTCGGAATGTTTTTCATATTTTAAGTAGTCTATTATTTATTCGGGCATTATATCTACATCTACAGCAAATTTCAACTTAATCCGTTATGTCGTTTAGGTCTGATTGAGGAACAAACATACATACAAACTCACAAACTTTCACATTTATAATATTATTAGGAATTAGGATTAGGATTTAACGTTTTTAATAAATTTTCCGGCTAAAAGTGACTCAAACTTTTCACATCACTAGCCATGCCACGTTAGCTGACACGGATTAAGGGAGAGAATCGCCTGCGTTGATATTTCTCTAGAGATATAATTACAATGTATGGAAAATATATATTTTCATGTTATTTTATTACAAAACCAACACTAACATTGCAAATGGGAATGTTTGTTTGTTGATCTATTACGTCTTAACTGCTGGACTGATTTCGATAAAAGTTGGTATATTGATAGTTTATGAGTTATATTAAAACATAGAATAGTTGATCTGAGTAAAATGTAAGTAGGTAGGTTACCTCTATTAAAATGTATCATAATGTATGTATTTACATAAAAAAGTATATAAGTATTTTATTATTAATCTAGTTTCCATAGCGCAAAATTGCTTAGTTTGGGGCTAGATTTCGCTGTGTGATATCGTCCACCAATCCTAATAATATTATAAATGCGAAAGTTTGTGAGTTTGTATGTATGTTTGTTTCTCAATCAGGCCTAAACGACAAAACGGATTAAATTAAAATTTGCTGTAGATGTAGATAAAATGCCTGAATAAAAACATAGACCCCCATAAAATATGAAAACGATAAAAAAACGCAAAAGGGATGATTTCTACATAGATGGCGCTGGTGTGCAATAAATCTGACATCACAGACTAAAAACATTCAGTCATTTCTATTCGATTATTGAAATTTGATAGGACAACGTCTGTCACGGGTCGGCTAGTATTTATAAATATTTATAACCTTACCCCTTTTAGACATCTTCAAAGATCTGAGAGGATGTCTACCGTTCCTAAGGAATTTAGACGAGATCCTATATTTTTCTTCCCAAAGAGGGTTGACGGCAGGCGACTGGTTGTAAAACATAAGCCAAATCCTCTTCGCAACTGTTGTGCCGACCCCATATTATGTGGGAAAAAAAGAAGAAAATGATGATTCCTATTTTTGATCCTATTCCTTTATTTTTTCGGTTTCAAGCAAGCGAAACCGCAGGTAGAAGCCAGTTTCCCCTAGAGACTAAAACCCGTTTAATTACATACTTGATTGTTATGTCCACAACAGGACAGGCTTGAAGTCAACGACCCATAAAAACTCGCAATAAAACGTTCTTGAGTATTTCATAATATTTTCAGTTGAAATAAAAAATAAGTTTATTTCCAAAATATATTTTTAAAATCAAGCTTTTATAAATTCTAGGGCTCTAGTACTCGTCAAGACAAATCCAACGAGCCCAAACACGACGTGGTTATGTTGTGTAGTTAGGGAGTTCTTACTACATTCGAGCTCCATCATCAGACCAGCTCGCTAGTACCATAATTTTATATTGTCATTAGAGATTAATAAGTATGCAAAGTTTTATCTCAATCAGACTATTTACTGAGGAGTTCTGTTGAACAGCTCCTGACTCCATCATCAGATCAGCTCGCTGTCACCATATTAACTCCTAAAGTGGCACTTAACGAGATATAGGTGAAATAGTGCATGTAGGGCGTGACGGCGGCGTGTCGGGGCGTGGATACCTACCGTCACTCGAAAGGTTAATGCATTGTCACCAAAGTTACATAAGTATGCCAAATTTCAGCTCAATCGGTTGGGGATAACTGCTTCAAAATTGAGTTGCAAGATTCCACCTTAACAAACATAAAGTTATTACATAGTTACATACATACATTGCCAGTTAAGTACAATGCCATAGATTTGTAACTGCATTTAAATTAACCCTTAACCACGGTGGGTCCGGCTGCGTAGTATCACACAATAAAAGCTTGTAATGAAATACATTTATTTGACAAATAGCTGTACACATGATAAGAATGGTGTAAGAGGTTTTTTTTATTCACAAACACCACTTGTAGGATCACGACTATAATCCCCAAGTACGGTAGACATCCTCTCAGATCTTCAGGCCCTTAGATCCTTTGAAGATGTCTAGAAGGGGTAGTCAGAGGCACTTCCAAACATTGTATCTGGCTCATTCGCACATTTTGCAGTAGTTGCCATTCCATACATGACAGGAGCCCATCGCCGCTTATAAGAATACTAACTGGTTTCCTCACGATGTTTTTCTTCACCGTTTAGACTTTGATGCGCATATAATTTTTTCGAAAAATCCATTGATGCACGCCTGGATTTGAACCCACGACCTTCGAAATGAAAGTCGATGTACCTCCCACTCGGCCAACATAGCTTTTAATAATCTTTAAGAGTCATAACGGCGAACAATGACGAAGTTTCTAAAACAGACAATAAATCTAACACACGACAGTTAAAATTTAACAACAAATGGTATACTCAAACTTAACTTCTCTCGACAAAGCGATGTCGTAATAATATATCCCACCAAAAACATTCTGTAAAAAACTAGCCAAGTCTCGATGGAGCTGCTTGTTTATCTCTAAAAAGTAATGAAATCTAGACAAAGTCGTGTCAAGTCTGAGGTTCTTTACTGCGATTTCTTTATTATTATAGAATGTTGTGTGACTTGGCCGTTGAACATTCTTTATACGTTAGTGGGTACAGGTCAATTTTGTTTACACGTAATGTTATATCTGTTGTAACTACCTATGTTTGTTAAGCGAGATAATAGCCAATACAGGTATTGGTAATTGGACGCTAGTGTCTTATTTTAGGCTGTTGTTGATCGTGCAACACACATGCATTCAGCATTGACAATGCTGACTTCTGCTGTCTTCTTTTTGGAGCGTCAAATCGACCACCGATCTAACATAAAATAGACGTATTTTTTATACTGTTTGTTTCAGGCTCGCCTTTACATAAGTATTATTAAGCCTACAATTGACTGGTTATTGAATCAACGTTTTCTAAGTGGCAATTTTCCATCGTTAATGGGTAGCGGTTCTGGCGACAGATTGGTGCAATGGTGTCATGGAGCACCTGGTTTTGTACCCTTGTGTACTCTTCAACGGCCAAGTCACATAACATTCTATAATAATAAAGAAATCGCAGTAAAGAACCTCAGACTTGACACGACTTTGTCTAGATTTCATTACTTTTTAGAGATAAACAAGCAGCTCCATCGAGACTTGGCTAGTTTTTTACAGAATGTTTTTGGTGGGATTTCACTTCTTTTTGTAGAAACGTGGGCTTATTGATTTATTTTATTAGATTTTCTTATTTGACACAGTTTTTTTTTCTTTTTATGAGTAGTTTTTTTATTATAAAAACAAATCGTAAGCGCGTTTAAAATACAGTCAGCGCCATCTAGCGACGTGTGCGGGTATCACCACCACTCTTAATTTTGAGCGAAATTAATATTTTAGTTTATTTAATTTGTTAATTTGTTTATTCAATTTGTGTAATGTTCGAGTAGAATAAAGTTAATCGTTCGACTATTTCTTCTTGTAAACTTGTAAGTATAAGTAAGTATAAAAGCCAGTCTAGTCTTATCCAGAGTTTTCCTTTAATTTTATTGCGTACTAGCAGTCGGCCCCGGCGTCGCGTCGCACGGATGTAATAATGATATTATAGGTATTTTTTTTACACCTTGGGTTACATTATCGAATTTTTCATAAGGATCCCTAATAAAACTTTTAGTATCGCAAACTTTTTTTGTAGATATTGATGTCCTCTTTAAAACTGTAGTACATCACTTTGCTCTATTGTCAACAATTTCCGCAGAGTTCGCGATATAAGGATTTTTTTGGGTTTTTTTCACACGTTGGGTTACATTATCGAAGTTTTCATACGGATCCCTAATAGTTAGACATATAGTATTGCATACTTTTTTGTAGATATTGATGTCGTCTTTAAAACTGTAGTACATTACTTTGCTCTATTGTCAATAATTTCCGCAGCAAACGCAATATAAGGATTTTTTTTTAATTTTTTCACACTTTGGATTACATTATCGATGTTTTCATACGGATCCCTAATATTTTTGAAAATATACTATAGCCTATGTTCATCAGGGATAATGTAGGATTCTAACGGTGAAAGAATTTTTCAAATCGGTCCAGTAGTTGAATATTTTTTGTAAAGGCGGTATGTCGATCTCTAATAGTTTGGTTAGGCTTTTGTGTTTTCTTATCAGGGTCACCAGGTACTCCAGATCTTCGATTATCCTAGTTTTTATGGTTTTCCCTTTATGTGGCCATTAAACCTTAACTCTGTACCAAATTTCAGCTCTCTGAGTTTATGGGAAGTACTAGTTCTATTCTGATGATCATGAGTGAGTGAGTGAGTGAGTGTCTGTCTAAAATGCGAAACTTTGCTTTCGCTTAACTTCGTAACTAAATGACCTACAGACTTGAAATTTTGGAGTTTAAGTATGTGATTATGGCTTACTGGATGACGAAAATTTCAGCGTTCTGGTCTTATCCAGAGGTTCTCAAATAGGGGCCTGAAAATGCGGCGAAATGGTTCCAGTAAAGGATGGTACGGCAGTGTTTGCTTCGCGCTCGACTTGGCGGGGGCACTGCCGTGCCCCCAAATGACTGGTCTCACAGCTTAGTTGGTAGCTCTGATTTCTGCGATTGTAGGTTCGATTACCACTTAGGTCAAGCATTTTTGTGTTATAAAATACTCGTAAATAAACGATAAAGTTTCTAAGAATGTTTGTGCCTAAATCTTGCCCAAACGACCCAACGGATTTGGATGAAACTTAGAAGACAGATAGCTTTATGTCCTGGAAGAACATTTCTGGGGTAACAAACATAAAAAAACCGGCCAAGCGCGAGTCGAAGTCGCGCACGAAGGGTTGCGTACTATCTATAAAAAACGACAAAAACACGTTTGTTTTATGGGAGCCTCACTTAAATATTTATTTTATGCTGTTTTCAGTATTTGTTGTTATAGCGGCAACAGAAATACATAATCTGTAAAAATTTCAACTGTCTAGCTATCACGGTGAGATACAGCTCTGTGACAGAAAAGTCTTAGTAATAGGGTCCCATTTGTACCCTTTGGGTACGGAACCCTAAAAATAAATCCGAAATAAGAACCGCCATTTTTGAATCGGCTAAAAATTGTAGTCATTATTGAAACAGTACCTTCTTTCGGTTAAGCAGAATAACTAGCAAATAATAGTACAAACCCCAAAATAGGGGTGAATTTACATAAACAAAGGACAGGCTAACCTCCGTCAGATGTCAAAAGTTGTCAGATCTAAATTAGTTCGGGGACACCGTTTGTAAAATAATGTTGCGGGATTTTGGAAATATGTAAATCATGGCATTTTGTTAACAAAACTACTGTGTTATTCCGTCTAAACACTAGTGTCAGTCTGTTTCTACTCGGTACGGTCAACATAAAAAGTAGTATTTATATTATAAATATATAATTATATCCTAAAAATACTATAAATTTATGCGAATTTTGGTGAGTTTGTTTGCATGTTTGTGCCTTCATCAGGCACAATGAATGAATGTATGAATGAATGTAGAAATGAATGCATGAATATATGAATGTATGTATGAATGAATATATGAATGAATGTATGAATGAATGTATGAATGAATGTATGAATGAATGTATGAATGAATGTATGAATGAATGTATGAATGAATGTATGAATGAATGTATGAATGAATATATAAGTGAGTGAGTGAATGAATGAATAAAAATTATTTAATGTACTTACACCAATAACAAAAAAATAATGACAGAAACTTAAACAAGAGCAAACACTGTACAGTGGGCGGACTTATCGCTAAAAAGCAATCTCTTCCAGACAGCCTTTATGCGATGAAAGAAAAGATTTACCTTGACACAGTAGTGTATCTCATTGACTTGATGTTTCCATTTTGACTTTCCACGTTCTTTATCTCTTCTCTTGCCACTGAAACAAACAAAAAAAACACATTGTTAAACATAACATAGGATACCATATAATACTAGCAGACCAGCGACAGATGTTGTCCTGTCAAAATTTCAATAATGGCATAATACCTAACAGTAATCAGATTTTTTGCACACCAGCGCCAACTATACCAAAATCATCGCTTACGCGTTTTTTATCATTTAGGGGATGTTTTTCGTTAAAGTCTATGTTTTATTCGGACATAGTATCTACATCAACAGCAAATTTCATCTTAATCTGTTTTGTCGACTATATTTTGAAGGATGGAACGACCGACTATACTTTTGACAGTAATTGGCCGAATATATCGGATAATGTCATTGATAATGTCAAAATCGATTTGCAGAGTAAGATAAAGTCTAGTATAGGCCCAGATATAATTTAAAAACCCGATGTGCCCCGTTTTCCCTTAGACCCTTGGACCCCAAAAAAGTCATCAATTTCTGCAGCTGTCTGGCAAATGATAAATATTCATAAAATGTATAAAAATATACCTTTTATTCGCTAAATGAAGATGGACTAATTTTACGTTTTTATTCATTATTCTCTCAGATAAAGATAAAGCTCTTGTTCTCAGTAGTATCGACTCGAAAGAAGTCTAATGACGGACAGATTCTTGAATATTATTAGAGGCGGTAGTTAGAAGCACGTCTTAATTTTCATTTTTCACACATCCATTAATGTCATTTCATTTATTTTGTTTTATTTTGATTTGTATTTTTGTAATTAATACTAACTACTGCCAAAATGTCAGCATGTACTAAATGTAATGTATGGACGTGCCTCTGACTAGAAATTTTCTTTAGAAATCTTCAAGGATCTGAGCACCTGGTGATCTGAGAGGATGTCTTGTGTATCATGGTTGGGAATTACAGTCATGATCAAATTCAAATTCAAATTAAAAAATCATTTATTTCAATTAAATCACAAGGATCACTTTGAAACGTCTTAGGAACTAGGTGAAGCTACGCCGATTCCACGCGACCAAGCCTAGAAGAATCAGGCAACAAACACGACTTGGGGTCTACCTTTTTTTAATGCTATGCGAGCTCCAGTGTGGTGCCAATCGAACAAGGCGAAGGCTCAAACAATTTAATTCTCAATGGATCCTATTTAATTTCACGTCACCGCCACCGTGATTACTTTCGGAAACGCCGGCTTAACCCAGTAAAAAGTCGAGAATCCATCGATTATAACGAATGGTCTGACTGGTGTATTAAAAGCTCCATCTGGCCTGGTTATATAGGGTGGCAAAAAACTCTTTTCTCAATAAATAGGACGACCGCAACCGCAAAACGCCCAATGAATATCGTACGGTTTCAAGTTATAAGCGGTAGCGGGTTTATAAGACTCTTTTTACGCTAATGTAGACTTTAACGTGAAATAATTAAGATCGATCGTATTTATTCAAGCTTAGTTTGTGGTGACAATATAATGGCCAAAAATCTTTTCTTCTTAGTGTTTTTTTCTATGGATTATTGTAATTTGACAGGACGTCTGCCGGGACAGTTAGTCAAACATAATTTATAAAAAAAAATCGGCCAAGTGCGAGTCGGAATCGCACACGAAGAGTTCCGTTCCATTATCAATAAAAAACAGCAAATAAACACGTTTATTGTATGGGAGCCCCACTTAAATACATATTTATTTTATTCTGTGTTTAGTATTTGTTGTTATAGTGGCAATAGAAATACATCATCTGTGGAAATTTCAACTGTTTAGCTATCACGGTTCATGAGATACAGCCCTGTGACAGACAGACAGACAGACGGATAGCGAAGTCTTAGTAATAGGGTCCCGTTTTTACCCTATGGGTACGGAACCCTAATTAAAAAGTAAACCGACGGATTTTTTTCGAACAAAAGACTTTATTAGTTTTTTAAGTTACCCACATAGATGTACTGTACAATTCGAATTGAGAACCCCCTTTTTCGTCGATTGAGAAGATTAAACACGTATTTTAATATACAAATGGAATTTAAATATAAATAGGATAACGACTGTAATCCCTTAGAATAGTAGAAATTTTATCATATCTCCAGTACAATTTAATAATTTTAACCTAAATTAAGTTGCTATGTTAATAATTAATTGGAACAGACAGATTAACTTGTTATCACTACATAGTATAAAGCAAAGTCGCTTCCCGCTTCCCGCGTCTGTAGTATGCTTATATCTTTAAAACTACACAACGGATTTTAATAAAAAAGTTTTAATAGATAGAATGATTCAGGAGGAACGTTTATATGTATTAAACCCGTGCGAAGCCGGGGCGGGTCGCTAGTGTAAAATATTATGTTTAAAATATAGCATAAGAAAATATCTATTCATTTATTTATCCAAATTTAAAAGTACTAGCTGCTCGCCCCGGCTTCGCACAGGTGGTACCTGGATAAAAAGTAGCCTATGTGTTATTCTGATGTATAAGCTATATTACTGTAAAAATTTATTTTAATCCGTTCAGTAGTTTTTGTGTGAAAGAGTAACAAAAACACACTTACTCACAAACTTTCGCATTTATAATTTAACAGTATGTGCCGAGTAGGACCTAGATCCGAAGGTCGTGGTTTCGAATCCCGACCGTGCATCATAAATTGCGTGCATAATATTTGTATTAATTGCGTATTATAGTAATACGTGTACAAATGCTGAAGAAACGCTATGTGCAAAATAGTTAGTATTAAAAGCGGCGATAGGATGGCAAACTATCACGTATAGAATGATAACTATCTCCTGAAGATCTGAAAGGATGTCTATCGTACGTTTTTGCGAGTCAAACGCACGGCTATTGATTTTTAGGGTTTCGAGTCTACAAGAAACCCTTAAAGTTTCGCCATGTCCGTCCGTCCGTCCGCCCATCCGTTTGTCTGCAGCTTAGCTCAGAGACGCTTAGTGCTAGAAAGCTGTATAGATAAAATCTTTCAAAACATTTTTTTAGGGTACCTCCCACCTAAATTAGGGATGTTTTTTTTTCTCGCAGATCCTATGATGTGGGGTATCGCCTTTAAAAAGTATGGAGGGTTTGCGAAAACAACTTTTCGATTAAGTGATCCGTTTGTGAAAATTAGGTATTATAACGATGTTAGTTGTGTCAACAACGAAACCCTACATAGCGCGTGACCCGACACGCACTTGGCCGGTTTTTATTATAAAGATAAAAATGTATATTCAACACGCACACAGATATAGACCCTTGTCTATTGTTTGACGATGGGTGACCAATAAAGGAATGAGAACTTGCAAATTGATGTAAGATTTAGACTCTCTGACTGACTGACTGATCTATCAACGCACAGCCTAAATCACTGGTTCTAGAAACTTGAAATTTTGAGGTTGTATTCTGTTTAATGTGTAGGGGTGCTCTAAGAAAGGATTTCCCAAAATTCAACCCCTAAGAGAGTGCAGTGGGGGTTTAAGTCCTTCTGAAAATAACTTAACGCGTATGAAATTGCGAGGATTTATATAGTTTGCTCTAAGAAAGGAAATCCCAAAAATAAACCCCTAAAAGGGGTGCAGCGGGGGTTAGTATTTTTGAAAGAAGCCCCATATAATGTGTAGGGGAGCTCTAAGAAAGGATTTTCCAAAATTTAACCCCTGAAGGGGCGCAGCGGAAGTTAAAGTGTTTTTGAAAATAACTTCACATGAACGAAATTGCGAGGCTTTCTACTAGTTATTTTATATACGAGTAATACCAATGCTGAGTTGTTATTTCGTTTGACCATTTTGCTATAATCTGACCGCTTGTGACACAAAAGAAACGATTCGAAGGATTCCTTTGATGGTCGCTCTGTTATTATATTATTTCAGTTATCTCCGAAAATGTTTTATGCGGAATAAGAATATACACAGTAACTGGTTTCTTTTGTTGGGTATTGGTGTTGGTATCTTCACTGTCGATCGGAAGACCGTGAGTTCGAATCCCGGGCACAATACTAACTTTATCGCTACTCTACGTAGATAAAGGAAATCGAACATTATCGACTTTATCGTAAAATCGTCATTGAAATTTTGGAAAATCAACAAAAAAAAATTGGGATAAATGTAGCCTATGTCCATCCCAGGACTGTAAACTATATCTATATAAAATTTCATTACAATCGGCTCAGCGCGGTTTGTTGTGATAACGTCAAAGACAGAGTTACTTTCGTATTTAAAATATTAGTATATAAATAGATTAGTTTGATATATCATCACGGCGACGGGCTTGCAACCTGTCACGTGTGGAATGCTAACTCCTGCAAAATGTGGGCATGTGCCAAATGTTATATTTAGACGTGCCTCTGACTATCCCTTTTAGACATCTTCAAGAATCTAAGCGCCTGGAGATCTAAGAAGATGTCTAATTTACTTGGAGATTACAGTCGTGATATTTCTATGTGTATTTATTACAAGTTTCATTCAAATCAGTCTAGTCGTTGCGTCGTGATTGAACCAAACATTCTAAGAAACATTTGCATTTTACATTATCGAAGTTTTAATAGGGATCCCTAATAGTTAGACATATGTTATTATAATTTTTTTTGTAGATATTGATATCCTCTATAAAACTGTAGTACATCACTTTGCTCTATTGTCAATACTTTCTGCAGCAAAAGCAATATAAGGACTTTTATTGGTTTTTTTGACACATTGGGTTACATTATCGAAGTTTTAATACAGAACCCTAACTTTTTTGAAAGTAATCTATAGCTTATGTTCATAAGGGATAATGTAGAATATTAATGGTAAAATAATTTTTGAAATCGGTCCGTAGTTTCGGAGCCTATTTGATGCAAACAAACAATCAAATCTTTCTTCTTTATCTCTATTATAGACTAGCTGACCCGTGCCCGCTTCGCTGTGCGTAAGACATTTCTAATACCATCGTTGACTTTTTTGTAGACGTTTTTAAGGTGTACAATACTGTAGTACATTATTTCGATATAACTGTAAAAAAATGTGTTTATTTACGACATCACATTAGAAACCTCTAAAATTATCAGTGTTTCTCTACTATATTATGCATGTATTATACATATAAACCTTCCTCTTGAATCACTCTATTTATTTAAAAAAACTGCATCAAAATCCGTTGTGTAGTTTTAAAGATATAAGCATACATACAGACGCGGGAAGCGGGAAGTGACTTTGCTTTATACTATGTAGTGAAGTTAAAAATAATAAGTACTAAGTATAAACAAGTTAACCCGGCGAACTTCATATCGCCTTAGAATATTAACGTCCCGTCCCGTTATAAAAAGTTCTAAGCTACCTCCCCACCAATTTTCAGCCAAATCGGTTCAGCCGTTCTTGAGTTGTGTTGTACCAAACCCGACTTTCTTTTATGTATAGATTGCGCCTGGCTTTGTTTAAATCAATCGATACCTTATCAATGCTTGCCGTTCCAAGTGGAATAGATTTATGTTTGTTTAGGTTTGCTACTACAATAGTCAATAGGAATGGGGTAGGTAGCTCCGCACAATATTGACCAAGTCTGGCCCATTGACTCACAGCTCAGTTGGTAGTAACTCTGCCTTCTTTTTAGGGTTCCATACCCAAAGGGTAAAAACGGAAACCTATTACTAAGACTTCGCAGTCTGTCCGTCTGTCTGTCACAGGGCTGTATCTCATGAACCGTGGTAGCTAGACAGTTGAAATTTTCACAGATTGTGTATTTTTGTTGCTGCTATAACAACAAATACTAAAAACAGAATAAAATTAATATTTAATGGGGGCCCTATACAATAAACGTGTTTTTTTTTGTCGTTTTATAGATTATGGTACGGAATCCTTCGTGCCGACTCGCACTTGGCCGGTTTCTATTTTATAATAATTAGTTATATTTTGTTGTAAATGATGATTATTTAACGTAATAATACAAAGAATTCATGAAAAGCGGCCAAAATAAAGCCATTTAACTTAACTATGCCAGCAAAACGTTTTACTCGCGTCATCATAGATGGCAGCACTCCTAAGGGATCATTTCAGCTTAATTTCGGCTATCTAGCTAGGCACTAGCATTACACCTTTGGGAGTTTAGGGGGAGGGGCTGTGGGGAATTTTGTACCTACAATTTAATTTGCCTGAAAATTCAGATTCTAGACTGTGAGATAGCTAGTTACCGCCTTCGGTTTCGTTCGTGTAGTTGGCGTGTTTGTACCTAATATTTCATAATCTAATCTTGTGTTATAGTTTTACTAATAAAATAATATTATTTTTATTTAAATAGTATATTGTTGTTTGTCCGCGATGGACTCCTAAACTACTTAACCGATTTTAATTAAACTTTGCACACCGTGTGCAGTTTGATCCAACTTTATCATATATAAATAATTAATATTTAATCATATTTAATAATCGAATAGAAAAGAATAAATGTTTTTAGTCTGTGATGTCAAATTTGTTGCACACCAGCGCCATCCATTCATCCATTTTGCGTTTTTTTATATTTTTGGGGATGTTTCTCATATTAAAGTAGTCTATGTTTTATTCGGGCATTATATCTACATCTACAGCAAATTTCAACTTAACCCGTTTTGTCGTTTAGGCCTGATTGAGGCACAAACATACATACAAACTCACAAACTTTCACATTTATAATAATATTCGGTATCCCGCAAATTTCCGTATGACATTAGCAAGGCTTCAGGAAGCTTGTAAAAACTAAACTCATATACACCACAACCATAATTTCTACTTCCATGTCCCGTAAAACGAAGCAATATGGCCACCGCGCTCGTAACTCTAATGAGAGCCGCTTTAGCCGGAATCCTTTGATATAACGCGAGGTTTAATAACATTTGATGGACATGTTCGTCTCAACGCTTTTTTATTGGACTCAAATTATTATAAAAATATGATGTACTAGCCGACTCATGACACGACGTAGTCAAATTCTAATAATCGCATAGGAAAAAGCACTTTCAGGCAACCTCCAGTTTTTTTAACCGACGAAAAACGGATGAGGTTCTCAACTTCTGAAGTCAACGCGTATATTTTTTTATGTATGACCGCATATCTTTTAACCTGGTAATCCGATTTTGATGATTTTTTTCTATTGTGTAGACTCTACTTGGAGACCAATTTGGATTTTTTTTACGACTGTAATTTCCATTTACGGTAGACATCTTCTCAGATCTCCAGACGCTTATTTTAAATACATATTTTAAATACTTGAACAAAATAAAATACAGCTATAACATTTGAGTTTGGACTGATTTTAATTAAAAATAAAATGACTATTTCACATTGGAGTATCAAAGTAACAAGTTAAATATTTAACTTGTTCAAAATATGCCTAAAGTCAATGACAAAATGTCACGAAGATGAAATGTCAAAGATTGTCCTACAAGAAACAATAAAATGGTTCATGTCGAGGCATTGAAATGAATAAATTCTACTCATATTATAAACCCGAATGTTTGTATGTTTGGATATTTGTGTTAACAATTATGTTCATTACACAAATCTTTGTCCTTAGTGGAAGGGGAAGGGTTCCGTACTTAAAGGGTAAAAACGGGACCCTATTACTAAGACTTCGCTGTCCGTCTGTCTGTCACAGGGCTGTATCTCATAAACCGTGATATCTAGACAGTTGAAATTTTCACAGAGATGATGTATTTCTGCTATAACAACAACTACCAAAAATATAATATATTTATTATATAAGTGGAGCTCCATACAACGAATGTTTTTTTTTTGCTGTTTTTATAGATCTTGCACGAGTCCGACTCGCACTTAGTCGGTCTTTTAATATAATATTGATATAGACTAAATATTAAAAAAAATTATGAGACTGCAAAACCTATCACGGTTCATGAGATACAGCCCTTTGACAAACAGACGGACAGACGGAAAGCAAAGTTTTAGTAATAGGGTCCCGTTTTTACCTTTTGGGTACGGAACTATAATATTAAAAACAGTGCCTGACTGACTGACTTGTTACTCATTCACGCAAAAACTATGAAACTTTAAAGTGTTATAGCTTATAAATCAGAATAACACATAGGCTACTTTTTATCCAGGTTACCACCCGTGTGAAGCCAGGGCGAGCAGCTAGTGTAATAAATGTGCCGTATCGGCCTAGTGGGACGTGACTCGACTTTTGATCAGCTTTCGCGGGTTCGTATAAACAATGACAGAAAGCTTTGTTGTTAACTTTTAACTGTCATAATATGTTTGATTTATTGTCAGTGTTTTAGCAAGTTTGTATGCCGTTATAACTTCTAAATGAGTTTAACTTTAGTTTTAACCGACTAACTTATAGAAGAGTATGTTGGTTTCACCTGAAAACCACCGCTTTTTAGGGTTCCGTATCCAAAGGGTAAAAACGAGAACTAAGACTTCGCTGTCCTTATGAGCCGTGATAGCTAGACAGTTGAAATTTTCACAGATTATGTATTTCTGTTGCAGCTAAAACAAGAAATACTGAAGTTTTAATTTATTTAACTTTATTATGCTGTTTTATGTTTTTTGAGTTTGTGCATTATAATAACAATATTATATTATTTATACAAGTTTGATCCGTATTTTTTTAGGAAATTTTACTATGGAAACTAAATAACTTGGATACTTTTTTGTTTGTAAACACATTCATGATACAAAAACACACAGACACATAACAAACAAATATTCATCACAAAAATATTCGTCCACTGAGGATCAAACCTACAACCTACAGCGCAGAAGGCAGAGCTACTACCAACGCTATGAGACCAGTCATAATTTCATTCCCACTTTAATAAAAGGACCCCATTAAGGGCTGCTCCGCTCCGCTGGGCCGAAGAGCCCGTGGAATAAGGCTCGATTACATTTAATAATTGCAAATTTAAATGGATATTTTTTATTCGGCGAGAATATATCCTAATTGGAAATCACTGAGGTGATTGTGATTGAATAACCTATTCCTTTCACCACACTGATTCCTATAATATTTATTAACTGATACGACAGACTACCCAATTTAGTCATCTTAAAGGATCTTAGCGCCTGGAGATCTCCGAGGATGTCTACCGTACTTGGGGATTTCAGTCATGATCCTAAAGACGTAGTAAATATATAGATATAGGATCATCACTGTAATCCCCAAGTACGGTAGACATCCTCTTAGATCTTAAGACGCTTAGATCCTTGAAGATGTCTAAAGGGGTTAGAAAGAGGCACGTCCAAACGTTACATATGGCACATGCCCACATTCTGTAGTAGTGACATGTTGCAAGCCCGTCGCCGCTTACACAGACGTTGTATTGTCAAAATTTCAATAATTACATAGAAAATAGCAGTTTTCCCAAATTTTACTACATATTTTCGGTCAACATTTCTATTTTTTTTCAAAAACCACGTATTGTCCTGATAATTACGAACACAATAAAAATCAGTCAGTCAAATCGGTTAAGCTGATATCAAGTTTTGGAGAGACAAACGAACAGCATTTGATTTTTAGGGTTCCGTACCCAAAGAGTAAAAACGGGACCCTATTACTAAGACTTCGCTGTCCGTCTGTCTGTCACAAGGCTGTATCTCATGAACCGTGATAGCTAGACAGTTAAAATTTTCACAGATTATGTATTTCCGTTGTCGCTATAACAACAAATGCTAAAAACAGAATAAAATAAATATTTAAGTAGGGCTCCCATACAACAAACGTGATTTTTTGCGGTTTTTTTCATAAATTATGTTGATTAGGAACCCATAAATATTTTCATAAATAATGGCGCATGAAGCGCGTGTTTGACTCGCACTTGGCCGTTTTGGCTCGCAATTTCAACTGTCTAGATATTATATATAGGTGTTCTACTACTTCTACTACTTCTTACCTACTACTTCTAGAAGATAGATATAGATATAACTAAATTAGGCATCGAAATCAAACCAGACCGAGCGCTGGATTTAATAAACCCCAAGTATAAAACTGTATAAAACTTTTAGAGATATTATTACAAAAAATCTTTTAAAGGCGAGTAATAAATGTTTTTGATGAATGCAGAATCGTTTTTTCTCAATAACCGCAAAACATACAGTTTTGTTTTTTATGACAATGATAACTTAAGGATATAATCTAGATAAATTACAGACAGAAACACGATTGGTGAAATTTTTCTCGATAGATTTATTTTCCAAAGTTGGCTCTTCAAAAACATTAGTTTCGTTTTTAATCAAAGCTATGAATAGCTAAACAATACATTTAATTCGTTAGATAATCTTACTAGCTAAGTAAATTACAGACAGTTCTTTTTAAATTTGATGGTTTTCGAGATAATGCAGTTTTATCACTTTTTCCGTCTTATCCGGGTAGACTCAGCCCATACAAAACGTCAAAAATGTCACTTATCTATCACCTTAATATTTTTTGATATTAAGTTAGATTTATTTAGGTCAAGTTAATTGCACTCATGTTCCTCAATAGTGTAGGAAAATATGTCAAGTTTGTGTAATCATTTTTAAATATAATCACTAGCTGTACCGACAAACGTTGTCCTGTCAAACTTCAATAATTCCATAGATAAAGCACTTTCAGTATTTCCCGAATTTACTTTATATATACTATACATACCTACCGAATATACACAAAAAAACATTTTTTTTTTATTATTTGAAGATAGAACATTGGGAGGTACCTCGACTTTTAATTTGAAGGCCGTGGGTTCGAATCCCGGCGTGCATCAATGGATTTTTCTGTTCGAAAAATTTATATGCGCATCAAAAACACGTGCTTAACGGTGAAGGAAAACATCGTGAGGAAACCAGTTAGTATTCTTATAAGCGGCGATGGGCTTGCAACCTGTTTTGTATGGAATGCTAACTACTGCAAAATGTGGGCATGTGCCAAATATAATGTTTGGACGTGCCTCTGACTACCCCCACTAGACATCTTCAAAGGATCTAAGCATCTGGAGATCTGAGAGGATGTCTATCATACTTGGGGATTACAGTCGTGATCTTATTTTTTTTTGAGCAGTCTACCTCTTAATTTGCTTTTGGTATAATTGAAATTGAATACTTGCAAATGATCGATGCCAGACAGACAGAACAGGCGTACTAAATATCGGCCCAATTAGTTCTAGCCAATTATTGATAATTGAATTTGACACCTGAGCACTGGTTAATTTTTGGTTTAAAAAGCTTGGGACTAAATAATTACAACTCCACCAATTTGTTCGTTCAACTACAATACTATTATAAAAACTTGCTAAATGCGTGTCGAGCCACGCGTACTGTAGGGTTTCGTAGTTTACATAGCTAACAACGTTATATTATTAAAATTTTCAACGATATTTATACTAAAAAGTTTACTTCTAGTTTAAAGCCACCGAGGATGGGGTGAAGGTGGCGAAATTTTACGCAAATTTACATATAATT
Source organism: Hydriomena furcata (assembly GCA_912999785.1). Classification (NCBI taxonomy): domain Eukaryota; kingdom Metazoa; phylum Arthropoda; class Insecta; order Lepidoptera; family Geometridae; genus Hydriomena; species Hydriomena furcata. The sequence continues at coordinate 8,592,345 of OU538848.1, forward strand.
TATTTCAATTTCAATTATTCAATTATTTATTCAAAAACAATAGTTACTTTACAGTTAACACCAATTTATAACTATCTTAAAACTAGAACTGAGTAACTTATAACAACAATAAATAATATAATTATATGATAAACATTTACAATTAATAATATAACATTACTTAACAAAAAATCTAGCTGCTATGACTAATACAATATAATTCAATTAATAACAAAATAAAATAAAAATATTAATTAATTAATTAATTCAGCCTTATATACGAGTAATTGTATCATTGATACGTAAGAAGATCAGATTTATCTGGTTGCCATAGTACGAGCTTTTCTTAGTGAGGGGCTAGATGGCGTTGTGTGAAATGTACACCAATATTTACATTTTAATTTTAATGTTTCTGAATTGTTAATATTGCTAGAGATTTTTCTACATCAACTAAACTTGCCAACAATTGCTTTAAAATTGCCCGCATAGCAACGCATTTAGTTCACTAATTGGACCTGGTATCCAGTGTGTCTGTACTGTCTGTCCTCGTTAATTTGCAAGTTTTCAATTAGTAAACAATTGGAAAGCATTTCAACATAAGGATGGGATAGTGCTTTGCTTTGATACGAATGAAAAAAAATGTTATTTTTGACATTTCTTTGACGTAACAAGTAGGTTTTTTGTTTTTGATGTGAAATATGTATAGCGGTCGGCCTGACCGGCTGTTGGCGACGCCGCGTCGGTCGCCACGGCATGCGTTGCCACGAACTAGAGAGAGTTACCGCGCTGCCAAAGAAGTGCCGACCGCGTCCGATCCGGTTCGCGATATACTCCTACGCTCTTTTGCACTAAAATAATTTATACAATTTCGATGTTTCACATCTGCCAGGCGTCCCACGATGTTTTCGGCTCGCATTTTTTTTTGGGTTTCTTTATATCGAAGGAAACAATGTTCATATAACCATCAAACATTAAAGAAACTTTCATTGCGCTTCGATTAGTTTATTATTCTTCAAATTCTTTTTTTGTCTACCTGTTGAGGCGGAAATATGGTAAAAATAGTTATTCTTAATACCATTAAATATTAAAAGAAACTGTCTTTAATTCAAGAGAGTTTTATGATTATTTACAACACATATTTATGCAACTTAAATAACACTTGTAAAATCATTTTTTAACAAACTTTAACCCCACTGCACCCCCTAAACCACTATATCCTTGGAAAGGGGTCTAGTTTCGAGGTATTTCTTTCTACTGCACCAATACCAAAAATAATATAATTATATTCTCTAAATTTCATGTTTCTTATACCTATTATTAAGGCCCGGCTCACACCCACACACGTATTTCAATGATTTTCAGGTACCGATTTAAAAACCAGGAATCACAATTGTGAGGATATAATGATACAAAATTACTGATAATATATTCATCTTTAATAGTAGATAATAAAAACTGGCCAGTTCTATACAACATTTTCAAAAAAATACGTTTTTACCGTCGCAAGAACCGCTGAAAATGTCGAAAAATGGGGTCTGGTTAGGTACCAATATCTTTAGACCCACAGCATATTTTTATTTGAAAATAATACGAAATTGTAGATTTTATATTTCTCTATACCGCGTGGCATTATCTTGTTTTCAAATAATTTACTTTTTCATTTATGAACAATATAAAATGCAATAAAACTTATCCATACATTTTTTCCATACAAAACTCACATTCACCTCAAGTCGGCACGTCAGTCAGCGCTCAGACGCGCTCGGGGAAGCACGTCCACGTCACATTTTTCTTCGAATTTAGGGGAAGTCTGACATAACCGGATACTGGGGTAAAATAGTGGACATGCAAAACTAATGATAACATTTGTATAATATATTGCCTTGACGAATTTGGTGCAAGCCACACAGATGAAGGTTAGGTACAATGCATGAGTTGTAAGGGCTGGGCTCATGTACACTGTACAGACTATGAAAGAGTTGGATGATTTTTTTGTAGAAGATGCGTTACATCGAGTTACGTTTCGAAACAGTATGATAATAGTTTACGGTTTTACCTTTTTGCATACGTCGCGTTGGAGCAAAATCGAAATAAGCAGATGTTTCGAATTTGATTGTTATTTTAATAAAAATATTAAATTTCAGAAAAATGTGAACCTGTTTGTGTCCCTAATTAGTCCTACTAAATAAATATAAATAATGATTTGATACATTTCTGTTTTGAAATGAAAGTTCTAAAAAGGTACCATGACCCTTAGTACGGTTTTAACTCGGCCTCCCCTATATTACCAAGCGTGTTTTTTTATACATGGATGGAAAAAATTGATACTTTATCTGAACAAAATGCGAAAAATTACCTGAATTTTCGATTACGAATATAATTTATATTTATTATCTATCTACATTTAATATTATAAATCTGATTTGTTTGTGCGGATGTTAGGTATGTTTGGATGTTTGTACCTCAATCAGACTTAAACGACTAAACGGATGAAATTGAAATTTGCTGTCGATGTAAATATACCCCTAGCTTATAAATATGCTATTTTTAATTTAAAAACATCCCCAAAACTATAAAAAGACTCCGAGTGCTGGTGTGCAACAAATCTAGCATTAATCAATTTTGACGACTGATGAATGACTGACGAATGATACGATACGCATTGAACCAAAAATGTTGAACCTTCTAAAAAGGTCGGTATTTGTTATTATCAAGGCAAGGTTTATCTGGGGGCACGGGCAGGCACGGGCAGGCACGGGCAGTGCCCACGCCAAGTTAAGCAAAAAAGCGGCACAGTCGTACCATCCTTTTCTCGAAACAGTTCAGGTCATTTTTTGGACAGACAGACAGACATTGAAATCTCACAACTTTTTACGATAGAAGAACTGAGTTGCGTTGCGAGAATTGGCTTTTTATTTTAATTTTTACAAGTTGTTTTTGATGGCGTATACTTAAGTTGTACATGATGCAAATAATTAAATATTAAAAAAATAATAAAGTGTCCTGAAAAATTGTTTAATTCGAAATACTGAAAATGCTCTTTAGTGTTTCGTAGTTTACAAAAAACCCTTATAGTTTTGCCATTTCCGTCCATTCGTCCGCAGCTTAGCTCAGATACTCTTAATACTAGAAAGCTGTAATTTGGCATGAATATACTAGTCACGCCGACAATGTGGTAGAAATAAATATATATTTTCAGATGTTTTTTTTTTCTCGCATACTCTCCATGTCTTTGGATAGGTCTTAAAAAGTATTGCGGGTTTGTGATGTCATTTAGTATAAATACAATGGAAAATATGAATTTGTAAAAAGAGCAGCTGGTCATCTCTTTTTCTGGAAAGAAAATATTATGGAAGATTATTTAGTAAAATTTTACAATAACTGTTTAATTCCAGAACTTGTTGACCCTCGCTACGCGCTGTCTATGGATCTTCGAGATCATAGCTCGCACACAATATTCAAAAGCATACCTACATATTTTATCAGTATTTCACTTTCAAAACTTTCTGTGAGTGGTACTCGAAACGTTGACGGTGCCGTCATCGATTTTAGATGACAATAAGTTTTTTTATTAAAAATATATTTTTTAAATCAAGCTTTTGTAAATTCTTGTGCTCTAGTTCTCGTCAAGATAAAAATAACGAGCCCAAACGCGACGTGGTTATGTTGTGTAGTTGAGGAGTTCCGATGGCTACATCCGACCTCCATCATCAGACCAGGTATATAGATATGCAAAGTTTTGCCTCAATTCGACTATTTAGTGAAGAGTTCCGTTGAACAGCTCCTGACTCCATCATCAGATCAGCTCGCTGTCATCATATTATGTATGCAAAATTTCAGCTCAATCGATTGGGGATAACTGCTTAAAATTAAGTTGCAAGATTACACCTTATCAAACATAGATACATAAATATGTACATAAACTGCAAGTTAAATAAGAGCTTATAAAAAAACGATACTTACCGTTTTGTCATAATGTATTTTATTAGTAGGTACCTAACAAATATTTTTTGCACAGTCAAATATTAGTAACTGTGTAGTAGCACTTTACGATTTGTAACCTGTCTTATAATATATATTAATTTTTTCTATATTTATTTTCTTTTTGTCAAGTGCAACCTATAAAATTATTAAGTACATACCTACCTATACAAATATGACATACCTATTGCACCAAATATTTTCAAGTATCAAGACTAGTTATTTAGTCTTGGTAAATGAAGTGTGAAGTAGCTTCAATGTGTGCGTTTGCACTATTCGTAGTGTGCGGCCACAGAATACGGAAAAGTACAAAAAATGCGAGCTGTCATATTTGAAACAGCCGCCTTAAAATAACTGTAACCGAATACCTATAAATATCTGTAAATCTATAACCTTTACATTGCCAGTCATGTGTCAGTGCTATTGATTTCTGATCACAAATATAAACAGAATCATAACAAAATAGATATATTTTGATCTCCAATACAATTACGAAATAACTAGCTACGCATCAAACTAAACAGCTTTCTATTCGTCTACTGAAGCTTATTGACAAAAACAACCCAAATATAACTAATGCCGGAAACACACTTACGTGTCGTGGCGTGGCGTGTCGCGCCACTAGTCAATCGCAAGATAGCGTTTGCGACACGACACGACACGACACCCAAATATGTCTCTAACCATACTAAATGTATGAAAGCGATTAGCTAGTGGCGTGTCGCGCCACGACACGACACGTAAGTGTGTTTCCGACTTAAGCTTCTTTATATTAATTCACCTTCGCCCTTTTCGGGTAAAAACGCGATATTATTAATAAAAATAAACCAGCCAAGCGCGAGTCGGACTCGCCTACCAAGGTTTCCGAACATTATCTATAAAAAACGGCAAAAAAAAAGACACGTTTGTTGTATGGTATCCCAAATTAAATGTTTATTTTATTCTGTTTTTAGTATTTCTTTTTCTCTTGTTATAGCGGCAACAGAAATACATCATCTGTGAATTTCAACTGTCTAGCTATCACGGTTTTTGAGATACAGCCTTGTGACAGGCAGACGGACAGCGAAGTCTTAGTAATAGGGTCCCGTTTTTACCCTTTGGGCACGGAACCCTAAATACCATTATTTGTCCATACGCGAGAATTTACGGCATAAAATATTAGCTGTCACTGTATGTTACGCGCATCACTAAAGACGTGGAGGTAGTGAAACTGGATAAGGTAAGTAAACTTTGGTTTAACTCTAGTTTGGCTAGCGAATAACTGGCTGAAAAGCTAGATGCGGGTTTTCTTCTTGCAGCGGGACAAATACATTTTTTTTTCTTTATAATATTAGTAAAGGAAAACATCGTTAGGAACCAGAATCAGGAAAACCATTATTAGTGTACTTATAACGCAGAACTCCGTCATATTATATTCATTTGGGAAATTATTTTTTTGTTTGGTAGGCTTCCCGTTTGGTCCCAATTAAATTTGTGGGAAAATTTCCATCTCCAAAAGGTGTAAAAATAGGGGTTGCAATTTATTATCAGATTTATAACAACATAAAGTCGGTTATTTTCTTAGTTTTTAAAGTGTTATTAATAATGTAATTTTTTTTAGCCTCATTTTGTTTTTTTTGGGGGCACGGCAGTGCCCCCGCCAAGTCGAGCGCGAAGCAAACACTGCCGTACCATCCTTTACTGGAACCATTTCGCCGCATTTTCAGGCCCCTATTTGAGAACCTCTGGATAAGACCAGAACGCTGAAATTTTCGTCATCCAGTAAGCCATAATCACATAATTAAAATCCAAAATTTCAAGTCTGTAGGTCATTTAGTTACGAAGTTAAGCGAAAGCAAAGTTTCGCATTTTAGACAGACACTCACTCACTCACTCACTCACTCACTCACTCACTCACTCATGATCATCAGAATAGAACTAGTACTTCCCATAAATTCAGAGAGCTGAAATTTGGTACAGAGTTAGGGTTTAATGGCCACATAAAGGGAAAACCATAAAAACTAGGATAATCAAAGATCTGGAGTACCTGGTGACCCTGATAAGAAAACACAAGAGCCTAACCAAACTATTAGAGATCGACATATCGCCTTTACAAAAAATATTCAACTACTGGACCGATTTGAAAAATTCTTTCACCATTAGAATCTTACATTATCCCTGATGAACATAGGCTATAGTATATTTTCAAAAATATTAGGGATCCGTGAAAACATCGATAATGTAATCCAAAGTGTGAAAATTAAAAAAAAAAATCCTTATATTGCGTTTGGTGCGGAAATTATTGACAATAGAGCAAAGTAATGTACTACAGTTTTAAAGAGTACATCAATATCTACAAAAAAGTATGCAATACCATATGTCTAACTATTAGGGATCCGTATGAAAACTTCGATAATGTAACCCAACGTGTGAAAAAAATCCAAAAAAATCCTTATATCGCGTACTCTGCGGAAATTGTTGACGATAGAGCAAAGTGATGTACTACAGTTTTAAAAAGGAAATCAATATCTACTAAAAAAGTCTGCGATATTAAATGTTTTATTAGGGATCCTTATGAAAAATTCGACAAAAAAACCCAAGGTGTAAAAAAATTACCTACAATATCATTATTACATCCGTGCGGACTGCTAGTAGGTACGCCGGGGCGGACTGCTAGTACGCAATAAAATTAAAGGAAAACTCTGGATAAGACTAGACTGGCTTTTATACTTACTTATACTTACAAGTTTACAAGAAGAAATAGTCGAACGATTAACTTTATTCTACTCGAACATTACACAAATTGAATAAACAAATTAACAAATTAAATAAACTAAAATATTAATTTCGCTCAAAATTAAGAGTGGCGGTGATACCCGCACACGTCGCTAGATGGCGCTGACTGTATTTTAAACGCGCTTACGATTTGTTTTTATAATAAAAAAACTACTCATAAAAAGAAAAAAAACTGAGTCAAATAAGAAAATCTAATAAAATAAATCAATAAGCCCACGTTTCTACAAAAAGAAGTGAAATCCCACCAAAAACATTCTGTAAAAAACTAGCCAAGTCTCGATGGAGCTGCTTGTTTATCTCTAAAAAGTAATGAAATCTAGATAAAGTCGTGTCAAGTCTGAGGTTCTTTACTGCGATTTCTTTATTATTATAGAATGTTATGTGACTTGGCCGTTGAAGAGTACACAAGGGTATAAAACCAGGTGCTCCATGACACCATTGCACCAATCTGTCACCAGAACCGCTACCCATTAACGATGGAAAATTGCCACTTAGAAAACGTTGATTCAATAACCAGTCAATTGTAGGCTTGATAAAGCTGCGTATTTCAATAACACTTATGTAAAGGCGAGCCTGAAACAAACAGTATAAAAATACGTCTATTTTATGTTAGATCGGTGGTCGATTTGACGCTCCAAAAAGAAGACAGCAGAAGTCAGCATTGTCAATGCTGAATGCATGTGTTGCACGATCAACAACAGCTTAAAATAAGACACTAGCGTCCAATTACCAATACCTGTATTGGCTATTATCTCGCTTAACAAACATAGGTAGTTACAGCAGATATAACATTACGTGTAAACAAAATTGACTTGTACCCACTAACGTATAAAGAATGTTCAACGGCCAAGTCACACAACATTCTATAATAATAAAGAAATCGCAGTAAAGAACCTCAGACTTGACACGACTTTATCTAGATTTCATTACTTTTTAGAGATAAACAAGCAGCTCCATCGAGACTTGGCTAGTTTTTTACAGAATGTTTTTGGTGGGATTATATTATCAGATTCTTTAAGCTGTATTGTGTTACTAAGTGTTTTTGTTGCTAAATAAATATTTTTTATTTTATATTTGCAATTTTAGCCACATCCAGTAAACTATATGTTTCCCGCGGTTCCACCAACCTTCAATAACACCGAGTGACATTGACGTGACCCTGAGTGATACACAGAATTCACCATTTCACCTGAAATATTGCTGCAATTATGATAATACATACATTGCATTGGGTGCATTAATATTTCAGTTAATAACTAGCTGCTCGCCCTGAATTCGCATGGATACTAATGTAGGTTGTGAGCTAACGTAGGCTATATTTGATTTTGGAATGCTACTGCAAAATCTATCTATATATATAAAAATCAATTGCTGTTCGTTAGTCTCGCTAAAACTCGAGAACGGCTGAACGGATTTATCTCATCTTGGTCTTAAAATGTTCGTGGAGGTCTAGGAAAGGTTTAAAAGGTGAGAAAAATTCTAATAATTGCCGGGAAAACCCTAAAAACAGCCCTTTTCTTTTTCCCATACAAAAGTTTTCTAACTAAAACGTAGAGTCAATTTGAGCTCTATTAAGTTTGATAATACGGTAACGGGAACTTAAGACAACATTTGTTAATTCTAAAGCGATACGAAGTTCGCAGGGTCAGCTTGTTAATAATAAATAAAAATTGGTGGTAATTTTTACACAGCGCCATCTAGCCCCGAACTAAGCAAAGCTTGGGGGGGTTGTGGAAAATGTGGGAATGTGCAAAATGTAATCTTTGGACTAGCCTCTGACTAAAACCCAAGCCCCATACATCAAGAATCTGAGTGCCTGGAGATCTAATAAAATCTGTAATCCCGAAGTACGGTATTATTGTATACCGTACTTCGAGATTACAGTATTTTTTTTTAATTTAGAGATCCCCAAGAAAATTGCAAATATAAAAAATTTGCTTACATAGTAACTGAAAAGAGCGAAAGTTAACGTTTTCGAACTATTTGAAGTTAAATCCGCCATTTGAAAGCAAAAGTCATGTCACAAATAAAAAAAACTTCAATAAATAAATCCAATTACAACGCCCAATAGAGGAGAATGGGGAAATTCCGGAAAGCAATTAAACCACGCCGTTTTAAATCTGTCAGAGAGGTTTTAATGAAAATTTTCCTGAGTTTCCCCGCTCCATCCGAGTCATAGAGTAGGTTGTGTGCAGAAAAACATTCTAACAAAGCTAATGTTAGTACCTACTTACTTACTTCACTTATTTTGTTAATTGGATAGATATTTTTATTTTGTATTATACTAGCGACCCGCCCCGGCTTCGCACGGGTAGCATGTTATTATACATATAAACCTTCCTCCTAAATCACTCTATCTATTAAAAAAAACCGCATCAAAATCCGTTGTGTAGTTTTAAAGACAAACATACAAACATACATACAGACATACAGACGCGGGAAGCGGAAAGCGACTTTGCTTTATACTATGTAGTGATTATTATTAATAAGAAAGCAATACTATGAAAATAATAACATTAAAAGCAATTTTTTGATACATAAGATTTTATTATTGCAATTTAGATAAGGACCTATACTTGCTGATAATTTTGTTTTTGATAAGTGAAAGGTTTTTCCTCATTAAAATATACTTCTATTCGGAATTGAGGCATATCCAACAAATCAAAAATCATGAAAATACAGCAGTTCTTGAGTTTTAAATATGTCAAACCCGACTTTGTTTTATATTTTATTTATTTATTTGGAACTAAATAACATTGGTATACAAATAAAAGTGAAAAACGATGACAACTTAAAAGTAAAACTGAGTAGCAGAATCAACGCACTTCCCAGAGCATAACGAAAACAGTGTTCCGCGTTAATTAGGGTTTAGATTAAATTAAAATACAAAAAATAACTGTATAGTAAAGAAGTAAAACTATAACTTTACTAAGTATAGTAAAATGTAAAAAATGTAACTGTATATATAGTATTTTAAAAATAAATACGGCTAATTACCACGTTTTTTCTTGTATTGCTGACGTTTCGAGACAATTCAGATGCTCTTCACCATGAGCATCGCCCGCGACCGCGATCAACGGCAGATCGCTGCCGTCAGCAATACAAGAAAAAACGTGGTAATTAGCCGTATTTCTATTTAAAATGATTAACAACCACGATAGTTTTAATTGTATATTGTAGACTTGTTTCAATTATAGTAGACTAGCGACCCGCCCCGGCTTCGCACGGGTGCAAAGCTGATTCCTATAAACCTTCCTCCTGAATCACTTTATCTATTAAAAAAAACCGCATCAAAATCCGTTGTGTAGTTTTAAAGATATAAGCATACATACAGACGCGGGAAGCGGGAAGCGACTTTGCTTTAGACTATGTAGTGATTAGTGTACTCGTAAATTACCGCATCTTTCGGTGAAACCTCTGCACCCTCCCTACTCTACATCCCGAGTTCCCTTTACGAACTTCGAAGCATTCATACGTCCGAAGCAGTAATAACCTAGATCGCGTATCTAAGAACTTTCGTACTTATTAAACGAAATTGGACGTCAATTTTTGACAGGGTTCGGGTCTGGTGTCAATGTTGAAAGATAAATTAGAAGTTTGCGGAATAATTATTGACTGGGATCGCGGTCAATAGGGAAAACTTTGCGGTTTGACAGTTGGTTTTACGTAGTTACCTGATGGTGTTATTGGTTTTGAGAATTGAGAATGAGAATAATTGAGAATAGTTTTAGAAATTGATTTTTTTTTATAAAGACGGTTTTCCAGGTACTCAGATAATCGAACATGTCTAAAAAGGGTGGTCAGAGGCGTGTCCAAACATTACATTTGGCACATGTCCATATTTAGCTATCAGCAACATGTGACAGCGAGCAGCGTGACATTAGAGGATTTAGAGGCGTAAAGTTTTTTGGTTTAAGTATAAATTAGAATGTTTTTCTATTGTGTAAAAATAGACCCAAGTTGGTCCCTTTAAAATTTTATTTATGCATTAGGAAATTAATAATAAATAAATAGGATCACGACTGTAATCCCCAAGTACGGTAGACATCCTCTCTGATCTCCAGTCGCTTAGATCCTTTGAAGATGTCTAGTGGGGGTATTCAGAGGCACGTCCAAACATTATATTTGGCACGTGACAGATTGCAAGCCCACGCCGCTTAACACTAACTGGTTTCCGCACGATGTTTTCCTTCACCGTTGTGAGCACGTGTTTTTGATGCGCATATTTTTCAAACAGAATAATCCATTGCACGCACGACCTTCAGATTGAAAGTAGAGGTACCTCCCACTCGGCCCTTTTATGTTAAAAAAATGGCAAATGGTTCCTCTAAATAAACAAATATGAAATTAATATATACCTTTATCTCCTTTCAGTTCCACGTTCCCCCTGAACCATACGATCTTGGCTGCGGGCTTCGCATTCTTCACCAGGCATTCTAGAGACACATCATCGCTTTCCTTGACTTCCAACTTGGAGTTTGCAGGGTAGTTGGTGATTTCTACTGCGTTTGGGGGCGCTGTGGACAAAATAAAACTTGTATAAGTAAAAATAAAATAGTTATGCATTGGTATTATAATACACTAGCTGACCCGTGCCCGCTTCGCTGTGCGTAAGACATTTCTAATACCATCGTTGACTTTTTTGTAGACGTTTTTAAGGTGTACAATACTGTAGTACATTATTCTGATATATCTCGTGGGGTTCAGCCAGCATTTGCAATGTAAGCGCAAAAAAATGTGTTTATTTACGACATCACATTAGAAACCTCTAAAATTATCAGTGTTTCTCTACAATATTATGCATGTATTATACATATAAACCTTCCTCTTGAATCACTCTATTTATTAAAAAAAACCGCATCAAAATCCGTAGTGTAGTTTTAAAGATATAAGCAAACATACATACATACATACATACATACATATTACATACAGACGCGGGAAGCGGAAAGCGACTTTGCTTTATACTATGTAGTGATTTTAAGGTGATACTTGAAATTTTTGCTGTTTGGTATGGGCCGAGTCTACCCGGATGAGACGGAAAAAGTGATAAAACCGCTTTATCTTGAAAACCATCATACTTAAAAAAAAACTGTCTGTAATTTACTTAGCTAGTATGATTATCTAACGAATTATATAAAAATTAACTGTTTAGCTATTCATAGTTTTGATTAAAAACGAAACTAGTGTTTTTGAAGAGACAACTTTGGAAAATTAATCTACCGAGGAAAAGTTTCACCAATCGTGTTTCTATCTGTTATTTATCTAGATTATATCCTTAAGTTATATTTTTCATAAAAAACAAAACTGTATGTTTTGCGATTATTGATAAAAAACGATTCTGCATTCATCAAAAACATTTATTTCTCGTCTTAATAACTAAACACAAATTTGACTTTCAATATTATAAAATAAATAGGATCACGTCTGTAATCCCCAAGTACGGTAGACATCCACTCAGATCTCCAGACGCTTAGGTCCTTTGAAGATGTCTAGGGTAGTCAGAGGCACGTAGTTAGCATTCCATACGTGACAGGTTGCAAGCCCATCGCCGCTTGTATTAACACTAACTGGTTTCCTCACGATGTTTTTCTTTACCATTGTAAGCACATGTTTTTGATGCGCATATAAATTTTCGAACAGAAACATCCATTCATGCACGCATGGATTCGAACCCACGACTTTCAGATTGAAAGTCGAGGTACATCACACTCGGCCAATTTTATTATAGGTTGTATAACTCAATTATGTCTCCATCAGATCTGTACAAAAGCAAAAATAATCATTGAAAATGAACAAGCCATTACTTATTAAGGTGATAAGTGAAATTTTTGACGTTTTGTATGGGCTAAGTCTACCCGGATAAGACGGCAAAGTGATAAAACTGCATTATCTTTATAACCATCAAATTTTAAAAAATGTCTTATATTTAGGTAGCAAGTATGATTATTATATAAAAATGAATTAATATAACGAATTATATAAAAATGAACTATTTAGCTATTCATAGTTATGATTAAAAACGAAACTAGTGTGTTTTTGAAGAGCCAACTTTGGAAAATAAATCTATCAAAAAAAGTTTCACCAATCGTGTTTCTGTCTTTAATTTTTCTAGATTTAATCCTTAAGTTATCTTTGTCATAAAAAACAAAACTGTATGTTTTGCGGTTATTGAGAAAAAACGATTATTTATTCATCAAAAACATTTATTACTCGCCTTAATTGATGTATTTAATACTAAAAAAAATTTAGTCAAGGAAAATTTGTAGCTTCCTACTTTTTAACTATTTTTTTTATAGTCCTTTGAGATAGTCAAATGACTTTCCACTAGACCAGAACTCCCCAAACTATTTTGTCTCGTAGACTTATCATGTTCTTCGGTTATCGGTAGAACCCCTATCCTATCCAACTCAGCCCCCGTCTCCCCATTGTGACCACAAAAGCATTCCAATTCCGACATTTAAGTCTCACAGCTCAGTTGGTAGTAACTTGCCTTCTGCGCTGTAGGTTGTGGGTTCGATCCCCACCCAAGGCAAATATTTGTGTGATGATAGATGTTTGTTCTGTGTCTGGGTATTAATATAAGCAAGAGCGAAATCTCCTATGATAAGTATTTTTTACTTAAGGGGCTCCCAGTCGCTGATTGCTCTTTTTCGAAACGAAAAAAGAAATACTTCTGAACAAGCCACATCTCCTATTTTTATAAGTATATTAGGTACTTCAGGTTCCTACCTAGATGTCTATTAAGCTGAAAACATAATAGCAGAAACTTTTCACGATAAAGATATTATTTCAAAATGATACGTTTTAGAATTTATGATCGAAATATTTTATATACCTACTATTAAAATCAACTTGTGATTTATTGTTAAAGATAGGTAATATGTAGATCTAGATTTCTATTAGAATAGATTTTTGATAAGTAATTATACATAATTTATATCATTAATTTATTCGAAAAGCTAAGGCGGACCACGCGCGGACGTGTGTTTGTCATCATTGCAGCGGTCGGTAGGATTATTTATTAAAGTGATTAAAGATGGGTACATCTTTATTCACATATACTATACATTATAAAATAGGAGATGTGGCTTGTTCACAAGTATTTATTTTTTCGTTTCGAACAAAATCAATCGTCGACTGGGAGCGCCTTAAAAGGAGATCTCATCATTGTTCATAATATTGTACTTTTGGAAACGCAATAAAAACATTTATTATTATTATTATTATTATATGTATAATAAGTATGTATTTACAAAAAAAAAGTATATAAGTATTCTATCAGTTATCTGGTTCCCATAGTACAAGCTTTGCTTAGTTTGGGGCTAGATGGCGCTGTGTGTAAAGTCCGCCAATATTTATTTATTTATTATCTAAGTCACGACGAAACTGTTGTAGAACCACGACCTTTTTTTACTGTGGACTAGAGCTGATCGTTTTTGACCCCTGGGGTCGATATAGACCACTTTGAGAATCACTGTAGTAGACCAACGCGGCTCATAAAACAAAAATCAAAGGATGCCATACTACTTTTAAGATACCTTAGGCCATACCATAAGGTCCTAAAGTAATATAAAAACAATATACAAAAGTGACAACGATAAACGAGTTCGTATTGCGTTGTCACAATCACACTAGTAGTAATGTTTTGATTTGGGGGCACGGCAGTGCCCCCGCCAAGTCGAGCGCGAAGCAAACACTGCCGTACCATCCTTTACTGGAACCATTTCGCCGCATTTTCAGGCCCCTATTTGAGAACCTCTGGATAAGACCAGAACGCTGAAATTTTCGTCATATTACTTTTGAGCTTGTGGTACGGTCATAGGCTTGTCTTTGAAGCTCAGATTAAATTTATGGTAATAAATGTAAGTCTTCCTTATTAATGGCATTGAAATAATATGTATCATTAAAATTACAGGAAAAATTTCCCAAAAAAATGATCATTCGATTATAATTATTTTTACTTTTAAGGCGATACTTAACATTTTCCGCGTTTTTGTATGGGAAGGGTCTAATATAAGATCGAAAATGTGACAGTTAACATAAATTTATTTGGAGCTAAAATTAAATAAGTGGTTTTTAGCCATTTTCGAATAATAAATCTGTTTAGAAAAATTTCACAATTTGTGCTTCTGTCAATCATAATTACGTTCTAAAAACTAATAACTTTTTGGAGTTTACTCTTTAAGAATCGGTTTTTGATATAAGGCGCCCGGTATGAAAAAAATGTGAGTAGTAAAATCTACTGAACGCATGACCTCGTTACGTTTTTGTTGCGCAACTTTCTAATTTGGTGTGAGCAGTGCAGCTAGATCGTGGGTAGTATGTACCCTTGCTTTGCCTATACTTTATAATGCTTTCTCTCACTCTTACTGATGGCAAAACATCTTATAGTGGGGGTACGCTCTACGCACGATCTGGTAAACTCCAGTCGTGCGTCGGAGCTGACACACACAATTTTTTTTTATATATATTTTTAAAATCAAGCTTTTATAAATTCTGGGGCTGTCTTGACGAGTACTAGACTCGTCAAGACAAATTCAACGAGCCCAAAAACGATGAGGTTTTGTGGTATAGTTAGGCAGATAAGAACTGCCTAACTATCCACAGCTACTTTCGAGCTCCATCATCAGACCAGCTCGCTAGTACCATAATTTTATATTGTCATTGGAAATTGATAGGTATGCAAAGTTTTATCTCAATCAGACTATTTACTGAGGAGTTCCGTTGAACAACTCCTGACTCCATCATCAGATCAGCTCACTGTCATCATATTATTGCATTGTAACCGAAGTTATATAAGTATGCGAAATTTCAGCTCAATGGGTTGGGGATAACTGCTTCAAAATTGAGTTGCAAGATTCCACCTAACAAACATAGTTACATAGTTACATACATACATTGCAAGTTATATAAAAGCTTATAAAAACATCTAAATCGGATCACGGAGGTAAAAATATATGTGCGATCATACAAACCAACATCCTGCCCTTATCCCACATAAGTGGGGTCGTAATGTATTATTTTTCTAATTTATTTGTATATACCATGTTGTTTTAAAATCGGCCGCTTGCCTGACGTCACATATTATACAAAACATCAAAATAATAAAATTACATCGAATTGAGAACTTAATTTGTTCGAATTAAAACTAACAAACTAACAAGAAAAACGTGGTAATTAGCCGTATTTCTATTTAAAATTAATTTGTTCGTCCATTGAAACCGCACAACATTTTTGTAGCTTCACATGAGGTAATGGAAAATGACATTTTTTAATAAGAGGTGAAGAAAAATGACACTTTTGACAATCAGGTCAGTTATTTGGGTCAATTTTTAGGGTTCCGTACCCAAAGGGTAAAAACGGGACCCTATTACTAAGACTTCGCTGTCCGTCTGTCTGTCCGTCTGTCTGTCACAGGGCTGTATCTCATGAACCGTGATAGCTAGACAGTTGACATTTTCACAGATGATGTATACATTATATGTTGCCGCTATAACAGCAAATACTAAAAACAGAATAAAATAAATATTTCAGTGGGGCTCCCATACAACATACAACAAACTTGTTTTTTTTTCTGTTTTTTATAGATAATGGTACGGAACCCTTCCTGCGTGAGTCCGACTCGCACTTGGCCGGTTTTTATTTAACAAGAGGTGAAGAAAAATGACACTTTTGACAACCAGGTCAGTTATTTGGCCCAATTTTTACCTTCATTATCAGTCTCGATATTTCGCAACGAACAATTTAAAATTCCGTTAATAATTTTAATAATCCCACGATTTTTTCTTTTGCGGGCTGCGAGAGATGAAATATAAATAGCCGGGTAAGAAGCCGGAATGATATTTCGATTGATATTGACTGACTTCATAGCTCAGTTGGTAGTAACTCTGCCTTCTGGTTCGATCCCCACCCAGGGCAAATATTTGTGTGGTGAACATAGACGTCTGTTCTGTGACCGAGTGTTAAAATGTATAATAAGTATGTATTTACAAAAAAAAAGTATTTAAGTATTCTATCAGTTATTTGGTTCCCATAGTACAAGCTTTGCTTAGTTTAGGGGTAGACGGCGCTGTGTGTAAAGTCCGCCAATATTTATTTATTTATTATTTATTTATTGTATCATTTTCAATGTCAAAAGGTATTTATTTTCTTCAATCAAATTTGACTTTATTCATTTAAGTTGCCATCAGCCTATTACTGTGTAAAATGTCTTGCTTGGACATGCCCCTGGTTACTCTCTATAGAAGTACTTGTCTACCCAAACTCTTGCGTTACTGACTGACTGACTAATCTGT
The DNA here is from genome assembly GCA_912999785.1 of Hydriomena furcata. NCBI lineage: Eukaryota > Metazoa > Arthropoda > Insecta > Lepidoptera > Geometridae > Hydriomena > Hydriomena furcata. The sequence continues at coordinate 8,609,378 of OU538848.1, forward strand.
CAATACAGCCTAGTACTAGTCTAACTAGTCCTAGAAACTATATATTTTGAGTGTGTATGTGTATTCATTTTGGTGTGTGGGGGGTGAACTAAGTAAGGGGTTCTTGAAAGGTTAAGATTTTCCATCTATAAGGCGAATTTAATTCTAAAAGCATTTATTTAAATACAATCACAAGGATCACTTTGAAACGTGTTAGGAGCTAAGTGAAGCTACGCCGATTCCTCGCGACCATGCCTAAGAGAATCAGGCAACAAACACGGCTTGGGGTCTATCATTTTTTTAATGATCCTTTCCATAATGCTATGTAGAGCTCCAGTGTGGTGCCGATCGAACAAAGTGAAGGCTCATACAAATAAAGATACTAAACATGTAGGTGCAATTTTATAAAAAATCATTAGAAGGTTCGGCAAAAGTTCTTATTAAATTTATTTATTAAATTAGACATAACAGAGGTTAATTTTGTTGTTAGTGTTTGCTAGTTTTAAAGCATTTTTTTCTAGCTAACCTTTATATAATTTGGGGAGGGGAAATGGTTGTCTTCAAGATATAATCAAGCAAGATTGCGACTCATTATTATCATCATAAGTATCTACTAAACGGGACTTTAACCGGACTTTCCCGATCCCTATCCCGAGCTTATATTTAATTTACGATCTCCGGGCTTAGCGCTGATCAGCGCCGAAAAAAATGTCGGAATAAATCATATTTTCGGTATTTGAATATTATACGCGCAAAAATTATGAGCATTGAAGTGAAACTCGAATTCTCTTCTCTCGCATATTTTGTAAAGGTGTTAAATTAGAAATTAATGTCTAGGTAAGAAATGTGAAAATGGGGTCGGCAGTAATACCAAGTACGGTAGACATTAGGAAGACTCGTAGATAGATGGATAACACTTTATTGATTACTAGCCGACCCGTGACAGACTTTGTCCTGTCCAAACTTCAATAGTCGCATAGAAAAAAGGACTTTCAAAAAAGTATTTTTTTTTCCCTATAAACCTTGTCGAGATAAAATAAATTACGAATTTTGATGGAATGCGTATTTGCGTATCATTCATTATTAAAAACTGCGTTGCTATGATTAAATGGATAAACTAAAAAACTACTCGACCAATTTTGAAAATACTTTCACCTATCAAAAGCTACATTATCAACAAGTAACTTTACTACATAGTATAAAGCAAAGTCGCTTTCCGCTTCCCGCGGATGTATGTATGTATGTATGTTTGCTTATATCTTTAAAACTACACAACGGATTTTGATGTGGTTTTTTTAATAGATAGAGTGATTCAGGAGGAAGGTTTATATGTATAATAACATGCTACCCGTGCGAAGCCGGGGCGGGTCGCTAGTAGGTTATATTTTATTATCAAAAGAATTAGAGATCCCTACAAAAAATGCAATAATGTAACATAAGGTATCAAACATTTGCCTATCTATATAATATTCATTACTACAGTGAAAAACTAGTACAGGAGCCGTGCCACAAGCTCAAAAGTAATATCAAAACAATATTACTCACAAAAGTGACAACGCAATACGAACTCGTATACTACTGTCACTTTTGCCACGGAAGTAATATTACTTTAGGAACTTGTGGTAAGCTTGCTAAGATGATATTATGTTAAATGTTTGGTTTTTTGTATGGGCTGAAACTGTCTATAATTTACTTAGATAGTATGATTATCTAACGAATTATATAAAATTAACTGTTTAGATATTCATAGTTTTGATTAAAAACGAAACTGGTGTTTTGAAGAGCCAACTTTGCAAAATAAATCTATCGAGTAAAGTTTCACCAATCGTGTTTCTGTCTATAATTTATCTAGATAATATCCTTGAGTTATCTTTGTCATAAAAAACAAAACTGTATGTTTTGCGGTTATTGAGAAAAAACTATTCTGCAGTCATCAAAAACAAGCGTTTTCAGGGCATACACTGAAAATAATGTAACCTTTTTATTCATTCCAAAGTAGAACAAAGTGTGGGTAATTGAAATGGGATACACACAATTTTAATGCGGTACAAATTAACCTAATTAAAAGCTTGTACCTTGTTTAATTCTATTATATACTTCTGAATTGCTATGAATTATAATACACGAGTCTTTCTCTGGCTATTCTGGCAAAAGTGTGAAACCTACCCATAATATAAATCAAAACTATCGTGGATGTTATTGATTTTAACTAAGTTACGTCAGCAATACAAGGAAAAAACGTGGTAATATTAAATACGGCTAGTATTTATAGTTAAATAATATAAGTCTGTGAAAGTTTGTATGTTTTGTGGTGTAATTATGCCGTAATGGCTGAATAAATTTGGATGGAGCTTCAAAACAGATACATAACGTTTAGCATCAGATGGTCTTGTGAATAGTGAAATACGATTTTTGTATAAAGAGTTGTAGTTCGCAAAGCGATCGCCAGAGGCGCTTATCATGATTTCACACATAAAATAGGTTTTACTATACATGATGACAAGTTATTTACTATGCTGTCAAAAAAGCTCTAAAAAACAGCACACGCTACACTTTCTTTAGATATAGCACTGATAGTAAACCATATACATAATTATATAACTGTAATAAGTATATGATTCTCTACTTTTTTGATCCCCTAGTGCCAGAGCAACAGCCGGCAATTATACCGAACTCCTCTCAAGTAGGTTAATTAGCGAAATGGATGTTTGTACAGCAAGTAATGAACAAAGAAATTTGTATTAATTATTATTCACTTTGAAATTCACCAGATTATTCACGTACGACGTGTACGTGAATAATCTGGTGAATTTCAAAGGTTCCCAGTAGTTTCATAAATGGCACTTCTAACTTCAAAGTGACTTAGTGATGTCATGTTTTGATGTTTGTATGACGTCATCTGTATGTATGTTATCTGTGTGGGTGTTATAATGTACATTAAGTATGTTTTTACAAAAAATCGGCCAAGTGCGAATCGGACTCGCGCATGAAACGTTCCGTAAACGTGATTTCTTTTTTTTATAGCCCGCATTGGCTATAAAAAACAAGAAATCACGTTTGTTGTATGGGAGCCCCACTTTAATATTTATTTTATTTGTATTCTGTTTTTAGTATTTGTTGTTATAGCGGCAACAGAAATACATCCTCATCATCAGTTGAAATTTTCACAGATTATGTATTTCTATCGACGCTATAACAACAAATACTAAAAACAGAATAAAAACAATATTTTAGTAGGGCTCACACTCACATACAACAAACGTGTCATTTTGGCAATTTTTTAGATAATTATTGGTACGGAACGTTTCATGCGCGAGTCCGATTCGCACTTGGCCGGTTTTTATTTTTATTTTAATTTTTTTCAGAAGCTACTTTCGCATGTTGAATACACCTAGATTTTTCTATCCTTAATTTGGATAAATAAAACCCTAAACTTATATATGCCATAAAATAAAATATGTAACATAAGGAAATATTACGAAAAACACTATTCAAATGACAAAGAAAAATAAACCTACAAAGTGAAAATAAGCAGAGAAAGATTTAATACAATTTTTCAGCACACACCCCAAAGTGCGCAGCCCTCCTTCCCTCGTCGGTTAAAATAAATCAGCGTAGCCAAGAAATTTGGGGATTTCGGTAAAACATGCTTTTATCTCTCGGTTCTCCACCCCTACCCTGAGGCCTTAACAAATCATTTTACTTTACCTCCGAAGGAAAGTTGCTGGGGTGTGTTTTCGGTATAAGCGGAGCGACAAACTGAGATGCATATCAGAATGCTAACTACTGCAAAATGTGGGCATGTGCCAAATATAATGTTTGGACGTAACTCTGACTACCCCCACTCGACATATTCAAAGAATGTCAGGATTTATACTTAGCTACTGGTTAAATATTATTTACTTAAAATTTATTATTTTAATATTTTGTGACACTAAATAAACGATTAATGATATAATTATATTCTAATTAAATAAATAAATATAAAATTATTAAATGTAAACAAAGTTTTTTGTGTGAAAGAGTATTTGGAAAATTGAATTGTAACATAATACCTAATGACTATTGACTAATCTTACTTCTAATAATATGACTCACAAAACATTTGCACGCCTGCAGGCTGAATACAATCTACCATAATAGTTTTAAGATTTGACATGTAAAATAATGTTGTATTCTTGCAAATAAACGATTTGATTTGATTTGATTAATAAAGTAAAAGTTTGTGATATGATTTAGCACGCTAATCGCTGCGCTTATGAACATGCCACGAACTAAACTTATGTTTTTATAGACCACTTGTTTAAATATAATTACTTTTGTTCAGTAGTAAGGTACTGCTTGCGCAGGCTTTGTTCACAAAGATTGTAAAGCTTTTGTACAGTTTTTAGGGTTCCGTACCTAAAGGGTAAAAACGGGACCCTATTACTAAGACTTCGCTGTCCGTCTGTCCGTCTGTCTGTCACAGGGCTGTATCTCACGAACCATGATAGCTAGACAGTTGAAATTTTCACAGATTATGTATTCCTGTTGCCGGTATAACAACAAATACTTAAAATAAATATTTAAGTGGGGCTCCCATACAACAAACGTGTTTTTGCCGTTTTTTATAGATAACGGTACGGAAACCTTTGTGCGCGAGTCCGACTCGCATTTGGCCGGTTTTTTTTGTAAATCTTAAGAGAGTAGAGAGGTAAATTTCCAAATAGAAAAATACACTGCACACCGGTAAGATTTGGACATCATCATTTTGAAAGCCGAGAGCTCGGCTCCAAAACGTAATGTTTGGACGTACCTCTGATTACCCCCTTTAGACATCTTCAAGGATCTAAGCCCCTGGAGATCTGAGTAGATGTCTTGACTGGGAATTACGATTGAAAGCCGAGAAAACTCCCATTCGGCCGAGAAAATGTAATGTTTGGACGTGCCTCTATAGTAACTTTAAAATGTGGGCATATGCTAAGTACAAAGTTTGACTACCCCCTTTAGTCATCTTTAAGAATCTGAAACGAGATCTGAGAAATATCTACTGTGCTTAGGCATTACAGTTTCAGTGGGGCTATTAAAAACATGATTATCATGTTATGATATTCATACCAATGTTAGGTACTGAATGCCATAATACCATACCTAATATAAGCTTCCAATACAATACCTACACAGAAGCGTAGGTATAGATGCATAAACAGTGAATAGTTACTATGAAAAGTGTATAGATTAGGTATTCTCTAACATTAGGTATTGCATTCAACATCATAACATGATAATCATGTTTTTACATTGATTGCTGATTGGAAATACGTGACAGGTTGCAAACCCATCGCCATTAAATAAACTATTACATTCTTTCGTATTCAATTTCTTTGTTCTTCAAAGCGTTCCCATACCTACCATTCATCTTATTACAATGAAACTTTAGTTAGTTGTTGTGAGCGCGTCTGTGAAGGTTTCAATAAAAAGGAAGTATGGTTTTGCTACGAATACCACGAAAAAATATATCCTAATAATATTATAAAAATGCGAAAGTTTGTATATTAAGTTTGTACTCTAATAAAACCTAAACGACCGAACTGATTTAGATGAAATTGGTTATATAAGTAGATAACAAATCTGATAAATAGAAGAGGGAACTCATAATCCGAAAAACAACCCATAAATGATAAAAAAATGCAATAAAGATGATTTTGGTATAGATAGCAAAAAATTAGACATCCCAGATCGAAAACATGGAGTTGTCGTAGCAACGCATTCTACCAAAAAAGTTGAATCCTACTAAGGTCGGCATTCGAAATATATTTAGTAAAAAAAATTGACATCAATTTCACTACCGAATGATTCGCATTCTATCAAAATTTGTAATTTATTTTCAGTACAAGTTTTTTAAGAAAAAATTGGAGGTTACCTATAATTGCTTTTTTCTATGCAATTATTGAAATTTAACAGAACAACGTCTATCGTCGGCTAGTATAAAATAAAAAGTCTACCTCTACAGTTACACTACTATTTTAAGGTGGTGAATTTGTAATTTTGTTTATACCGGATAAACTAAAAAACTACTCAACCAATTTTGAAAATACTTTCACCTATCAAAAGTTACATTATCAGCAAATAACATAGGCTTTATTTTATTTACAAAAAAATTAGAGATCCCTACGAAAATTGCAATAATGTAACTGAAGGTATCAAAAATTTACCTATAGTATGATAAACATACGCCCGCGCGAAGGTATTTATATTAAAATCACTTTGAAACAGCTTAGGAGCTACGAAGCTACGCCTGTTCCTCGCGACCAAGCCTCGAAAAATCAGGCAAGACGGCGAAGATCGAACCACGCCACCGTCAAATAACAGTCGCTACTTGTTAGGTAGGCAAATCTCTACGGGTTTTGTGTTTATTTGGCCGCTATTCTTATCCTTTTTGTGCCTTTTTTATGGCAAAAACTTTGGTAGAAATCCTTTAAGTTTGTGCAAAATAAGAGCTGACCTATTTTTTAAGTACCTGTTTACTGTTTTACGCAGCGAATTCGTCTACGTAGCGGTATATTGAGTTTTTAACAGACGAAAAATTATTTAGGATTTTTTTCTTTGGTTAAGTATATAGTTTTTTATTATAATACTTCAGATTATTATTGTCTAGCACCTAAGTATCTACTAAGGTTCGATCTATCTAAGATTTGCCTTTTTATGTTTCATTTTATTTTTGTTCCTTTATTGTATCTAATTTTTTGTGTACAGATTAGGTATTCTCTAACATTAGGTTGCATTCAACATCATAACATGATAATCATGTTTTTACAAAATAGCCCTGCTGGAATGAGGTATGTAGCTTACTTTTTTCTGGCAAAAGCTACTCGAGACTCGAAAATCATGAAATCCTTACTAGTATCGCTCATACATCTAAAGCTAACTATTCACCATTTTGGTAGAAAATCCACAAAATTGTGTACAACATTACCCCGATTTAGTTTAAAAAATGTTGTTTGAATAAGGAGTTGGATCTCGCTTCGGTAAAACTCGATTCGACCAACATCGTTAGTTACGGTCGCGGTCGTTCGGTTGCTTCCCTATTGGCTGGTTTTCATTAGGCATTTAAAAAAAAAGTAAAAAAAAAATATTATTACAACTGTAATCCCCAAGTACTGTAGACATCCTCTCAGATCTCCAGAGTGGGGGTAGTCAGAGGCACGTCCAAACATTATATTTGGCACATGCCCACATTTTGCATTAGTTAGCAATCCATGCGTCACAGGTTGCAAGCCCATCGCCGCGTATAAGAATACTAACGGGTTTCCTCACGATGTTTTCCTTCACCGTTTTGAGCACGTGTTTTGATGCGCATATAAATTTTTCGATCAGAAAAATCCATTGATGCACGCCGGGATTCAAACTCACGACCTTCAGATTGAAAGTCGAGGTACAACTCTGCCAACACGGCAAAGAAAAAAGTCGTAACAGATCTTCTCCTACCTATGAAGGTATCTCAGGGGTAGTCAGAGGTTGACATTAGTAATAAGTATGTACATGCCAAATTACAGCTTTCTAGTACTAAGCGTCTCTGAGCTAAGCTGCGGGCAGACGGACGGACGGACGGACGGACATGACGAAACTATAAGGGTTTATTGTAGACTCAAAACCCTTAAAAGCCGCAGGTAGAAACCAGTGAATCATTAACGACAGTGACAGTGACATGTAGTCCTGTTGCAAAACCACAAGTCGGACTCAAGACTTGAAATAACGCATTTTTCCGAATGCCAAATGGAATGCTTCCCAAACCGAAGCGACCCGTTCCCCCAATATATTCAACACGGGCCAGCTATAACTCAGCCAGTTTACGTAGTCCGATGATAATAGCGCGCTGTGATTTTATTAGCTCTATAGGCCTTTTGCCTACTTTTGGAAATATATGGTCGATTGCGCGCCGTGGGCCTTATTTGGTGTGGTCGGCGTTTCCCATTACAATGCTGAGGGTAATATCCGTCGGCTTTCAAATGGGTTTGGGTATTTTCAGGTGTATTTGTATATAAGCTGGCCGAGTGGGAGGTACTTCGACTTTCAAGCCGATGGTCGTGGTTTTGAATCTAGAAAATAACCTACGCGCATTAAGGCGCTCCCAGTCGACGATTGTTTTTGTTCGAAACGAAAAAAGAAATACTTCTGAACAAGCCACATCTCCTATTTTATAATGTATATGTGAATAAAGATGTACCCATCTTTAATCACTTCGATAAATAATCCTACCGACCGCTGCAATGACGACAAACACACGTCGGGCGTGGTCCGCCTTAGCTTTTCGAATAAATTAATGATATAAATTATGTATAATTACTTATCAAAAATCTATTCTAATAGAAATCTAGATCTACATATTACCTATCTTTAACAATAAATCACATGTTGATTTTAATAGTAGGTATATAAAATATTTCGATCATAAATTCTAAAACGTATCATTTTGAAATAATATCTTTATCGTGAAAAGTTTCTGCTATTATGTTTTCAGCTTAATAGAAATCTAGGTAGGAACCTGAAGTAATATACTTATAAAAATAGGAGATGTGGCTTGTTCAGAAGTATTTCTTTTTTCGTTTCGAAAAAGAGCAATCAGCGACTGGGAGCCTCTTGACAAGCTCTAGAAGGAAAATATCTGATCACATAGCTCGCGTTGTGGGTTCGTATCCCAGCCAGGATAACAATTTGTAAAATAAAATAAATAAATAGGATCACGACTGTAATCCCCAAGTACGGTAGACATCTTCTCAGATCTCATGTCTAGTGGGGGTAGTCAGAGGCACGCCCAAAATTTATATTTGGCACATACCCACATTTTGCAGGAACATGAACATAGATAGTTGTTCTGTGTCTGGGTATATAATAAGTATGTATTTACAAAAAAAAACGTATGTAAGTATTCTATCAGTTATCTAGTTCCTATAGTACAAGCTTTGCTTAGTTTGGGGCTAGATGGCCATGTGTGAAATATCCACCATTATTTATTTATTTATGATGTGGGCTTTTGCCAAATATGATGTTTAAGGATCTAAGCGCCTGGAGATCTGAGATGATGTCTACATTATGTATATATGAGGTTGATATAGTTTTGAAGTCGGTTTATTTTATTTTAAACTAGCGACCCGCCCCGGCTTCGCACGGGTTTAATACATATAAACCTTCCTCCTGAATCACTCTATCTATTAAAAAAAACCTCATCAAAATCCGTTGTGTAGTTTTAAAGATATAAGCAAACATACATACATACATACATACAGACGCGGGAAGCGGAAAGCGACTTTGCTTTATACTATGTAGTGATAACTTTATATAATATTATTATATGTATAGACTAGCCGACCCGTGACAGACTTTGTCCTGTCAAATTTCAAAATACTGAATTACTGATTATTTTTAGTCTGTGATGTCAGATTTGTTGCACAACAGCGCCATCTACGCCCAAATCATATCTTTTGCGTTTTTATATCATTTTGTGGATATTTTTCATATTTTAAAGTAGTCTTTTATTTATTCGAGCATTATATCTACATCTACAGCAAATTTCAACTTAATTTTGTCGTTGAGGCCTGATTGAGGAACAAATATACATACAAACTCACAAACTTCCACATTTATAATATTATAAGGATAACTTTTTATCATTGCAGTAACTAAATATATAGTTATTCTTTCTTTATTTTGATTCTGCGCTGTGAGACCAGTTAGGTCTGATCGAGTGTGTAAACTTAATATAACCCTCTAGAAGTCTAGTACTAACAAGTTCTGCGAACTCTCCACAAACAGATAGGGTCTATCAAAGTCGATTGATTACCTTTCTAATTCTTAGCTCTCCCGTAATCAGATCTACGAGTAACTTGCACCGATATATTCAGGAAGTCGTCCTGAAATTTATCTGCGAAGTTTACTGTGAAGAGGAGAAACGGGTGAGAGCGTGTTTCCTCTCTGAATAATCCTATACCTTTTCTTTTTCTGTAGGTATGCTAGATTTTAAAATCTCTACTATTTTATATTTAGGGTTTCGTACCCAAAGGGTAAAAACGGGACCCGCGTAGTAGGACTCGCGCTTGAAGGTTTTCGTACCATTATCTATAAAAAACGTCAAAAAACACGTTTGTTGTATGGGAGGCCCACTTAAACATTTATTTATTCTGTTTTTAGTAATTGTTGTTATAGCGGCAATAGAAATACATCAACTGTCTATAGCTATCATGGTTCATGAGATACAGTTCTTTGACAGACAGACGGACAGACGGACAGCGAAGTCTTAGTAATAGGGTCCCGTTTTTACCCTTTGGGTACGGAACCCTAAAAAATGTATGCTTTCGCTGGGTTCACTATTCAGCTAATTTAGAAAAAAATCACGCGTGTACGCGCGTACATGTATTATGTAAAGGTTGTAAATCGACTTTCCTCCTAAACGGGTGAACGTAGTATTTGGAGCTTTGACTCCAAGTTACGAGTTACGTGATAGGTTTTTCGAAGTCCATTTTCTTTTAATGAACTAGGAAGCAAATCTATAAATAAATAAATAAATAAATAAATAAATAAATAAATAAATAAATAAATAAATAAATAAATATTGGCGGACTTTACACAACGCCATCTAGCCCCAAACTAAGCAAAGCTTGTACAATGGGAACCAGATAATTGATAGAATACTTATAATACTTTTTTTTTAATTACATACTTATTAAACATAGTAACACCCAGACACAGAACAAACATCTATGTTTATCACACAAATGTTTGCCCTGGGTGGGAATTGAACCCACAACCTACAGCACAGAAGGCAGAGTTACTACAAACTGAGCTGTGAGGCCAGTCTATACATCTATACATATAATAAAACTGTAGAAGAGTTAAATTCTGTACATTGAATAAAAACTCGTAGGGGCCTTTATGCAAGTTAAACAAGCCAAAAAAAATATTTTGATGTTTTCGTCTGTCTGTTGTCCGGCTTTCAAGCCAAAACTACTGGACGGATTTTGATGTTTTTTTTTTATGTAGCTATTAGTCCTCGAAAACATATAAGCTATAATTTATTTTGAAGATACCAGATGTGAAACTATCTGTCGCCCAGCGAAGCGGGCACGGGTCAGCTAGTTCAAAATAAAATTCGTTAACAATTTATCTGAACAGATCTGGATCATTTGAGCTACCTATAGACTGTTTGCTATATATAGATATTATGTAAATATTTTGAAATTAAGTATTTGATTACTAGATATAATTAACTACATCTTCACTTATCTCTCTTGTTCGCTTAATCGATTGTAATGAGGTAAAAATTCATTCTTTTGTTTGTAATGGATTAACTAAAAAACTACCTAATCAATTTTAAAAATTCTTACACCTATCAAAAGCTACATTTTTAGCGAGTGATATAAGTCATATTTTATTTACAAAAAATTAGAGATCCCTACCCAAATTGAAATAAAGTATTTTTTATATACAATTCTTCAAACAGCCAGACACACAACAAACATCTATGTTCATCCCGAGTTCGAATCCACAACCTTCAGTGCAGAAGGCGGAGCTACTACCAACTGAGCCGTGAGGGTTGAATTTGACAGATGAAGTGAATCTGAAAATTACAGTCCATTGTCCAGAAACAGAACTTGATTGACCTTCTCAAAGAAATGTCATTTAAACAACTAATATACGTCAGTAGATATATTAGTCAAATGTCAATAAAAGGATCGTGACCTTTTTCACTCATCTTAAGCTTCTAGTCTACTAAAGCAGAGCAGGCCGAAGCAAAACGATAGAGTTAATTATATCAGACTGGCCTCACAGCTCAGTTGGTAGTAACTCTGCCTTCTGCGCTGTAGGTTGTGGTTTCGATCCTCACCCGGGATAAACATTAGTGTGATGAACATAGATGTTTGTTCTGTGTCTGGGTGTTAATATGTATAATAAGAATGTATTTACAAAAAATAAGTATGTATTCTATCAGTTATCTCGTTCCCACAGTACAAGCGTTGCTTAGTTTGGGGCTAGATGGCGCTGTGTGTAAAGTCCGCCAATATTTATCATTATTATTATAGAATCAATTCAAATATTTATTTATTTATATGTTATTTAAGAGTAAGTAAAAAGATTACTGTAGCGACTTGTGAAAAGTATATCATAATTTTAATTTATTAATAATATAAAACCGTAAATTTGTGAGAATATTTGTAAATCAAATTCAACAGATTTGGTTGAAACTTGGAATATACATAGCTTATATTTGGCATGTGTCAAATATAATGGTTGGACGTTCCTCTGACTACCTCCACTAGACATTTTCAAAGGATCTAAGCGTCTGAAGATTTGAGAGGATGTCCATCGTACTTGGGGATTACAGTTGTGATCTTATGTTTCTTTTATTTTATATTCTGGAATAACATAAAATATACTTTTAATACGGGTACGACGCGAGCGAAAACGCGGTTGGTAGTCTTATGTATAATCAAAAAGTACTATACCGACCCGCTCAGCTCTAGTGGTCGGTGTCCCTTAGGGGTTCAGCTACCGAATGAAATATTCGCGGCGCGTTGCAAAGCAGGTATTCCACCTTTTATTGATAGGCCGAATAGAATTTTAAATTGTTATCTTGGTTATAAATTGCGAATCGTTTTTGAACTCTGGATTTTTGGGGTCGTAATTCTTGTTTATGACCTTGTTGGTGGTTTAAATTGGATGAAGAGTGGGTGAGTTTTTTAGGGTTCCGTACCCAAAGGGTAAAAACGGGACCCTATCACTAAGACTTCGCTGTCCGTCTGTCCGTCTGTTTGTCACAGGGCTGTATCTCATGAACCGTGATAGCTATAGACAGTTGATGTATTTCTATTGCCGCTATAACAACAATTACTAAAAACAGAATAAATAAATGTTTAAGTGGGCCTCCCATACAACAAACGTGTTTTTTGTTGTTATTTAAAGATAATGGTACGGAAACCTTCGTGCGCGAGTCCGACTCGCACTTGGCCGGTTTTTTTTAATGCATGTATGACGAACAGGTACCTACTCGTATGAATGAATTAATGAATGGTAATGAAATAAGAACGATCGATTGATTGATTTTGTTAATACTACACGGCTTATATCTTCTGAAACCTAGTTTATCCTTTTTAAAAGCTTTTATTTAACTTGAACTTAATCTGAAGGTCGTGGGTTCGAATCCCGGCGTGCATCAATGGATTTTTCTGTTCGAAACTTTATATGCGCATCAAAAACACGTGCTTACAACGGTGAAGGAAAAAATCGTGAGAGGAAACCAGTTAGTGTTCTTAAGCGGCGATAGGCTTGCAACCTGTCACGTATGGAATGCTAACTACTGCACAATGTGGGCATGTGCCAAATATAATGTTTGGACGTGCCTCTGACTACCCCCACTAGACATCTTCAAAGTATCTAAGAGTCTGGAGATCTGAGAAGATGTTTACTGTACTAGGGGATTACAGTCGTGATCCTATTTATTTTTTATTTATTTTAATTATTTGACTTTAAGGTACTATGTATTTAAGTTAGTTAAGGTGGAATCTTGCAGTTATTTTCAACCAATTGAGCTGAAATTTGGCATGCAATAAAAATGTAATAATATGTTGACAGCGAGCTGATCTGAACATGGAGTCAGGAGCTGGTCAACGGAACTCCCAGTAAATAGTCGGATTGAGTTAAAACTTATTTCTTTCTCAATAGTCTCATGTATTTTTTGATAAATCTATCTAATACCTTAAAACGAGCAATTCTTGTATATTATGAATCTCGGAAACGGCTCCAACAATTTTCATGAAATTTAGTATGCAGGGGGTTTCGGGGGCGATAAATCGATCTAGCTAGGTTTCATTTTTGGAAAAGGTCGTTTTATCCGTGTTTTAATGCAATGAAGTACCAAGCGTATACCAAAAAGTATCCGTTTTGTAAAAACATCGAAAATTCAGAAATAACAACAAGTCAACTGCACGTCGACAACGCGTTTTACATAATGGCTTTAGTAAATGGTTTACATGGCGTTGTCACGCCAAACCCGTAACAAACAAAAGCTAACTTTTTTCGGTCACATGTTCGACCACAGTTTTTGACTCGATATTTTTGTTTTTAGCTGACATTAACGACTCCAAAGTCAATTTTGACAGGTGATCCTTTCATTTGAATGAAATTTGGAGGCCGTGTTGGCTGAGTGGGACGTACCTCGACTTTCATTTCAAAGGTCGTAGTTTCGAACCCCGGCGTGCATCAATGATGTTCTGAATGCATTTTAACATTGAAATTAAATGTAATTTTTCTTATTCGCAATAGTGTGCATAAACACGTGCTTAAACGGCGAGGGATTCATGTGTAAACTACGAAACCCTACATTGCACGTGGCCCGACACGCACTTGGCTGGTTTTTTAATTTATCCATTAATAATACTGCATATATTGAAAAATTCATTGATCAATAATTCATTTTCTGGGATTCGAACTCACAACCTTCAGATTGAAAGTCAATGTACCTTGTATGTACTTGACCAACACGTTTATAAAAATAAAATATGCAGAGGGGGTTGATGTTTGTTAGTAAATAATTACACGCGAACCAAGCCGCGAGAGGTTGGGGTAGTTTTCATATAAAACCACAAGCCAAGGCCTTCGTACAATAAATAGGGGAGATAGCCTAGTGATACATCTTTGTGAAGGAATGAAAACAAGGGAATGTTATTAATGGCACAAGAAATATATTGCCGTAGTGGGGACAAAATAGCTGGGTAAATTAATATAAATTGCAGTGACTAAACAAAGTCACAATATGGCCGACATTGAAAAAATGAGGAATTATTTAGGATCTTTTAGGTATCACAGTTTAGAACCCTAGCCGCTTTATCACTACATAGTATAAAGCAAAGTCGCTTTCCGCTTCCCGCGTCTGTATGTAATATGTAATATGTATGTATGTATGTTTGCTTATATCTTTAAAACTACACAAAGGATTTTGATGCGGTTTTTTTTTATAAATAGAGTGATTCAAGAGAAAGGTTTATATGTATAATACATGCATAATATAGTAGAGAAACACTGATAATTTTAGAGGTTTCTAATGTGATGTCGTAAATAAACACATTTATTGCGCTTACATTGCAAATGCTGGCTGAACCCCACGAGATATATCAAAATAATGTACTACAGTATTGTATACCTTAAAAACGTCTACAAAAAAGTCCACGATGGTATTAGAAATGTCTTACGCACAGCGAAGCGGGCACGGGTCAGCTAGTACTAATAATTAATCAACTTAAACTTAATTAGCTGATAATACTTTAATTACTTATTTCGTTTTATGAAATAAAATACTAACAAGAGTACATTGTAAGAAAAAAAAAATAGGATCACGACTATAATCCCCAAGTACGGTAGAAATCCTCTCAGATCTCCAGAAGTTTAGATCTTTTGAAGATGTCTGGTCAGAGGCACGTCCAATATTGCACATGCCCACATTTTGCAGTAGTTAGCAATCCATACGTGACAAGTTGCAAGCCCATCGCCGCTTATAAGAATACTAACTGGCTTCCTCACGATGTTTTCCTTCACCGTTTTGAGCACGTGTTTTATACGCATATAAATTTTTCGAACCGAAAAATCCATTGATGCTCGCCGGGATTCGAACCCACGACCTTCAGATTGAAAGTCGAGGTACCTCCCAATGTAGATTTTTTTTTAACAAATGAAATGAGTAACAACTATGACAGTTTTAATTCTATTATAATATTCTTCTATTCTATTCTACTATTTTTATTAATTCGTAAGAAACTGGCATCGTTTAGTAAATCTATAAGAAGCATGTACATTGTACATTGTACAGTGTACAGTGTACAGTGGCATAGTGTTTAAGGCGAGTAATTAATGTTTTTGATGAATGCAGAATCGTTTTTTTTCAATACCCGAAACACATAGTTTTGTTTTTCATGACAAAGATAACTTAAGGATATAATCTAGATAAATTACAGACAGAAACACGATTGGTGAAACTTTTCTCGATAGATTTATTTTCCAAAGTTGGCTCTTCGTTAAAAACACAGTTAAAAAAAAACACTAGTTTCGTATTAAATCAAAGCAATGAATAGCTAAACACATTATTACAACAACGGGAAATTACTCACGTAAATGATAAATTGTCAATGAGGACACCGACAATTAAACGCGCGCGCTACCCTGCTCGCATTGTCGTCTCGCACTGATGCGTTTAATGGTCCACTCACCCTGAAGAAGATTCTCTAGATGAATCGAAACATTGTCGGTGTCCTCATTGACAATTTATCATTTACGTGAGTAATTTCCCGTTGTTGTAATAATGTGTAGTACAACTCACGAAAGTTTTGAAAGTGAAATAATAGCTAAACAATTCATTTTTATATAATTCGTTAGATAATCTTACTAGCTAGACTCAGCCCAAACAAACCGTCAAAAATTTAACTTATCACCTTAAGGCGGTTCTGTCTATTAGGAGTGAGCAGGCTTTTTCTCTATATCCTGTGACAGGGTCCACAGCTCCCTTGAGATGAAACTGCTGCGTTGCTTACTTCCTATTGTGGCTGATGCTGCCGAAATTAATTGGAATTTTAACTAACATCCTTATAGTAATAGATGGGTTTGACCTACATTTTTGACCGACTTAATTTTTTACATCAATATTTTTCAAACTATCATGATAATAAACCTAACTGTAAATTTTTACGTGGTTTTTAGGGTTTCGTACCCAAAGGGTAAAAACGGGACTCTATTACTAAGACTTCGCTGTCTGTCTGTCTTTCACAGCGCTGTATCTCATGAACCGTGATAGCTAGACAGTTGAAATTTTAAAAGATGATGTATTTATGTTGCCACTATTACAACAAATACTAAAAACAGAACAAAATAGATTTTTTTGCCGTTTTTTATAGGTGGTACGGAATTCTTCGTGCGCGAGTCCGACTCGCACTTGGCCGGTTCTTATTTTTTAGTCTGCCCGCGACCTTGGCTATTGTAATATAGTCGTAACTTCTGGAAAATAATAAAGATCATTACAAATAAAGATTATTATTATCTATTATCTATTATTTATATAAAAATCAATTGCTGTTCGTTAGTCTCGCTAAAACTCGAGAACGGCTGAACGGATTTTATCTTGGTCTTGAAATGTTCGTGGAGGTCTAGGGAAGGTTTAAAAGGTGAGAAAAATTCGAATAATTCGCCGAAAAAAACCTAAAAACAGCTCTTTTCTTTGTCTAAAAGTTTTCTAACTAAAACGTAGAGTCGTAGAATGGGAACGGGAACGGGAACGGGAACTTATTCTAAAGCAATACGAAGTTCGCCGGGTCAGCTTGTTCAATTAAAAATAAGTTTTTCTTTAAATATATTTCGGTAAATCTCCCATTAATTGAACTCGCGATCCTATGGCCAAAATAGGTCAAAGCTTTATCAGTCCCCAAAGCTCATTACTTTAACCCTTTAAAGATCAGAAATCGCTTTGTAAGGAACTTAGTCTCTGTCGGGTTATCTTAGTTGGAGAAATCTTAAATAACTTAATCTGGTATTATATTGCGGGTATTTTAAGTCGTGTTTCTTTTGATAGGGTTTTATTATTAGCTTTAAATGCCTGCACAATGTAAGAATTTAAGATCGTATTAAAACACCCTAGACCAGTGTTCCGCAAAGTGTGTACCGCGGCACACTGGTGTACCGTGGTCATTAGTTGGTGTGCCTTGGAAAAATAAGGATATCTTATAAACGTATTTTTAGCAGCCCTGTCAACGATTACTCCAAATTTAGACCGTCTATGCTCAATTAAACAGGCTCATGTTTCGCATTAGATACCTTTTCTGCAATTTAAAGTTTAGTTTTATTGAATAATAAAAAATATTATTTCGTTGATTAATAATAAATATTGATTAATATTACTTAAAAAATGATTTTTAATTTGTGATGTACCTCAAAAAAATTCATTTTTTTATGTATCCTAGACGTTGTAACATTTACGAGTTGGCAAATATTTTCGTTTGTTAATAGTGAATGGGTTGAATAGGAATTTCTTTCGTAGTGCACTTTTATTCACCTAAAGGAATAAGTACGCTCTCCGAATTTTAAGTTTCTGACTTCACTTTAACTACTGAATGATTACCGCATTCTATCAAAATTCGTAATAAAATGTATTTTATTACGAATTTTGATAGAAAGACAGTAGATCAGTAGTCAAAAAAATATCAGATTTTTTTAATAAAATGTATTTTATCAAAAAAATATCAGATTTTTTACTGATTGGATACGTATTCTACCAAAATTCGTAATTAATTTTATCAGGACAAGGTAAGAAAGAGAAAACATTTGTAGTCACCTGAAAGTGTTTTATCTATGCGACTATTGAAATTTGGGCAGGACAAAGTCTGTCACGGGTCGGCTAGTGCTAAATGGTTTCCTAACGATGTTGGCAAGTCCGTGTCTAAGTAGTGAAACGGTTCAAGAGGCCGTCCTAATACATACCTCAACTGGTCAGCATTCTATGAACTCCTAATGATGCTCCACTTCACCATTTCGAGTACGTTTTAATGCGAATACATTTTCGCTCAAAACGGTGAAGGAAAACATCGTGAGGAAACCAGTTAGTATTCTTATAAGCGGCGATGGGCTTGCAACCTTTCACGTATGGAATAACTACTGCAAAATGTGGACATGTGCCAAATATAATGTTTGGACGTACCTCTGACTACCTCCACTAGACATCTTCGAAGGATCTAAGCGTCTGGAGATCTGAGAGAATGTCAGTCAGTCGCGATCCTATTTATTTTTATTATTTTTTGGGGCTAGATGGCACTGTGTCCGCCATTATTTATTAATAAGATATTATTTAGGTACGCTCAGACCCTTGAATATGCCGACAGGGTAGTCAGAGGCACTTCGAAACATTATTTGACATACGTCCATATTATGCATCATTATATACGTGACAGGTTGCAAGCCCGTGGCCGCTTATAAGAATAATAACTGGGTTCTGCATGTGAGCACGTAAAACCTTGGATTTATTCGTTCTTAGTAGAAAATGTTATGTATCCATGTAGCATATTAAATTATATTTTTTATCTCCTTTCCCACAAAGCTAAGGGTAGATTTATATTAGAACGGGCCGTGTCCGGGCCGGGCCGGAGTCTTTAGTTAGTAGACGGGTCTGGACGGGACACGGATCAGAATCACTGTTTAATATAAACTGCTTCATACAAAATGTATGTAAAATTTCATATCCGTGTTCCATCCGGGCCCGACCCGGGCACGTCCCGGTCTAATATAAATCTACCCTAATGCTATGCCTTCCATAAAAACGGCGACCAACAAATAAACACCGTCATAATTCAGACGCGTAACTAATATGAATAAAAATAAAATCACGACTGTAATCTCCAAGTACATAGACATCCTCTCAGATCTCCAGGCGCTCCGATCTTTGAAGATCAGAGTCGTCCAAACATTACCACATTTTCCACACGTGACAGGTTGCAAGTCAGTCGCCGCTTACAAGATATGAGCAAGTTTTTATTTTGATACACTTTTACTAAATTATTTGAAATCTCAATGATGACGCTAATACAATCACACATAATATAAAATCTATATATATAAAACTCTTAAAAACTCTTTGCCCTGGATAGGAATCGAACCCACAACCTACAGCGCAAAAGGCTAAGTTATTACCAACTGTGCTGTGAGGCCAGTCCAGTGATATTAAATCATTTAAAACCATATTACTCGCGGTGCGAAAGTGACAACGCTGTACGAGTTCGTATTCAAATTTATATTCAAAAATCATTTATTTCAATAAAATCACAAGGATCACTTTGAAACGTCTTAAGAACTAGGTGAAGCTACGCTGATTCAACGCGACCAAGCCTAGAAGAATCAGGCAACAAACACGGCTTGGGGTCTACTTTTTTTTAATGATCCTTTCATATGATATTGTGTTGTCACTCACAATACTACTCATTGTTTTAATATTACCTTTGAGCTTGCGGTACGGCCCCTGCTCCTCGCGATTCATCGCTTTATTACGACCGTTACAATACGATCACCGTGTCTTAGGAAGCAGATACAGAAATAAAGGTATAATATTACAGTGTGTAAACAAGGATTTTAATTACTTTTATAATAGGTTTCCTTGATGTACACACACCTACTTTGTAGAGATTTATGAATGTGGACTCCTGCGATTAGCTGTGTTGGCCGAGTGGAATGTACCTCGACTTTCAATCTGAAGGTCGTGGGCTCGAATCCCGGCGTGCATTAATGGATTTTTCTGTTCGAAAAATTTATATGCGCATCAAAAACACGTGCTTACAACGGTAAAGAAAAACATCGTGAGGAAACCAGTTAGTGTTCTTATAAGCGGCGATGGGCTTGCAACCTGTCACGTATGGAATGCTAACTACTGCAAAATGTGGGCACGTGCCAATATAACTCGACTTTACATTAGTTTTTTGGGATATCTCAATTATTTACAGAAAAAACTCTTTCCCCAGTAATTTCATTACCCTCTATGACATGTACATACTAACTCAATATCATGGGGTAATAAATATAGATTTATAGCATATTATTCCTTTGAATATAAAAGGGATGAGAAAAACAGGGTAATTTAATACGTGAACACAATACTAAGCCTGATTTTAATGTGATTCGAAGTGACGGCTTCCATTAACCTATATGGTAGATAAGATAACTGGGTGGATAATACCTATTTCAAAACAGCGAAGAAACACCCCGATACGATCCTATTTTGACCACATTGTATTGCGATGGCAGATAACGACGATGGGCTTGCAACCTGTCACGATGAAATGCTAACTACTGCAAAATGTGGGCATGTGCCAAATGTAATGTTTGAACGTGACTCTGATTACCCCCACTGGACATCTTCCAAGGATCTAAGCGTCTGGAGATCTGAGAGGATGTCTACCGTACTTGGGGATTACAGTCGTGATCCTATTTATTTTTATTTATTTACAACAAAAAAAAAGTATATATTCTATCAGTTCTCTGGTTCCCATAGGTTTACTTAGTTTAAAGTGTGTAAAGTCCGCCAATATTTATTTATTTTTATTTAATTCTAAGCCTTAACGAACCCACAACCTACAACATAGGCAGAGCGTAGTAGTGTCTGATCACTACATAGTATAAAGCAAAGTCGCTTCCCGCTTCCCGCGTCTGTATGTATGTATGTTTGCTTATATCTTTAAAACTACACAACGGATTTTGATGCGGTTTTTTTAATAGATAGAGTGATTCAGGAGGAAGGTTTATATGTATAATAACATGCTCTACCCGTGCGAAGCCGGGGCGGGTCGCTAGTATTCTATATAGAAAAAAATAGTCCCTAACATTTATATGTACACACAAAACAATAAAATAAATGAATCCTTATCTAGAGAGTACCATATGTTGAAATTCCATAGAAATTACTTCAACATAGCTTTGTTCATAATCATAGTTGAATAACACAACCCTTGCCACCCCCGATATTAATATTAAAAAGCAAACAATTAAAAATGAAAGCTACCACATACTGCGCAATTAGTAGAATGGTGCCAAATGCCGCAATTGGGGTGCGGAACCCAGCGGAAAATAACGAAACCCTAAAAAGATTTACTGAATTAGGTTAAGTTCGCGCTTAATGACTTAATATGTAGCTTTTTTAATCACTACATAGTATAAAGCAAAGTCGCTTTCCGCTTCCCGCGTCTGTATGTCTGTATATATGTTTGCTTATATCTTTAAAACTACACAACGGATTTTGATGCGGTTTTTTTTAATATATAGAGTGATTCAGGAGGAAGGTTTATATGTATAATAACATGCTACCCGTGCGAAGCCGGGGCGGGTCGCTAGTGATCTATAACATAAAAAATTCTAAATATTTACCATAAAATAAATTTAAAAAAAATTGTGTAACCTAATATACCTATTTTAATAGAAACTAGCTGTCCAGTCAGTCGTTGTTATGGCAAACATGCAATTGCATCTTCTCTGACAACAACAAACACAACAAAAAAAGAATTAATAAAATCGGTCCAGCTGCTTACTGCTATGACCAAGGAAAATAGGGATTAATTTTTATATTTATGATAAAGATTTACTATTATTTTGTAATTCGATATTATTACAAACTTTAATTTAACTTGCTTTCTTAGTTTGTTAGCATGTGTGGGTTCTAGTTATTGAATTATGACCAGCCAATTAAGACGCTGCCAGTCGACGATTATTTTTGTTCGAAACGAAAAAAGAAATACTTGTGAACAAGCCACATCTCCTATTTTATAATGTATAGTATATGTGAATAAAGATGTACCCATCTTTAATCATTTCGATAAATAATCCTACCGACCGCTGCAATGATGACAAACACACGTCCGCGCGTGGTCCGCCTTAGCTTTTCGAATAAATTAATGATATAAATTATGTATAATTACTTATCAAAAATCTATCCTAATAGAAATCTAGATCTACATACTACCTATCTTTAACAATAAATCTCAAGTTGATTTTAATAGTAGGTGTATAAAATATTTCGATTATAAATTCTATCATTTTGAAATAATATCTTTATCGTGAAAAGTTTCTGCTATTATGTTTTCAGCTTAAGACGCTGCCAGTCGACGATTATTTTTGTAAAAGAAATACTTGTGAACAAGCCACATCTCCTATTTTATAATGTATAGTATATGTGAATAAAGATGTACCCATTTTTTTTTTAGTTTTAAGAAAATCCCGCAACTATTCTTGATAAAAATATGAAAGGAGACATCTATTTCATTTGATCGCCCAATTATATGTCGTGGGGAAGGCTGTCGCGGACGTACAAGACCGCATAATATAAATTACTTGCAGTTAGTAGCGGTACAAGGTGTCGAATGAAGCGGATAGAAAATTGATAAGGATGCAAAATAAAATAGAATGCTTCTTATTTGAGACAATAAAATATACAAACATGGATTAATAAAATGCTAAATAATCAAAATAAATGTTAGCGGACTTTACACACAACGTCATCTAGCACCAAACTAAGCAAAGTTTGTACTATGGGAACCAGATAACTGATAGAATACTTATATACTTTTTTAGGGTTCCGTACCCAAAGGGTAAAAACGGGACCCTATTACTAAGACTTCGCTGTCCGTCTGTCTGTCTGTCTATCTGTCTGTCTGTCTGTCTGTCTGTCCGTCCGTCTGTCTGTTACAGGGCTGTATCTCATGAACCGTAATAGCTAGATAGTTGAAATTTTCACAGATTATGTATTTCTGTTGCTGATATAACAACAAATACTAAAAACAGAATAAATACAATATTTAAGGGGGGCTCCCATACAACAAACGTGTTTTTTTTGCCGTTTTTTATAGATAATGGTACGGAACCCTTCGTGCGCGAGCCGTTTTTTTAATACATACGTATTATACATAGTCACACAAATGTTTGCCCTGGGTGGGAATTGAACCCACAACCTACAGCACAGAAGGCAGAGAAACTTAAAAAACTAATTAATAGACATCTTCAAAGGATCTAAGCGCCTGGAGATCTGAGAGGATGTCTACCGTACGTGGGGATTACAGTCGTGATCCTATTTTTTTTATTATTCTGTTTGGTTTTAACAAGAAAGATGAAGACCAAGCTCTTATAACTTGCACCAAATACAAATGCAGTCACAATGCGTTCGTTACGAGAGCTGGAGGGGCGCCAGACTACAGATCCAGTAGATCTCCACAAATATAGCGTGATTTGTACGTAGTATCCTTAGCACGGGTTGCCGATAGTAATAAAAAGAAAGAATCATGAGTAGGACATAACTATAGATTTTGACACGGGTCTTTATCACGTAATTACCTTAAATTTAGGTGGCTATTGTAACATAGTCGAAACGGATAAGTAAATAAAAAGTTACAAGCTGACCCGGCGAACTTCGTATCGCTTTAGAATTAACAAATGCTGTGTTAAGTTCCCGTTCCCGTTCCTGTTTTCCTGCTTTTCTCTTGAAATTTTTCCTGAATTTTCTTTGCTACAAACCTCACGAAGCCCGAGACCTTTCCAACGAATGCAAAACCGTGGAAATCGGTTCGTGCGTTCTGGAGTTATAGCGTCAGGAAGGAAAACCCGACTTATTTTTGTATTATAGATTACGTGATAATAACCCGTGTCAAAATCTATAGTTAAGAATCATGAGAATAATCAATTTCTTGGTACGAGTAACTAGCAGTCCGCTCCGACTTCGCTCGGGTGTACTAATTAAGATTATAGGCGAGTTTTTGATATTTTAGATTACATTATTGCAATGTTCGTAGGGATCACAATTCACAAAAATGTTACTCGCTAATAATGTAGTTTTTGGAGAAATATTTTTTTAAATAATAAAAAAATGTTAACCTAAAAAAAGTAGTTTTTAGGATTCTGTACCCAAAGGGCAAAAACGGGACCCTATTATTAAGACAACGCTGTCCGTCTGTCTGTCACAGGGCTGTATCTGGCAGCTATCAGACACATTTATTTATTCCAAAAAAGTCAATGGATTTTCAGCGGCATAAAACCTCTTTGAAGTTACAAAACAAAAACTGTATAAATTAAAAATGCTCTGCTTACTCACATATAATTTCCAGTTAGGTACTAACTTAACTTTGTAGGGATAATTATATTATGCACTAGTGTATAATTATTATGCACGCGTGTGTTATGGCCCTAAGAATAATGTAATAAAGCTCACTTTACGAGCTAGTGTGTTGAAAATATAATAATGTTTTAATATAATGTAATATTTTTGTAAATGTGTTGCTGACGATTCGGACACAATAAATTCGGACACTGTCCGAATCGACACTTTTTAATTTTAATGTTTTCTTCACGTAAATACTTACTTAATAAGAGTAATAAATGTTTTTGATGAATGCAGAATCGTTTTTTCTCAATAACCGCAAAACATACAGTTTTGTTTGTTATGACAAAGATAACTGAAGAATTTAATCTGAATAAATTACAGATAGAAACACGTTTGGTGAAACTTTTCTCGATAGATTTATTTTCCAAAGTAAGTTCTTCAAAAACACTAGTTTCGTTTTAGCTAAACAGTTCATTTTTAGGGTTCCGTACCCAAAGGGTAAAAACGGAACCCTATTACTAAGACTTCGCTGTCCGTCTGTCTGTCTGTCTGTCCGTCTGTCTGTCACAGGGCTGTATCTCATGAACCGTGATAGCTAGACAGTTGAAATTTTCACAGATTATGTATTTCTGTGGCTGCTCTAACAACAAATACTAAAAATAGAATAAAATAAATATTTAAGGGGGGCTCCCATACAACAAACATGATTTTTTGCCGTTTTTATAGATAATGGTACGGAACCCTTCGTGCGCGAGTCCGACTCGCACTTGGCCGGTTTTTATATAATTCGTTAGATAATCATACAGCGAAGTAAATTACAGACAGTTTCTTTTGAAGTTTGATGGTTTTCAAGATAATGCAGTTTTATTACTTTTTCCGTCTTATTCGGGTAGACTCAGCCCATACAAAAAGTCAAAATTTTCACTTATCACCTTAATACCTACATAGTACATTGAGACATTACCTGTAGTTTGACACTAACGTTTGCAACGAAATCGTTTCGAAACCTTCAAAAACTGATGCTAAGGGTACTAAGTACGTACCGTTACAACGGAATGCCTCATTTTTAATGGACCGTTTCCTCTTTGAGATATTTCATAAATTTAAAGAAATTAATAAAGACAAGAGCCATTTTATTTCACTTTGAATTTTCATTCGATTTTTCGAATTCTTGGTTTGTTTTATATTTCGAGCTGAATTTCCTTATTAGATATAGAGAAAGATTTTAACACGGGTGTTTATCACGTATCACCTTTAATTTATTTTATAGTAAACATAATCTTATATATAAAATTATCGTGTCACAATGTTAGTTACCTTACTCCTCCGAAACGGCTTTACCAATTTTTACCAAATTTTATATGCATATTCAGTAGGTCTGAGAATCGGCTACTATCTATTTTTCATACCCCTAAGTGATAAGGATGGCGTAAAGATCGGGAAAAACAAGTGCTTTTTTCTGTGGGATTATTGACATTTGACAGGACAACGTCTGTCGGGACAGCTAGTATTATTATATTCTTAATTATTATATTAAATAAGTGTTCTTCGCGTATTCGTTCACGTGAAGTTATTTTCAGACTTTAACCCCCACTGCACCTTTTAGGGGTTGAATTTTGGAAAATCCTTTCTTAGTGCACCCCGGTCAAATAGAATACACCCTCCAAATTTGAAATTTCTAAAGATAAAGATAAAGATAAAGATCATTTATTTGCTTGAACACAATGTAGGTTACACAGATGATAATAAATAATATTTTAGATTCAATTATGTTCTACTAAAATTAGCATGCAACTGTTATAGTAAGATAAAGACAATATTATATTATAATTAATGTCAAAAAAATAAAAAGTAATAATAGTAACAGGCTCAATAGAAATATGGTAATGTCAAAATTTATCTGTCATAAAATCGTTAATATTATAATAGCATTTGTTGATTAATAATAGTTTGAATTTAGTTCTAAATATATTATCGTCAAGACCAGTAGTTTAGGCTGTGTGTTGATAGATTAGTCAGTCAGACAGCAACGAAGGAGTTTTATACGTATATTTAGATAATGGTCAAATCTATTCTGGTGGCTAAGTTTTAAGGACACCCTTACACACTAAAAAGAATACATACATACATAAAATAACGCCTGTTTCCCAGAAGGGTAGGCAGAGATCACGGCTTTCCACTTGCTACGATCTTATCACGCTTCTTTAGCTTCATTCACTCTCATCACATTTCTCATGCATGCTCGTCGGTTTAGAGTACTCTTGACCTGGCCTTTATTCAAAAAGAATACAGCCACCAAATTTCTAGTTTCTAGGGTCATTGGTTTTGACTGTGCGTTGATAGATCAGTCAAACTAACGCAAGAGCTTTATATATTTAGATAATGGCCAACTCTAGTGACGTAGTTTTTAGGCCGTCCAAAAGTCTCAGTCATGGCTTAACGACTTTTTAATATATATATTGAATACCTATTGTATGAGATTCAAAGTCAAAGTCACAAGGATCACTTTGAAACGTCTTAGGAGCTAGGTGAAGCTACGCCTGTTCCTCGCGATCATTGTCTAGAAGACTCAATACCAGCTCATCCCTCAATATCAAAAATTAAATAAATAAAATATTGGTGGACATTTTCACACAGCACCATCTAGCCCCAAAATAAACAAAGCTTGTATAACTGATAAAATACTTATATAACTAATGTTTTTGTAAATACATACTTATATTAACAACACCGAGAGACAGAAAAGTAAAAAAAAGACAGAAAAATGTTCATCACACAAATATGCAGAAGGCAGAGTTACCAACTGAGCTGTGAGGCCAGTCGATTAAAATTGACTTCTATTTAGTGGCCATCACGAATCATTTTTGAATAAATTTAAAATAATAATTGCAGTTATATTTCGTTCTAGATATCAGTTTAGGCGATTAATGAAATTATTAAATTTTATTGGTGGAATTGCCATTAAATTATTAACACTTTAAACCATTTTATTAATGTAAATCAAAGCCTATTTAAATGTGCTGCTGAAATCTTAATCCTAATAATATTATAAATGCGAAAGTTTGTGATAAGGCTGCTATGTTTGTTCCCTAATCAAAAATAAACGACAAAACGGATTAAGATGCAAGTTACTGTAGTATGTATGTATATAGAAAATCGGAATAAATGAAGGGGAACTTATAAACCGAAAAACAACCCCTAAGTGATAAAAAACGCAAAAAAGGATGATTTTGGTATAGATGGCGTTGGTGTGCAAATCTGACATCACAGACTAGAAACATTTAGTTGTCATAGCAGTCATAGTTTTGACTAATGAATGATACGCATTCTACCAAAATTCGTAATTTATTTTATCAGTACAAGGTTTGTAATGAAAAAATTGGAAGCTCCCTGAAATAATAATACAAAAAAAATTGTTGGATAACGTTTGTCACGGGTCGGCTAGTGAATAATAAAATGATATTTTACTTGTACGTTTTTTTTTTGTTTTGCCAAAGATACAGATTTTTTCTCATAGTACAAACTTAACTGTTTGGCGCTAGATGGCGCTGTGTGAAACACGGCTTTAGGTTTTACAATCATAATTATTTCAAAGCTTATTTATTTCTACAACTTCCAAGCACATTCTGGACTTAACAAACTGGTTTTGTGAAGCCAATCTCGAGTTGGAACAACAAATCGTAACGCAGGGGAGCATAATACAGATTTTATCTCGCGTCCGGTATCGCGATGGAAAATGAGCTGGAGCATTGTGAATTTGAAGGCCTGAACCACTCGGTTTTTATAAGACGGGGTTATGAATTGGGAATTAAAAATTACGCGATTTATAAAAAAACCGGCCAAGTGCGAGTAGGACTCGCGCGCGAAGAGTTCCGTGCCATCATCTATTAAAAACGGCAAAAATACACGTTTGTTGTATGGGAACCCCACTTAAATATTTATTTTCTTCTGTTTTTAGTATTTGTTGTTATAGCAGCAACAGAAATACATAATCTGTGAAAATTTCAACTATCTAGCTATCACGGTTCACGAGATACAGCCCTGTGACAGACAGACGGACAGACAAACGGACAGCGAAGTCTTAGTAATAGGGTTCCGTTTTTACTCTTTGGGTACGGAACCCTAAAAACAAGTTAACCCGGCGAACTTCGTGTCGCTTTAGAATTAACCATTAATGTTGTGTTAAACTCCCGTTTCCGTTCACACAGGAAAGGGTTCCTGTTCCCGTTCCCGTTAATAAAAATATATCCTATGTCCGTCTCCTGGTTCTAAGCTGCCTCCCCACCAATTTTCAGCCAAATAGGTTCAGCCGTTTTTAAGTTATAAATAGTGTAACTAACACGACTTTATTTTATATAATAGACTAGCAGACCCGCGACAGATGTTGTCCTCTCCAAATTTTAATAATCGCATAGAGTAACGCACGTTGCTTTGATGACTAATGTCAATACTAATGTCAGATTTTTTACACACCAGCGCCATCTAGCCCCAAACTGAGCAAAGCTGCGTGTAAAGTCTGACAATATTTATTTTATTTTTACTTTATAGAGAAAAGTGAGAAAACTCCCTTACAATCTTTTGTTATATCAAATTACTTTTAACCACTGTATTTACAAAGTAAACTCGACTGAATTGAATAAAAATAATCATTCATTCCGTTTACAATAAAATTCGGTTTTGTAACATTCGCATTTAAAAACTTCACAATTAAACCCATAAACTTTAGCAGCGCAAAAAACGAAACATTTTTAATCTCGTGTTAATAACAGAAAGTTTTAAAAACGTAGCAAATAATTCACTTTTGTGTTCTGTTCTCGTTTTCAGAGCAAAGCGATTCTAGTTTGAACTTTCTTTTGACATTTTGTCAATGTACATGTCGGACTGCTGACAGAAAACACTCATAAGTACGTTTTTCATTAAAAACTGTTTGCTAGGTTTGTTGTGTCACTTTTTTATAAGTTTGGGTTGTATGTATGTAACGGAATCTTTGAGCGTGATTTTGACCAACTTCATAACGTCGGATTAATTTGAAACTTACATACCGTACATAATACAGATCGATGACAATACAAAAAAAAATTATAGCCTGATTTTTAGTTTTTATTTTAAGCTTCCTTCATTAAACCAATGCTCATTTTGAGATGTTCAATTCAATTCAATTCAATTCAATTCATTTATTCATCCATAGACATATTTTATGCACTTAGATAGGTCATTATGGCACACACAACAAAATAACTTTATCTTATGAACTAAATAAAATAATACAATTATTTTGATAAAACAGAAATAGGTAACAGCAAAAGCATTGTCATAATGTAAAAATAAAAAATTATAAAATAAAATAAGATAGGATGTCAGTTATTCAATTATGTGGTGTCCCTAAAAAGGGTGTAGCGTGTAAACATGACCAGTGTGATGAAAGGATAAAGATAAACCGAAGAGATTTATCGAGTTCTATCGCCATTATTTCGAGATTTCCTTTCACCGATTAAGAGTAGGTACAGGTACTAGCCATTAAAATTTTCTGCATTAAGAAATCTATACACGACCAAATATCGAACCTACAACTTTTGGTTGAAAGATGGAATCAAATGTGCTCCACCAGCGCTCTGGCTAAAGAAGTTGTAAACATATATTATGCGATAAATTCTTTTACTACATTAGTTCTAAGTGACAATACGCGAGAAAGCTAGTGATTCTACCTCTTTACCTTACGCCATAATAACCCCAATACATTTATCGTAAGTATCTAATACTTCGGGATTACAGTCGCTAGCCTATTTATTTTTATTTCTTATACTATGTGGTTACGTTAAATAAATGATGCCCGTTTTATTCCCCGCAGCAAAATTCCCCGACCTTTCAATTTATCAAGTCACTATCAAAACAAAAATCTGTACACGAAAATATCGAATACGTGACTTATACACTTTTACCTGCCGCGGCCTAATTTCATTGCTCAACGTGTTTGCTCGGTGTATTTGTTAAGTTGCCATTGTGTCGCTTCGGTGGCTTGATTGCAAAATTGTGTTCTATTGTTTTGTTTTTAGAGTTGCAATTGGATTGGGAATATTTGCTGCAGTCTACTTGATTTTGTATAGTCGGAGTCAATCAATGATTTGATAGTATAGATTTTTTTTACTTCAATTTTATATTGTACTAGCGACCCGCCCCGGCTTCGCACGGGTAGCATGTTATTATACATATAAACCTTCCTCCTGAATCACTCTATCTATTAAAAAAAACCGCATCAAAATCCGTTGTGTAGTTTTAAAGATATAAGCAAACATACATACATACATACATATTACATACAGACGCGGGAAGCGGAAAGCGACTTTGCTTTATACTATTTAGTGATAATATTTATCCAGAAGATTAGTATTCTTATAAGCGGCGATGGGTTTGCAACCTGTCACGTATGGAAAGCTAACTCTGCTAATGCTATGTCTAAATATGGCTAAAAAAATCATAGATTTTTACGAAATAAGCCAGTTGATTTTAGCGCATGTAAGCAAAAATGGTCACGTGTCATTGAGTCCGTATCGTGCCAAGATCTACCGATATACATCAACGCGGTATACAGAATTCTGGCAAGCGTTCAGTTATGTTTAATTTTTGGAGCGACCGCCCCGCTTTTTAATTGTATTTATGATTTAGATGGTTTTACTATGAAACGCTACGTAAAACACTTCTTTAAAACATTAAATTTTTACATTGTCATATATTACACTAGCCGACCCGTGACAAACGTTGTTCTGTCAATTTTTTTTGTAATAATCATGTAATAATTTTCATAGGTAAAAGCAATTTCAGGCTTTTCAATTTTTTCCCTACAAACCTTGTACTGATAAAATAAATTACGAATTTTGGTAGAATGCGTATCATTCATTAATCAAAACTGCGTTGCTATGACAACTAAATGTTTTTAGTCTGTGATGTAAGATTTGTTGCACACCAACGCCATCTATACCAAAATCATCCTTATTGCGTTTTTTTTATCATTAAGGGGTAGTTTTTCAGATTATAAGTTCCCCCTTTATTTATTCTGATTTTTTATTTCATCTAATCCGTTTTGTCGTTTATTTTTGATTAAGGCGCTAGTACATTATAAAATAGGAGATGTGGCTTGTTCAGAAGTATTTCTTTTTTCGTTTCGAAAAAGAGCAATCGTCGACATACAGCCCCTTAAGGAACAAACATAGCAGCCTTATCACAAACTTTCGCTTTTATAATATTATTAAGATTCTACCAGTTATCTAGTTCCCATAATACAAGCTTTGCTTAGTTTGGGGCTAGATGGCGCTGTGTGATAATGTCCACCAATATTTATTATTATTTATTAGTTAGATAAATATAATTGCAATACATCTTTCACTAAAAAACATTACAGACCGATTGTAAACCAGAATGACGAGTTAACCAAAAAGTAATTACCTAATCTAAATAAATACGAAAAAAAAACCTTCGCATAAATTAAAACAACTTCAAATGGAACTGACGTTTATATATTTTAAACTTTTTCAAAGTTCTCACAGATTTGGCTTGGATTCGAATATTTTTTGTGTTTTAGGGTTCCGTACCCAAAGGGTAAAAACGGGACCCTATTGCTAACCCTCGTATTCAAGAACTACACTATGAGAACACGCACCCACAGTGGACGAAATCTTTTTTCATAAACATCACTTTATGTGTTGAGCGGCACTATGGCGCACGCTACCGTGTGCCTTTAGAGCTCAACTTTGGCTAGAGGCGCACGACAATGTGCCTCTAGTCACACTATGCAGTGTCGCACAACACATAAAGTGATTTTTAAGAAAAAATATTTTGTCCACTGTGGGTGCGTGTTCTCATAGTGTCGTTCTTGAATACGAGGGTTAGACTCCGCTGTCTGTCACAGGGCTGTATCTCATGAACCGTGACAGCTAGACAGTTTAAATTTACACAGATGAAGTATTTCTGTTGCGGCTATAACAACAAATACTAAAAACATAATAAAATAAATATTTAAAAGTGGCTTCCAAACAACAAACACGATTTTTTTGCCTTTTTTTATAGTAATGGTAAGGAACTCTTCGTGCGCGAGTGCGACTCGAACTTGGCCGGGTTTTTTTTGTGTTTTTTGAGTTACCCCGTTTTGGCGCTCGGCAGCTCGGCCGCCGGGATGACTTTGTTTTGTTTGAAAGCTGCATTTTCGAGTACTTGCAATTTTGTATTTAAAAAATGTGTGAATTTCAGTGACGGACTATTTTGTAGCGTGAAGGAGGCAATATACGAGATAGACTTACAGAGAAAATCTAAATAACAGAAAAAAGTACTGAAAAATATGTTTTGAAAACAAGTTTTTGTTTTTATAAAAAATTGACTGGTCTCACAGCTCAGTTGGTAGTTAATGAAGATTGTGGGTTCGATTCCCACCCGGCACTAACATGTGTGATGAACATGGATGTTTGTTGTTTCTGGGTGTTATAATCATAAGTATGTATTTACAAAAAATATTATATAAATATTCTATCAGTAAACTGGTATACATAAAATATTGCGATTTTGGAACTTGATGGCGATATCTGTATCTATCAATATTTGACAGACGTTGTCCTGTCAAATTTCAATAATCGAATAGAAAAGACTGACTGTTTTTAGTCTGTGATGTCAGATTGCACACCAGCGCCATCTATAACAAAGTCATCCCTATTGCGTTTCTTTATCATTTTGGGGATGTTTTTCATATTTGTTTTATTGTTTCATTGTTTTATTTTAACATTATATCTACATCTACAGCAAATTTCAACTTAATCCGTTTTGTCGTTGAGCCCTGATTGAGGAACAAACATATTATACAAACTCACAAACTTTCACATTTATAATACTAGCCGACCCGTGACAGACTTTGTCCTGTCAAATTTCAATAATCGAATACAGTATTCGATTATTGACTGATTGTTTTTAGTCTGTGATGTCATATTTGTTGTACACCAGCGCCATCTATGCCAAAATCATCCCTTTTGCGTTTTTTTATCATTTAGGGGTTGTTTTTCGGATTTTAAGATACCCTATTATTTATTCTGATTTTTTATCTACATACTACAGCAAGTTTCATCTTAATCCGTTTTGTCGTTTAGGCCTGATTGTGGAACAAACATACATATCTTTTCACAAACTTTCGCATTTATAATATTATTAGGATTATTAGGATTAGGATTAATTATAAAAATAGAATAATTTAGTATTAATTCAAAGAATAATTCTAAAATCAATCAAGCAAAGCCTAGTTAAGAAGTAGATCCTCGACTCACTTAAAGCACTTTTTAATTAGGCTGTAGTCTTATCTACTTTCGACAGGCCTTCCCCCACTCAATTCAGGTATGGTTCCCATCTAGCGGGAGCCGTCAAATAACGGCCATAAAAGAAAAAGAGTGATGGTTGCGGCTGATTTATCAAAAATAAAATAATTATCTGACATGTAATCTTTGTCATAATTTTAAATAACAGATGAAGGTATTTATTAGGGTTCCGACCCTATTACTAAGACTTCGCTGTCCGTCTGTCTGTCACAGGGCTGTATCTCATGAACCGTGATAGCTAGACAGTTGAAATTTTCACAGATGATGTATTTCTGTTGCCGAAACAGAATAAAATAAATATTTAAGTATCCCATACAAACGTGTTTTTTTTGCCGTTTTTCATAGAAAATGGTGTGGAACCCTTCGTGCGCGAGTCCGACTCGTACTTGGCCGGTTTTTTCTTAATCATAATGTATTACAGCCGCAATAACACGTCGACGTTTTTTTAGGAAACTGTAGCTTAAGAGGTGGGTAAGGAGGAAGTTGAAAAAGTCAATAATTACCTTTTCTTACTAGAAGTGGCTTTTAACACTTCGCGAGACGGAAGATTTAGGTGGTTGTGTGTAACAATGTGTGTGCTTTTAAATCCAAAACTGTTTTTAGGGTTTCGTACCCAAAGGGTTTTTTACCCTAACACTAAAGTAGGAAGTGGTGAAAGGTAGGTGGTGGAAGGTAAGGAGTGAAATATTTTAACGTCTTATTATAAAAATAATCCCTCAAAAAATTATTATTAATATAAAAAGACTAGCTGATCCGCGATTGTCCTGTCCAAATTTTAGTAATCTCTTTTTTATTTATCTTCATACGTTCTGTCGTTTATGCCTGTTTGAGGCATGAACATACAAATTTCCGCATAAACTTTCGCATTTATCCTAATCCTAATAATATTATAAATGCGAAAGTTTGTGAAAAGATATGTATGTTTGTTCCACAATCAGGCCTAAACGACAAAACGGATTAAGATGAAACTTGCTGTAGTATGTAGATAAAAAATCAGAATAAATAATAGGGTATCTTAAAATCCGAAAAACAACCACTAAATGATAAAAACACGCAAAAGGGATGATTTTGGCATAGATGGCGCTGGTGTGCAACAAATATTACATCACAGACTAAAAACAATCAGTCAATAATCGAATACTGTATTCGATTATTGAAATTTGACAGGACAAAGTCTGTCACGGGTCGGCTAGTAATATTATAAATGCGAAAGTTTGTGAGCTTAGATGTATTTTTGTTCCTCAATCAGGCCTAAACGACATAACGGATTAAGTTGAAATTTGCTGTAGATGTTGATATAATGCTCAAATAAATAATAGACTACTTTAAAATATGAAAAACATCCCCAAAAAGATAATAAACGCAAAAGGGATGATTTCTCTATAGATGGCGCTGGTGTGCAACAAACCTGACATCACAGACTAAAAACATTCTGTCTTTTCTATTCGATTATTAAAATTTGACAGGACAACGTCTGTCGTGGGTAGTAATATTGTATATTTATACATCGGATTATTCCAAAATCGTCCTCACTCTTTCGCGTCAAGTTCGTCCCTTTCACGCAATACCACTTCATAATAATAATTAATGGTATTGACTAAACGCTACCTTTCAAGGGTCATTCAGTGAAATTCGTTTCTTATTCCCCGCAAACCCGAAACTTTCCTGAAAGTTTCGGGTCGGAAAGTTTGAAAGAAAAGCTAAGGCTAGACGCAAGTTTTTTTCTCAATTGTTCGCGCGTGAGGAGTATGCGTAATAAGGGTGATAATTGTTCCCGAAGCATTTATTGCTTTCTGGAAAGGTCAAATTATATAATTACGCGAAAATGAACTCTATAGACGTGTTGGCTGAGTGAGTAGTAATCGGGTTCAAAAATTATAAACGCATTCAAATCTATACATATAATAAAACTGTAGAAGAGTTCAATTCTGTACATTGAATAAAAAATAAAAAAAATACTGTAACACTAGCCAAAAAAAACATTTTGAAATTTTTGTCTGTCTGTCTGTCTGTTATCCGGCTTTCACGCAAAAACTACGTTACGGATTTTGATGAATTTTTTTTTGTTAAGTAGCTATTTGTCCTCGGCAACATATTGGCTATAATTTATTTTAAAAATTGGAATACCAGATGTGAAAATATCCGTCGCCCAGCGAAGCGGGCACGGGTCACCTATAGTGAGTAATAAATGTTTATGCCGAATGCAGAATCGATTTTTCTCAAAAACCGAAAAACATACAGTTTTGTTTTTTTTGACCAAGATAAATTAAAAACAAAGAAACACGATTGGTGAAACTTTTCTCGATAGATTTATTTTCCAAAGTTGGCTCTTCAAAAACAATAGTTTTGTTATTAATCAAAACTATGAATAGCTAAACAGTTTCTTTTTAAATTTGATGGTTTTCAAGATAATGCAGTTTTATCACTTATTCCGTGAAGGAAAACGTCGTGAGGAAACCAGTTAGTATTGTTGTAAGCGGCGATGAGCTTGCGAAATGTGGGCATGTGCCAAATGAAAGTTTTGGTAATGCCTCTGACTAACCCCTATATATTATTATATTCAAGGATCTGAGAGGATGTCTACCGCACTTGGGAATTACAGTCGTGATCTTATTCTGTTCAATAATTGAAAGGTCAAATTGTTTAATTATAGGAATAAAGTTCGTACTTTTTAAATACATATTTGTAAGGTAGACATCCTATCAGATCTTCAGGAGCTCAGATCCTTAAAGATGTCAAAAGTGTCCAAACATTTGGCACATGCCCACATCTGGAAGTAGTTTAACCTACACATGACAGGTTAAAGTCTGTTTCGAACCCAAGACCTTCAGAATTAACTTGTGTATGTATAACTTAGATTTTTGGTAACAAACTTAAACCTATACTAATTTATAATATTACTAGCTGCTCGCCCCGGCTTCGTACGGGTGGTACCTAAATAAAAAGTAGCCTATGCGTTATTCCGATGTATAAGCTATATTACTGTAATAGTAGTTTTTGAGTGAAAGAGTAACAAACACACACACACCCACTCACTCACAAACTTTCGCATTTATAATATTACTAGCCGACCCGTGACAAACGTTGTTCTGTCAATTTTTTTTTAATAATCACATAAGAGAAACAATTTTAGGCAGCTTCCAATTTTTTCCCTACAAACCTTGTACTGATAAAAAAAACTTGAGAGGTGTCAAGGGACACCCGGATGGAACGAAGTTCTCACAAAATAACGTGGGACAAGGGAAGGGGAATCAACTTTGACTTCGACTTCGACCTCGACCTCGACCTCGACCTCGACCTCGACCTCGACCTCGACCTCGACCTCGACCTCGACCTCGACCTCGACCTCGACCTCGACCTCGACCTCGACCTCGACCTAGACCTCGACCTCGACCTCGACCTCGACCTCCACCTCGACCTCCACCTCGACGTCGACCTCGACCTCCACCTCCACCTCGACCTCGACCTCCACCTCCACCTCGACCTCGACCTCGACCTCGACCTCGACCTCGACCTCGACCTCGACCTCGACCTCGACCTCGAACTCGACCTCGAACTCGACCTCGACCTCGACCTCGACCTCGACCTCCACCTCCATCTCGACCTCCACTTCCACCTCGACCTCGACCTCGACACAATTAATAGATATATATATTAAAGATATACTATAGCAAAAAAGTGTCGTGACAACTTTTCGTGACAACTTTTCGTGACAACTTTTCGTAAGAATTTTTTCCGTCTACCCCCTTTCACAACGCGCGATAAGGAACTTCGTTCCAATAAATTACGAATTTGGGTAGAATGCGTATCACTCATTAGTCAAAACTGCGTTGCTATGACGACTAAATGTTTTTAGTCTGTGATGTAAGTTTTTTTTTATCATTTAGGGGTTGTTTTTCGGATTATAAGTTCCTCCTTTATTTATTCTGACTTTTTATCTACATGCTGCAGCAAATTTCATCTAAATCCGTTAAGTCGTTTATTTTTGACCAGGGAACAAACATAGCAGCCTTATCACAAACTTTCGCATCTATAATATTATTAGGATTACTTCACCCTGTATAATATTTATCGTATTTACAAAATGTCGAACATAAAAGAATGACCTACATCCGGGATAAAATGCAAATAATAATGTTCTGCCAATAAGGGAAAGCCGAATATCCAAATATACGAGTAGGTACAACCTTTATCGACAGAAAGAATATTACATCTAAGAGTAATAGGTACACGAGTAATAGGTACCTACATAAATATTCCTTAAGCCGGGGTCCTACGGCGCGTAAAACGACGGGCCGCGCCGGATGACGCTCCGCCTGTGTGCGTCCGGCGCGTCGCGTACAGAGCGTTCCGAGCACGGGCCACCACGGATGCATCGTTCCCACGGCGCGTCCGTCCGCCTTGGCGCGGTCTGGCGCGTGAAAACGCGGGCCGTGGGACCCCGGCGGCATTACTATTATGAGAACGTGTGTTTTTTGGTTTGTCCTTCACAAGTAATGGATGGACATGGTTTTTAGGGTTTCGTAGACAAAAAACCCTTATAAATTCAAATTCAAATTCAAAAATCAATTATTTCGATAAAATCACAAGGATCACTTTGAAACATTTTAGGAACTAGGTGAAGCTACGCCGATTCCACGCGACCAAGCCTAGAAGAATCAGGCAACAAACACGGCTATAGTTTCGCCATGTCCGTCCGTCCGTCTGTCCGTAGCTTAGCTCAGAGACTATCAGTGCTAGAAAGCTGTAATTTAGCATGTCTATACATTAATATTAGTAATGTCAACAAAGTCGTAGAATAAAATCTTAAAAAAACATTTTTTTAGGGTACCTCCCCTACACTTAAAGTGGGGATGTAATTTATTTTCTTGTGCGCTTCATGGTGTGGGGTATTGTTAGAAGGTCTTTTAAAAGTACAGGGGGTTTTCAAAAACAACTTTTCGATTAAGGAATTCGTTTGTGAAATATTAAGCTTTAAAGTGCCAATTTTTGTTAGAGTCGAATTTCCCCCATCATCCCATCCCCCCACATGTTGGGTATGGGGTCTTGAAAAAAATCACGTTAGTAGTACATATTATACTGACGTTAAAAGCAAAACTATCACAGCTAAGTAGGCTCTATATGTTTACGAGTAATAGACGTAAGTATAAAATGTACTTGAAAAATAAATAATGGTTGCTACTTTTTAGGGTTCCGTACCCAAAGGGTAAAATAGGAACCCTATTACTAAGACTTCGCTGTCCGTCTGTCTGTCCGTCTGTCTGTCTGTCATAGGGCTGTATCTCATGAACCATGATAGCTAGACAGTTGAAATTTTCACAGATTATGTATTTCTGTTGCTGCTCTAACAACAAATACTAAAAACAGAATAAAATCAATATTTAAGGGGGGGCTCCCATACAACAAACATGATTTTTTTGCCGTTTTTATAGATAATGGTACGGAACCCTTCGTGCGCGAGTCCGACTCGCACTTGGCCGGTTTTTTTTAGTACAGATATAGTTTATGGGCCAAAGAAAATCATTATTATGCTATTTAGTACTGCGCGTGCAAAACCGCTGGCGTTAGCTAGTAAACAAGATTTAGAATTAGCTATCTAAACATAGTTGGAAACAATCTATTGATCCATATCACGCTGGATAGCAATGATGATCCATTGCTCCAAATAAGTATCTGATCGGGATCGGATCACTGTTATTGTCGAAATCGTTTTGCAGAGTAGGCCCAAATCACAGATGACAGCGTTTGTGGCCATATGCACCTACTCTAAGAGCCGGCTCTCGAACAACAAACGCTTCAAACAGAAGCCCTAAATTAATTTTGGTCCCTTAGGGCCTCGCTACCACGATCTCGGGTCACGACCCGAAAAGACCCAAACATGTTGTTTAAAAATGTGTTATGACCTAATTTGCACATTGCGAGTAGATAGTATATTCATATTATTATTATTCAATGAATATGAATAATATTCATATTCATTTATTTATTGCTCCAGTTGGTTACAATGGTTTATAGTATAGGTATATATTAGTATTAGGCCATTAGCCTACCTGGGGACCTCGCTTAACACATCCTAATCCTATTAATATTATAAATGCGAAAGTTTGTGAAAATAAATGTATGTTTGTTCCACAATCAGGCCTAAACGACAAAACGGATTAAGTTAAAATTTGATGTAGATGTAGTAGCAAATTTGTTATGTGTATACCTATTTTAAAATAGAAATATTCATTGATGCGCGACCGGGATTCGAACCCACTTTGGCACCTCCCACACGGAAACACGGCTGTAGATATCAATATCTACCTATTTATCCAATACTAGGTACACCAACAAGCTGATTTGAATTATCCAAAACAATTAACAATATTATTGTACAGTATCAAAGCTAAACAATTAAACTTACCGAATCCTCACTGCTACTCGAGCCTCTATTCGCCCCGGAGGCGCTGGGATGGGTCAAGTTATAAGCGGTAGCGGGGGCGGACGCTGAAGCGATTTTATGTAAATAAATAATTACGTTTTAAAAACTAAAAAATAACAACCGAAAATGTTTCGACCAATCGAAAAATTAAGGGTTTTTTATATTGGTTTTTTAAGCTTTATGGAGGAACTATAAGTCCTACAGGAATACCATTTAAATGGGATCAACTTGGGACTAGTCTCTACATAATATAAAAAAGTAATTGAAATCTGATTACCAAGTATGAAGATATACATAAAAAAACAACAAAAAAGTTATTATAAAATACCTGCATACTAAATTTTGAAAATCATTGGAACCGTTTCCGTGAATTAGATTATAATATAC
The DNA here is from genome assembly GCA_912999785.1 of Hydriomena furcata. NCBI lineage: Eukaryota > Metazoa > Arthropoda > Insecta > Lepidoptera > Geometridae > Hydriomena > Hydriomena furcata. The sequence goes on from OU538848.1 coordinate 8,650,146, forward strand.
AAGAATTACTCGTTAATAAAGGTATTAGGTAAATACCTTTTGAATTTTAATAATAAATTATTTACTATTAAATTAATAAATAAATCGCTTTTAAATTATAAATACGGCTTATACATTTCTTATTGTATTGCTGACGTTTTGAGACAATACAGATGCTCTTCATCATGAGCATCGCCAGCGACCGCGAACAACGGCAGATCGGCGAATACATATTCGTAATAATCAATCAAATACAATTTAATACAAGAAAAAACGTGGTAATTAGCCCTCGGCGAACTTCGTATCGCAATTGACAAATGTTGTTTGAAGTTCCCGTTCTTAGGAATACACCTACATTGCTTAGACAACAGTGAACTTTATACAATAGCAATAAAGCTCAAATTGACTCTACGTTTTAGTTAGAAAACTTTTGTATGGGAAAAAGAAAAGGGCTGTTTTTAGGGTTTTCCCGGCAATTATTAGAATTTTTCTCACCTTTTAAACCTTTCCTAGACCTCCACAAACATTTCAAGACCAAGATAAGATAAATTCCGTTCAGCCGTTCTCGAGTTTTAGCAAGACTAACGAACAGCAGTTGATTTTTATATATATAGATGAGTAACAACCACAATAGTTTAAATTCTCTAGAATAATCGCTGCTCGCTAATGATATGTGCTGCCTGTAACAGGATATAACAGTGTACGCTCCTTGGCTGGACACAAAGGTTCCTTTGCCGTGGTCACCCGTTCCACTCTAAATTATAAGAGATTGTACTGTACAACCAAATAGCAGCATAAGTTGGAAGGATGAAGTTTGGACTTTACCACTAATATCATTTAGTATCATAGATACGTCATACTGCTGTAAAATGTGGGCATATACTTAATGTTTGGACGTGCCTCTGACTAATCTCTTTAGATATCTTCAAGGATCTGAGCGCCTGTAGATCTGAGAGGATGTCCACTGTGACTACTTGGCTCAACCAGTAATAGTATTTAGTATGATAGATACGTCATACTACTGCTAAATGCGGGCATGTACCATATAGATGTGCCTCTGACTAACCCTTTTTGAAATCTTAAAGGATTTGAGCGCTTAGAGATGAGAGGATGTCCACTGTACTGACTTGGCTCAACCAGTAATAGCATTTAGTATGATAGGTACGTCATACTAATGTAAAATGCGGGCATGTACCATATAGATGTGCCTCTGACTAACCCTTTTTGAAATCTTAAAGGATTTGAGCGCTTAGAGATGAGAGGATGTCCACTGTACTGACTTGGCTCAACCAGTAATAGCATTTAGTATGATTGGTACGTCATACTAATTTAAAATGTGGGCATGTACCATATAGATGTGCCTCTGACTAACCCTTTTTGAAATCTTAAAGGATTTGAGAGCTTAATGATGAGAGGATGTCCACTGTACCTGATTCGCTCAAAGAGTAATAGCATTTAGTATCTTAGATACGTCATACTACGGCAGCTAAATGTGGACATGTACCTAATGAAATGTTCGGACGTGCCTCTGACTAATCTCTTTAGATATCTTCAAGAATCTGATCGCCTTAAGATGGATGAGAGAGGATGTCCGCTGTACCTACTTGGCTCAACCAGTAATAGCATTTAGTATCATAGATACGTCATACTGCTGCAAAATGCGGGCATGTACCATATAGATGTGCCTCTGACTACCCTTACTAAACATCTTTAATCTCTGCGCCTGGAGATATGAGAGGATGGTCTTTTGCAGTAGTAAGCATTCCATACGTGACAGGCTGCAAGCCCATCGCCGCTTATATAAATACTAACTGTTTTCCTCACGATGTTTTCCTTCACCGTTGTGAGTTTGTGTTTTTTGATGCGCATATAAATTAAAAAAAAACAGAAAAATCCGGTATTCGAACCAGCGACCTTCAGAATGAAAGTCGAGGTACCTCCACTCGGGTAACACGGCTTTTATTATTCTAATGTGCTATATTACTGTAAAGTTTTATTTTAATCCGTTCAGTAGTTTTTGCGCGAATGAGTAACAAACACTCACACTTTCTCATCACTACATAGTATAAAGCAAAGTCGCTTTCCGCTTCCCGCGTCTGTATGTAATATGTAATATGTAATATGTATGTATGTATGTTTGCTTATATCTTTAAAACTACCCAACGGATTTTGATGCGGTTTTTTTTATAAATAGAGTGATTCAAGAGGAAGGTTTATATGTATAATACATGCATAATATAGTAGAGAAACACTGATAATTTTAGAGGTTTCTAATGTGATGTCGTAAATAAACACATTTTTTTGCGCTTACATTGCAAATGCTGGCTGAACCCCACGAGATATATCAAAATAATGTACTACAGTATTGTATACCTTAAAAACGTCTACAAAAAAGTCCACAATGGTATTAGAAATGTCTTACGCACAGCGAAGCGGGCACGGGTCAGCTAGTTTATAATATTACTAGCCGACCCGTGACAGACGCCCTGTCAAATTTCAATAATCGAACAGAAAAGACTGAATGTTTTTAGTCTGTGATGTCAGATTTGTTGCACACCAGCGCTATCTATACAGAAATCATTCCTTTTGTGTTTTTTTATTGTTTTGAGGATGTTTTTAATTTTTTAAAGTAGTCTATTATTTATTCGGGCATTATATCTACATCTACAGCTAATTTCAACTTAATCCATTTTGTCGTTTAGGCCATACATACAAATAAACATACATACAAACTCACAAACTTTTTAATATTATAAGATAGTAGGAAGTAGGATAACGCCATTTATATCGAAATATTAGAAAGATAATCCTACTTGTGAGCATCTGAAACAGATTAAAATTACTTCTGAAAGACAATATGAAATTGACGTAAATAAATAGCAATTCGCTTGCCAACAATATTGGGAGAACTCCTATGATTCCGATATTATATTTTCCTCTCCCGTTGCCTGGTAACGTAGGGGAAGCTGGGGTAGCAGTTACCAACAAAGTTATCAATTTACAAAGGCTTCGGCAACAAATAGAAAATGGCCGTTCCGGGCACACTTATTTTTAAATGGCGTATTTATTATCACTGCGCTGTTGTACTAGTTTCTTATTCTTACTCATCATTTTCTTTTTAAGGTTTCGTACCTAAAGGTTAAAAATGGCACCCTATTACTAAGACTTTGCTGTCCGTGTGTCTGTCACAGGGCTGTATCTCATGAACAGTGATAGCTAGACAGTTGAAATTTTCACAGATGATGTATTTCTGTTGCCGCTTTAACAACAAATACTAATTAGCAATAAGTAGGTGTGAGTTGAAAGGGTAACTCGAATCAAATGATTTGGGTTGAAAAATTGTGGGATGAAAAATTGTGAAGCACTCCTAAAAACAGAATAAAATTAACGTTTAAGTGGGGCTCCCATGCAACAAACGTTTTTTTTTTTTTTTGCAGTTTTTTACAGATAATGGTACGGAACCCTTCGTGCGCGAGTTCAACTCGCACATGGCCGGTTTTTTAAAAACACACGCTTGTTTAAAAATGTTTTGATCAGAAAAATTGTAAATGCACGTCTGGGATTCGAACTTATGACCTTTAGATGGAAGATTGAGGTACCTCCCACTATTCCAACACAGGTCTATTATCTATTATCATTTACGTGAGTAATTCCCGTTGTTGTAATAATGTACAGCTCTATTAGATTAATAAACACTAGTTAATAATAAAGTAGTTATAGTTTCAATCGAGAAGTTGGTAACAATGTTTCGATATTGTGCTAAAACTACCGTATGTTGGCCCAAAATATCGCGTGAATAGTTATTGAATTTCAGTTCATAGGAACTTAATCTGTAATATCAGGTGATAAAGCCCATTGTTCTGTGACTGTTTACAGACAATTCTTTGGATATTTTCATAGGATAATAATCTTTATAAATCGGTGGTGAAAGATCAGTTTTGTATGAGATTGCTAACAATGAAACCGTAGAGTATCTTACACAATTTGTTTTGTCTAGAGACTATGTATGATGAATAGTGAGATAATTTTTTTGTATGTATTTTGGTTGTATTTATTTTTATAATTTATTATTTATAATTTACCTTATAATATGGCTGTAATATGTACGTGTACCTATAAAAGCTGAAATAAACGATTTGAATTGAATTGAATAATAGTTTGCAAAAATTTTAAAGTTATTGATTTATTGGCAAAGATAACTTAGGATTTTATTTATACAAACTAGCAGTCCGCCCCGGCGTCGCACGGGTGTAAAAATGATATTTATGGCAATTTTTTTTACACCTTGGGTTATATTATCGAAGTTTTAATAGGGATCCCTAATAGTTAAACATATGATATAACAAACTTTTTTGTAGATATTGATGTTCTCTATAAAACTGTAGTACATCACTTTTCTCTATTGTCAATACTTTCAGCAGCAAACGCAATATAAGGATTTTTTTTGATATTTTTTCACACTTTGGGTTACATTATCGAAGTTTTCATACGGATCCTTAACGTTTTTAAAAATTATCTATAGCCTATGTTCATCAGGGATAATGTAAGATTTTAATGGTAAAATATTTTTTGAAATCGGTCTAGTTGTTTCGGAGCCTATTTGACGCAAACAAACAAACAATCAAATCTTTCCTCATTATAATATTAGTATAGATTAAAGACAAAAACACAATTGGTATAACTTTTCCAGGGTCAAAGTCATAAGGTATTTATTTCAATAAAATCACAAGGATCACTTTGAAACGTCTTAGGAGGTGAAGCTACGCATGTTCCTCGCGACCAAGCCTAGAATTTGGCAAAAAACACTGCTTGGGTAGCAGATAGATCTATCATTCGAAAATAGCTTCAAAAGACCAGTTATTTTTGCTCCAAATACAAATACAGTGGACCTCCGGTAATCCGACAAACATTATGCAGGGCAGTTTTGGACTATCGAATTTGTCGGATTATAGAGCACTGCCTAAGACCCCCTATATAGTCCGGAATTTTTTACAAAAGAGTACCTTGTAATCCGACAAATTACATATCCAATGATAAGATTCTATATGTTATAATTAAACAAAGTCATGTCGGATTACAGGGGGCGCCGGATTAGACAGGGGCCAGATTATAGGGGGTCCACTGTAAATAGATTTAAAAGATATTTTTAACATAATTTACTAGACAATAATAGTAGGTTAGCCGTGTTGGCTGAGTGGGAGGCACCTCGACTTAATAAAAGTCATAGGTTTGAATCCCAGCGTGCCTCAACGGATTTTTCTATTCGAAAAATATATGCGCATCAAAACACGTGCTCAAAACGGTGAAGGAAAACATCGTGAGGAAACCAGCATTCTTATAAGCGGCAATGGGCTTGCAACCTGTCACGTATGGAATGCTAACTAATGCAAAAATGTGAGCATGAGCCAAATATAATTTTTGGTCGTGCCTCTGACTAGACATCTTCAAGATCTAAGCGCCCGGAGATCTGAGAGTTACAGCCATGATCATTTTATTTTTTTCATAGTAGGTACACAACAGAAAAGCCAATGATTCACGGTCAGGTTAAAAGTCGGACACCCACAACCTTCGGGTTAAAAGTCGAGGTACATCCCACACAGCCAACACGGTTTTAAGTTCATTATTATATTCTATAAAAAGTAGCAAGTCGCAGTTTCCCTCATCATATAACGTAAACTAATAAAGCAACTTGTGACCCATGAAGACTGAACTTCAGACATTAATCTGCAGAACGATTTAAGTTCGGATAGCGGCTTTCAGGCAGTTGTCCACCGAAGCGGGAGGATAGAGCGAGCTAAAGTTTCGACCATAGAGCCAAGCTGAAAACTAAATAAAATTACGTTTTGAAAACTAAAAACAAAACCGACTTCATGTTTATAAATAAAAATTATAGCGGGGAGCGATTTCAACTTAATCCGTTTTAGCGGGGGACCGCTAAAACGGATTAAGTTGAAATTTGCTGTAGATGTAGATATAATGCCTGAATAAATAATAGACTACTACTTTAAAATACTTTAAAATATGAATAACACCCCAAAAACTATAAAAAAAACGCAAAAAGGATGATTTCTGTATAGATGGCGCTGGTGTGCAACAAATCTGACATCACAGTCTACAAACATTCAGTTTTTTCTATTCGATTATTTAAATTTGACAGGACAACGTCTGTCACGGGTCGGCTAGTAATATAATAATGAAATATCAAAGCAACATTCACCTTTTCAACTCGTCCGTTCACGTAACTTCACGTTACTTCCGTTCACTTAGTTACACTATAGTGGACGGTGTGTTTTAATCACTGCATTAGTAACTTTTTACAATATAAAAGAAGGATGAGCTGAGTTCTTAAATGGGAGTTGACACGGAGTATTTTGCATAATATTTTTCCGACTTGTAATACTGTCCTCCGTCAAGTGCGAGTCGAACTCGCGTGGAGAAGGTTCCGCATTCTAAAGTGACTGGCCTCACAGCTCAGTTAGTAGTAACTTTGTGTGATGTACATAGATGTTTGTTCTGTGTCTGGGTGTTATTATGTATCATATGTATGTATTTACAAAAAATAAAAAAGAATATAAGTATTTTATCAGTTAACTAGTTCTCATATTACAAGCTTTGCTTAGTTTGTGGCTAGATGGCACTGTGTGATAATGTCCACCAACATTTATTATTTTATTTAATTAATACACGGAACACTAAAAACAGTAACCTTAATCTTTTAAATTATTCTACCACTCACAAACAACTTGGTCAAAATAAGTTTATCCTACATCAGACAAAGCTTTCTAACTTATTTACCTACTTTTATGACCGTGTATAAACTTATACTACCTACCGTGTTTCAATTGTTTCGTCAAATATGGCGGCTGATTTTGACGTCTGTAAATTAGTTACAGCGGTGAGAAACATTAATACCTTCTAGGGTATGTTAAGGGATGAAATTTAAGTGACGAAGGGATATTAGGTACCTCGTCTCGACCTGTGGTTTTGTCCGCGTTATACCTAGAAACCTTGATTAAATAAGCCTATGTGTTATTTAAGGGTATAAGCTATGTATATTCTACTGACTGGCCTCACAGCTCAGTTGGTAGTAGCTCTGCCTTCTGCGCTGTAGGTTGTGGGTTCGATCCCCACCCGGGATAAACATTTTTGTGATGAAAATAGATGTTTGTTCTGTGTCTGGGTGTTAATATGTATAATAAGTATGTATTTAGAACAAAAAAAAGTATATAAGTATTCTATCAGCTATCTGGTTCCCATATTACAAGCTTTGCTTAGTTTGGGGCTAGATGGCGCTGTGTGAAATATCCATCAATATTTATATATTTTTATATTTATATTCTAAGTTTCATCAAAATCCGTGATCAGTGATTGAGTCACAAAGACATCAAAATATCCTCACAAACTTTAGAATTTATAATATTAGTAAGATGAAGGTTAACAATGCTTTTTCTTATGATTCTTTTTACATTCAACAGACGAAAATAAAAGTTTTTTTTTATGTATGACTGCGTATATATTTTGTGATCAAACATAAATTTAGATGATTTTTTAGGGTTCTGTACTCAAAGGGTAAAAACGGGACTCTATTCCTAAACCGAGTCCGTCTGTCTGTCACAGGGCTGTGTCTCATGAACCGTGATAGGTAGACAGTTGACATTTTCACAGATTATGTATTTATGTTGCTGCTATAACAACAAATACTAAGAACAAATTAAAATAAATATTTAAGTAGGGCTCCCATACAACAAACGTGATTTTTATGCCGTTTTTATAGATACAGAACCCTTCCGACTCGCACTTGGTTGTTTAAAACGAAATAATGTTTGAAGCGGTTCATATTACAGTTCTGTGAAAGAAGACCAATGATGGACAGTGTTTGGATAACATGAGCAAGAAAGAAAGGAGCGTGGAGATAACGACTGATGGACGTAAACTAAAAATAATACATGTTTTTTTCCCTTGTTATTATTTTTCTTGTCTTTACCTTGTTCGTTCGGCGCCACACGAGCTCTCATTGTATTTACTATTAGAATCATCGAATATTATACTACTTATGTATGTTACCGGATTCTTTTAGGCGTCGCGAACAGGTGTAGCTTGAAATAAATGAAATGAATATGGGTAATAAAGGAGTATGAGCATCTCTAGTTTATTGTTCGAAATATTTTTGGTGTGTTTGTTAATTAATTTTATCTACACTAATGTTGTAACATTCTACTTATGTTTCCAATACTTGACTTATAATTACTACTGTTATAGCGCAGACAACAAAACACTTAATTTAAGCAATTTCACATGATGGTATAATATCCACATCGATATCGTAAAATCTCATTATAACATCAATAAAACGCGACCAATTAACCTGGCGAGCCTTATGTGAAAATCCTCATACAAGTTGTATAAAATTTTGATATTAGGCTGGCTTTTGAAAACAGTTGGGTTATACGTAAAACTACTAAACTTACATACACAAAACTCTTTGGTAAGATCTTGTGCCAATTAAATAAAAAAAGAATAGCGCGCGCTCGCTCCTGATTGGCCCTGAGCGCGCAGCTGCGCTCTTCTTATTGGTTAGATTTTAATGGCGGCAAGTTCACTGTGACAATACACGTACGCGTGAATTTAATGTTTCGCAATGTGTTTTGTTTTTAAAATACAAATTAAAAGTTAAAAAGCATTAGTGAAGATAAAGTAGTGTATGCAACTGCATATAACACGGGTATTAAAACACGAGTGTGAGTTTATGAAACTCGCTGCGCTCGTTTCATAATAGTAACTTCCTTCCTTTCCTTCCTTTCCTGAAACGAGCGCAGCGAGTTTCATAATAGTAACTATAAAAAGTGTGGAGTGAGAATGGATTAGATAAGGAATGAGTATATCAGAGGAAGCTTGAAAGTAGCGCCTGTGACGGAAAAGATGAGGAGCAATAGGTTAGCGTGGTATGGGCATGTTATGAGGAAGAAAGTCATGTAACGAAAAGAGTGTTAGGAATGAATGTGGATGGATGTAGACGTAGAGGTAGGCCGAAGAAAAGATGGATGGACTGTGTGGAAGATGACATGAGTAAGAAAGGAGTGAGTGATGAGATGACGGCTGATAAAGGAAAATGGAAGAAGTACACATGTTGTGCCGACCCCACTTAAGTGGGACAAGGGCAGGAAGATGACGATGATGAACAGGCGTAGCTTCATCTTTCTCTTATGACGTTTCAAAGTCCTTGTGATTTTATTTGCTGTCCTCGTTTAAGACGAGGTATATTATTTGTTGATGAATGTTGAATAGTTTTTTCTCAATAACCGCAAAATATACAGTTTGGATTTTTATGACAAAGATAACTTAAGGATATAATCTAGATAAATTATAGATATAAACACGATTCGTGAAACTTTTCTCGATAGATTTATTTTCCAAAGTTGGCTCTTCCAAAAGACTACTTACGTTTTTACTCAAAACAAAGATAAATCTTTAGATAAATCAAACTAGCTACCTATAAAATAGACAGTTTCTGTTTAGGTTTGATAGTTTTCAAGATAATGCGGTTTTATCATTTATTCCGTCTTGCCCGTTTAGACTCAGTCCATACACAATCAAAAATGTTATGTATGTATGACATCTTCTCAGATCTCCAGACGCTTAGATCCTTTGAAGATGTCTAGTGGGGGTAGTCAGAGGCACTTCCAAACATTATATTTGGCACATGCCCAAATTTTGCAGTAGTTCGCATTCCATATGTGACAGGTTGCAAGCCCATCGCCGCTTATAAGAATACAAACTGGTTTCCCAACGATGTTTTCCTTCACCGTTTTGAGCACGTGTTTTTGATGCGCATATAAATTTTCGAAGAGAAAAATTCATTGATGCACGGGACCACGACCTTCAAATTGAAAGTCGAAAGTGTATCACCAAATAGATCTTCGTTACGGACAACATATCATGTTCGTCGTTTCTTACAGGCAATAACAATGGCACACCTGTACTCGACTCCCAAACAAATATATGCGTAATAATCGTTTTTCGTTCTCCAATATCCGTCGAACTAAAGTTATAAAACGGAGATGGATCACTTATTTCCAAGTTTAAATAAGATTGTTTATCCTATCAGAAAAGTGTTCTGGAAACTGGGTAAAGGAATAATTTTACCTAGACTCGTCTTCCTATTTACTGATCTCACAGCTCAGTTGGTAGTAGCTAGAAAATCTTATATATATATATAATAAACAAAACTGGCCAAGTGCGAGTCAGACTCGCGCACGAAAGGTCCCGTATCATTATCTATAAAAACGGCAAAAAAATCATGTTTATTGTATGGGATCCCCTCTTATATATTTGTTGTTATAGCGGCAACAGAAATACATCATCTGTGAATCAAATTCAACTGTTTAGCTATAACGGTTTATGAGATACAGCCCTGTGACAGAAAGACGGACAGACAGACGGACAGCGAAGTCTTAGTAATAGGGTCCACTATGGGTATGGAACCCTTAAAAATGAATTCCTATTTCCCTTGGTCATAGCATCACACGTAACTGGTTGGACCGATTTTGCTAATATTTTTGTTGTTGTATTCGTTAGTGTTAAAAGAAGGTTCATAGAAAAGTAAAAAATAAGAAAGTGTCGCGAATAAATGTAATATTCGGGAAAAACGAAAAGTTGTTTTTATGGGTTTTATGGTTTACTAGTCGACCCGAGACAGACGTTGTCCTGGCAAATTTTAATAATCGCATAGGAAAAAGCTATTTCAGGCAACATCCAATTTTTTCCCTACAAACCTTGTACTGATAAAAAAAATTACGAATTTTGGTAGAATGCGTATCATTCATTAGACGACTAAATGTTTTTAGTCTGTGATGTCAGATTTTGCGCACACCAACGCCATCTATACAAAAATCATCCTTTTTGCCTTTTTTTATCATTTAGAAGTTGTTCTTCGGATTATAAGTTTCTCCTTTATTTATTCTGATTTTTTATCTACATACTACAGCAAATTTCATCTAAATCCGTTTTGTCGTTTATTTTTGATTAGGGAACAAACATAACAAACTTTCTCATTTATAATATTACTAGCCGAGCCGTGACAGACGTTGTCCTGTCAAATTGCAATAATCGAATAGAAAAGACTGAATGTTGTTAGTCTGTAATGTCAGATTTGTTGCACACCAGCGCCATCTATACAGAAATCATCCCTTTTGCGTTTTTTTATCAGGATGTTTTTCATATTTTAAAGTAGTCTATTATTTATTCGGGCATTATATATACATCTACAGCAAATTTCAACTTAATCCGTTTTGTCGTTTAGGCCTGATTGAGGAACAAACATAAGTACATACAAACTCACAAACTTTCACATTTATAATATTATTAGGATTAGGATAACCAGGTACCTGCCATTTATGCGCCCCAGCATAAATGGGAGCTAAAGCTATGGGAGCGTAAAGAGAAAAGTTTTGAAAACAAACAAAAAAGTTTGAAGTAAAAGATTGATGGCTCAAACTCAACGCATATGTATAGCGAAGCTTCAATATCCACATATTAGGTAGGTATACAAACAAACATGGTAGGTAAATGAAGGAGAGTAAATATAAGTTTAATAAATACTAGCTGACCCGTGTCCGCTTCGCTGTGCGTAAGACATTTCTAATACCATCGCGGACTTTATTGTAGAAAAAAAAATGTGTTTATTTACGTCATCACATTAGAAACCTCTAAAATTATCAGTGTTTCTCTACTATATTATGCATGTATTATACATATAAACCTTCCTCTTGAATAACTCTATCTATTAAAAAACCGCATCAAAATCCGTTGTGTAGTTTTAAATATATAAGCAAACATACATACATACATACGCGGGAAGCGGAAAGCGACTTTGCTTTATACTATGTATATGTAGTGATTAAATATAAGTTGTAGTCTTTCAAACCGAGCACCTGTCACATAATATAACATTGTCATTGAAACTTGATAAGAATGCAAAGTTTTTACTCAATCAGAGTATTTTACTAAGGAGTTCCGTTGTGAGGGTCTGATGAACAGCTCCTGACTTCATCATCAGATCAGCTCGCTGTCACCATATTATTGAATTATCACCGAAGTTACATAAGTATGCCAAATTTCAGCTCAATCGGTTGAAGATAACTACTTCAAAATTAGTTGCAAGATTCCACCTTAACAAACATAGTTACATAGATAAATTGCAAGTTAAATAAAAGCTTGTAATAATATATAAATAGGATCACGACTGTAATCCCCAAGTACGGTAGACATCCTCTCAGATCTCCAGACTTTTAGATCCTTTGAATATGTCTAGTGGAGTCAAAGGCACGTCCAAACATTATATTTGGCACATGCCCCCATTTTTCAGTAGTTAGCATTCCATACGTGACAAGTTGCAATCCCATCGCCGCTTATAAGAATACTAACTGGTTTCGTCACGATGTTTTCCTTCACCGTTTTGAGCATGTGTTTTGTTGCGCATATTGTTCGAACGGAAAAATCTATTGATGCGAGCAGGGATTCAAACCCACGACCTTCGAAATGAAAGTCGAGGTCAAAACGGCTTATTGAATGCTAACTACTGCAAAATGTAGGCATGTGCCAAATGTAATGTTTGGGCATGCCTCTGACTACCTACTATAGACATCAAAGATCCGAGCGCTTGGAGATCTGAGAGGATGTCTACCGTATTTGGGGATTACAGTCGTGATCATTTTTAGGGTTCCATATCCAAAGGGTAAAAACGGAACCCTATTACTAAGACTTCGCTGTCCGTCTGTCTGTCACAGGGCTGTATCTTATGAACCGTGATAGCTAGACAGTTGAAATTTTCACAGATTATGTATTTCTGTTGCCGCTATAACAACAAATACTAAAAACAGAATAAAATAAATATCTTAATGAGGCTCCCATACAACAAACGTGTTTTTTTTAGTACGGAACCCTTCGTGCGCGGGTCCGATTTGCACTTGGCCGGTTTTAATATTTTATTATTTGTATACTAAGTTACAAGAAAAATAATGTGAAAGTTTTCTATCACCTGCAAGTATCATCCTGATCCGTATGTAAATAGAACTTTTCGGGATTTTCCGCAGATTTTGGAGAAACTTCCAGAAAATACTTTGTGGGTATTAACGCCAAATCCGATCAATCAAGCCAATTTGAAACCACAGTGAAAGGGAAATGGCTTGTGAAATCCGAATTCTCTAGGCTAGGTTTCTATGGGATTATTGAAAACTAGCCGACCCGTGACAGACGTTGAAATGTCAAATTTCAATAATCGAATAGAAAAGACTGAATGTTTTTAGTATGTGATGTCAGATTTGGTGCACACCAGCGCCATCTATACTTAAATCATTCCTTTTGCGTTTTTTCCACTTTGGGGATGTTTTCATATATTAAAGTATTTTAACTTAATCCGTTTTGTCGTGTAGGCCTGATGAACAAACGGTTCGGTCAGTTAGTTTATTTATTTATTTCAATTTTAGGTTACAATTATAATAAATCGTTATTTTAATATTCTTTTAAACGGCTTACAACCTGATTTTTAGGGTTCCGTACCCAAAGGTTTAAAACGGGACCCTATTACTAAGACTTCGCTGTCCGTCTGTCTATCACAGGGCTGTATCTCATGAACCGTGATAGCTAGACAGTTGAAATTTCCACAGATGATGTATTTCTGTTGCCGCTATAACAATAAATACTAAAAACAGAATAAAACAAATATTTAAGTGAGGATCCCACACAACAAACCTGTTTTTTGCCATTTTTACCGACTCTCACTTTGCCGGTTTTTACAATATTGGATTTTTTTTATTTATATTAATTTTAAAACATAATTAAAAATATCCAAATCTCCAGGCGCTTTTTTTAAAGATGTTTAAAGGGGTGAGTCCGAGGTACGTCCAAAGATCATAACTCACAATTTGCAGCAGTTATCCATGTAGTGACCCATACATATGTTTCTTAGCTGGCGCTAAACTTCAGAAGTACCCACAACTTCGCAACTTGACTCTTGAACCGGGTAATCCGGACAAACCGTCCGGGATCTGGTTATTGATGATCCAGAGCTCTAAGGTTGCCAGGGAAAATATTACGTCACGGAGATTGGGGAATTTTCGACAGGTATTTTTGTTTTTTAATGATAGATAGAGACCCTATTTATTTCAATCGGCCCAACAGTTTTGTTGTGATAACATCATAGACAGACAGAGTTACTTTCGCATTTATATAATAGCCGTGTTGGCCGAGAGGTACCTCGACTTTTAATCTGAAGGTCGTGGGTTCGAATCCAGGCCTCAATGGATTTTTCTGTTCGAAAAATTTATTTGCGTATTAAAACGTGTTCTTATAAGCGGCGATGGGCATGCAACCTGTTACGTGTGGTATGCTAACTACTGCAAAATATAGGCATGTGCCAAATATAATGTTTGGACGTGCCTCTGACTACCCCCACTTGACATATTCAAAGGATCTAAGCGTCTGGAGATCTGTGAGGATGTCTACCGTACTTGGGAATAACAGTCGTGATCCTATTTATTTATATTTTACAAGCTGACCCGGCGAACTTCGTATCGCAATTGACAAATGTTGTTTGAAGTTCCCGTTCCCATTCCCGTTCCCGTTCCCGTTCCCGTTCCCGTTCCCGTTCCCGTTCCCGTTTCCGTTCTTAGGAACACACCTACATTACAGAATTTGTCTAACCTTTTAAACCTCCACGAACATTTCAAGACCAAGATAAGATAAATCCGTTCAGCCGTTCTCGAGTTTTAGGAAGACTAACGAACAGCAATTGATTTTTATATATATAGACTAGATGTCCCGACAGACGTTGTCCTGTCAAATGTCAATAATCCCACAGAAAAAAGCACTTCGTTTTTCCCGATCTTTACGCCATCCTTATCACTTAGGGGTATGAAAAATAGATGTTGGCCGATTCTCAGACCTACTCAATATGCTCACAAAATTTCATGAGAATCGGTCAAGACGTTTCGGAGGAGTACGGGAACTAACATTGTGACACGAGAATTTTATATATAAGATAATATTACTATACATTAAGATTTTGTGTAATTCGGGCATATCCGTTTAGTCGTTCGTAAACTAGGGGCCTATTCAACTTATTCATGTAAACCTTCGCCTTTTGATTCGGAACCCTCCTTCAGATGCCTTGTATTCAAATTCATGCAATAGTGTGATGGAAATTGCTTTTCAAACAATATTGTCTACATCTTTGGGCGTCTTAAAGCACTCGTTTTTGACCGACTTCAAAAAGGAGGAGGTTATCAATTCGCCTGTATTTTGTTTTTTTTTTGTATGGCTAGCCGGGGTCGGGCTCTTAGATCTCACAGAGGGGGCGCCCCAACCCCCTAAATTTTTTATTTATAAATATGAAGTCGGTTTTTAGTTTTTTAAACGTAATTATTGACTTTGTTAAATAAATTGTGAATTCGTCGCAATTCTTTAAAATTATTCATATTTAAGATTCATACAACTTTTTAAAATTTTGATCTAAAAGAATGTCTATGTGGGTTTTTTTTTATAACTTAAAAAAATCTTTCGTAAGAGAGAGCATGGTGAGAGAACTAGGATAGAGATGATTGGAAAAATTTGAGGGAGAACTTTGCCCAGCAGTGGGACGAAATAGGTAAAGAAAAAAAACCGGCCAAGTGTGATTCGGACTGGCGCACGAAGGGTTCCGTACCATAATCTATGAAAAACGGCAAAAAAACACGTTTTTTGTACGGGAGCCCCACTTAAATATTTATTTTATTCAGTATTTAGTATTTGTTGTTGCAGCAGTAACAGAAATACATAATCTGTGAAAATTTCAACTATCTAGCTTATGCATCAGCATGGTTCATGAGATACAGTACTGTGACAGACAGACGGACAGCATCGTATTAGTAATATTGTCCCGTTTTTACCCTTTGGGTACGGAACCCTTAAAAACGATTCTCACTGATTAGAAGATAATTAATCTATCTAGTTTTTTACTACAACGTTTTATATATAGCGTTTTTGTTATCTCAATCCGTGTTATTGACCTAGTTAAAACAGAAACAAAATTGCAAATGGATATGTAATTCGAATCAGTATTAAAATATACCAAGCGTGCATACAACGATGATGTCAGACATTGTGACGTCACAAAAATAATAGAAAGGAAGCTATGGAAGAGAAATTTGAATTTTAACATCTTTATCGTAGACTAGCTTTCGCTAGCTAGCTTCACCTAGTTCGATTGGCACCACACTGGAGTTCTACATAGCATTAAGGAAAGGATCATTAGAAAAAAGGTAAACCCCAAGCCGTGTTTGTTGCCTGATTCTTCAAGACTTGGTCGCGTGGAATCGGCGTAGCTTCCCCTAGTTCCTAAGACGTTTCAAAGTGATCCTTCTGATTGTATTGAAATAAATGATTTTTGAATTTGCATTTGAATTTCGCTAGTGGCTGAACCCGCGAGTACCTAGATGGTATTTAATCAAATAAAACCGGAAAAGTGCAAGTCGGACTCGCTCACGAAGGGTTCCGTACTAATATCTATAAAGAACGGCAAGATTATGTTTTTCTGTTACCGCTATAACAACAAATAGTAAAAACAGAATAAAATAAATATTTAACGGAGGCTCTCATACAACAAACGTGAACTTTTTGCCGTTTTTATAGATAATGGTACGGAACCCTTCATGCGCGAATCAGACTCGCACTGAGCCGGTTTTTTCAAAACGTCACCAATTTGGTCCAGGAAAATACATAGTCTTAAGATCTGCCATATCTATTGCCAGTAAAATGGCATATGTAGCGTTTTCCTCCCGAGTTTCTTGACCTCATTAAAACTAGAACAGTGCGGCATGGAGTTCAAACATAATATGAGTTCATATGTTTTGAAGTTTTTCATGTTTTAAAAGCTTTTACAACCGACCAAAAAAGGTAATTCTTAATTTACCGCGTATCTATGTTCCTTTGGTGGTTTTTAGGGTTCCGTATCCAAAGACTCCGCTGTCCGTCTGTCTGACTATCATTCTTGTTGCGTTTTTTATCATGTGGGGGTTGTTTTTCGGATTATAAGTATCTCTATTTTTTTATTACATACTACAGTAATTTTCATCTTAATTCGTTATGTGGTTTAGGCCTGATTGACTATTAAACATACAAACATCCTCAAAAACTTTCTCATTTATAATATTATTATAGGTGTGATCAGATATTGTGCGGCAATCGAACGCGGCAGCCGCGCGCGGCAAGTATACCGTGCGAACGAACACTAACACCGTTTGAGCGCGGCGAAACCGCGTAACTGCCGCGCTTGATTGCCGCGTAAAATGTTTGGTCACACCTAAAGGATATATTTATTTTCTAGATTTTTGTTAATATATAAATAAAAATCTCCTAACTCGTGTAAAACTTACTAATGCAAGTGTATCACTACATAGTATAAAGCAAAGTCGCTTTCCGCTTCCCGCGTCTGTATGTATGCTTATATCTTTAAAACTACACAACGGATTTTGATGCGGTTTTTTTTAATAGATAGAGTGATTCAGGAGGAAGGTTTATATGTATTAAACCCGTGCGAAGCCGGGGCGGGTCGCTAGTTATCTATAAAAATATAATATGTTCACGCATCGCTATCTATTCCGATTTCGTATAAGAGATTTCAAGAGCTAGATCAGGAGTCCGTCGCGAGTTTTTTTCTTCATTATTCTCAGCAAACTATACAATGAAATAATAAAATTGGATCACGACTGTAATCCCCATTGTAAACATGCTCTCAGATTTCCAGGCGCTCAGATTCTTGATATATATAAAGGAGGTAGTCAGAGAGATCAAAATTATATTTGGCACATTTTGCAAATTTGTCACTGCTCATCAGAATATTAACCGACAAAATCCATACCAAATGTCAAAACAGACACATATTGTAGATAAAATGTGTCAGTTTTGACTTTTAACTTACGTTACTGTGGGGTTATTCTGTAAAAACATGTTTAATGTTTATCATGTTATGATATTCATACCAATATTTATTTGTACTGAATGCCATAATACCTACGCTTTTTATACTGTTTAGACCTACGCTTCCAATACAATACCTGCAGTGAATATTTACAATGAAAAGTGTACAGTTTAGATATTCTCTAAAATTAGTATTGCATTCATGATGATTAAGTTTTTTTTAATTGCCCCACTAGTTTTCTTGTGATGTTTTCTTTTATGTACGCTTTGCACATTTTATGCAAAGTATGACGTACAAAAAGCTATCACTGTCTTCTGAATAAATTCGTTTGAACGTAATTTCGTGTTTTCATCCACGTTCCTTCCCATGGGTTATTAAGCTTTCTCAGAACTTGTTTTCCTTCCTTTAGGCTTTGATTTGGAAGTACGGTAGTAACTAGATCTGTATGATAAATCTTGATATCTTTAGACATCTTCAAGTATCTAAACAAAGTTATTGATATAATAACCCGGATAGAACAACAAAAGTGGAGATGGACAGGTACCACGCGACCCTCAAGATAAATGGTGTAAAATTATCTCTGACTGACCAGAGATGGCAGGAGAAGTAGAGGACGTCAACAAACAAGATGGGAAGATGATCTGAAACTCACGGCTGGATTTCACTGGAGAAGAGCTGCAAGCGACAGATCCCAATGGAAATTGTTAGAGGAGGCCTATGCCAAGAGGCAAACTGAGCTTCGGGACATATTATAACAAGAACATAATTGCATTTATACATAAGAGAAGTTCAGAATAAAAAGGCTTATTATTAATATTATTATTAAGTATCTAAACATCTAAAGATCTAAAAGTCTACCGTACTTGGGGATTATAGACGTGATCCTATTTCATTTCATTTTTCATTTTTAACCTTCGAAAAAAGAGGAGGTTATCTATTCGACATTAAGTATAATTTTTGTTTTTATGTATGACCTTATTTTCGTACCTGGTGATCCGATTTTAATTATTTATTTTCTTTTGTGTAGAGAATAGTCCCAAATTTGTCACATTTAAATGAAATGTATGTAGAACTTGTCTGATACAATAAATAATTACGTTTCAAAAAACAAAAAAAAAACCGACGAAAATGTTTCGATCAATCGAAAAGTCAAGGGACAATATTACTTTTTAAGTTTTAAGACGAGTAATAAATGTTTTTGATGAATGCAAAATCGTTTTTTCTCAATAACCGCAAAGCATAAAGTTTTGTTTTTTATGACAAAGATAACTTAAGGATTTAATCTAGATAAATTATAGACAGAAACACGATTAGTGAAACTTTTCTCTATAGATTTATTTTCCAAAATTGGTCTAAAACACTAGTTTCGTTTTTAATCAAAACTATGAATAGCTAAACATTTCCTTTTTATATAATTCGTTAGATAATCATACTAGATTAAAGACATTTTTTTTTTAAATTTGATGGTTTTCAAGATAATGCAGTTTTATTACTTTTCTGTCTTATCAGGGTAGACTCAGCCCATACAAATCGTAAAACAAAAATTTCACTTATCACCTTAAGAAGTAACTAATAGTCCTACTTTAATATAATTTAAATAGGGCCAACTTGGGACTATTAAAATAAAATAAAAATAATCATATCGTATAACCAGGTAAAAATATATGCGTGGTCATACATCTATATTTAAAAAAGAAAGTCGTGTTAGTTACACTATTTAAAACTCAAGAACGGCTGAACCGATTTGGCTGAAAATTGGTGGGGAGGTAGCTTAGAACCAGGAGACGGACATAGGATACTTTTTATAATGGGAACAGGAACGGGAACGGGAACGGGAAATGAACACAACATTTGTTAATTCTAAAGCGATACAAAGTTCGTCGGATTAGCTAGCAAAAAATATAAATAAAAAAATATACGCGTCGACTAAATATCATGAACCGTTTCTCGTTGGTTAAAAAGATGAATACACGTGACCAACTAAATCGGAGCGAGCTAGATTCGGTATCAAAACAAAAAGTCGGACGAAATCCGTATAATCCAATACAACGGATGAAATTAAACCCCCCCCTTAAATCCAATAACAGAAAATCAAATCAGATGTATAAACATTTGTTGGGATTCGGGATATATTCGATAAACAATCGTGTTTGTTGTCGGAGCCCTGGTGTTTCGTTAGAAACGGTGACCGCTATCTATTCCGTAAAGGCCGTTGTGCCTCTGACTACACCCTTAGACATCTTCTAGGATCTCAGCGCTTGGAGAGCTGACAGGATGTCTCCCGTTACTTAAGGATTACAGTCGTACAGATCTCAAAATGTCCTGGTGTCAAAATGTCCACAAAAATCTTGAGACTAGGTCACTAGTTTTTAGGGTTCCGTACCCTAAAGGTAAAAACGGTACTCTATTACTATAACTTCGCCCCGCGTCCCTTGACTTTTTGATTGACCGAAAAAATTTCGTTGGTTATACGTTTTATTTTTTTAACGTAATTAAGGAAATAACTTGACTTTGTCAACACAACGTCATAATCGCAACACACGCTAGCTTAATAAACTTAAAATAATCTCTCAATCGACGCGTTAAGCACGTAGTTCTTATGCAGAAATCTAGATGGCGCTACTTAAAAGACTTCTTAGCAGTCTAAGGGGCAAGCCAGACAGATGAGACGTGACGCCGGCAGAAATGTCAAATTATCAAGATAATTAAAAAAAAAATAGGATCACGACTGTAAACCCCAAATACGGTAGACATCCTCTCAGTTCTCCAGACGCTTAGATCCTTTGAAGATGTCTAGTGGGGGTAGTCAGAGGCACGTCCAAAACTATATTTGGCACATGCCCACATTTTGCAGTAGTTAGCATTCCATACGTTTTTGCCGTTTTTTATAGATAACTAGCCGACCCGTGACAGACGTTGTCCTGTCAAATTTCAATAATCGAATAGAAAAGACTGAATGTTTTTAGTCTGTGATGTCAGATTGGTTGCACACCAGCGCCCTCTATACCAAAAACAATCCTCTCAATCCCTCTTGCACTTTTTTATCTTTTTGGGGATGTTTTTCATACTTTAAAGTAGTCTATTATTTATTCGGGCATTATATCTACATCTACAGCTAATTTCAACTTTATCCGTTTTGTCGTTTAGTCCTGATTGAGGAACAAACATACAAACTCACAAACTTTCGCATTTATAATATTTTTAGGATTAGGATTAGGATGGTACGGAACCTTATGTGCGAAAGCCCGACTTGCACTTGGCCGGTTTTATGAAAACACAAAGAGGCGCCGCATTTTCGTCTTACGTCTCTCCCGTCTAGCTTGCCCTATAGTTCAACTTATGAAAAACTTTGAACATCCTATAGACTGATCTATATTCATAAGGTTCCTCGACGGGATAGGAGCTTAAACTACGAACTAGCTTAAATCGTGAGTCGTCACTATGAGGTGGCTTAAAGATATTGGGCACCTAGCATAAGAATCTGAGAAAAAAATATATAAGTGATAAAAATATCATATTTTTTTGTGTTCGAAATTGAATCGACCTGAATAAAACAAAAATCTAAACCTACACATTTCAATGATTAAATAAGAGTTTTTAGGGTTCCGTACCTTAAGGTTAAAAACAGGACCCTATTACTAAGACTTTGCTGTCCGTCTGTCTGTCACAGGGCTGTATCTCATGAATCGTGATAGCTAGACAGTTTAAATTTTCACAGCTTCACGTCTCCCATATAACAAACGTGTTTTTTGGCGTTTTTATAGATAATGGTACGGAACCTTTTGTGCGCGAGTCCGACTCGCACTTGGCCTTTTTTATTTTTTATTGTTACCCTGATAATGTCCAGGCTAATGAGTAATGAGTTATTAATCCAAATTGTTAACGTATTATTACTGAACTTAGAATAATGTTCATTAACACTTTTCATACCTTCTTTATATAAGGGTAAGGCATGCTAACTACCACTACACCACTAGTGCCCTAATTATGACTATAGAAGCCGTACCAGAAGCTCAAAAGTAATATCAAAACAATATTACACATGGTGCAAAAGATAACGCATTACGAACTCGTATAGCGTTGTCACTTTCGCACCGCGAGTAATATTGTTTTGATATTACTGTAGGATCTTGTGGTATGGCCTCCGGGAACATGACACCACGTGTCAAGCTGACATTTTACGTGTTAATTATCTGGCTTAATGAAGCGCTTAAGATTTTATCGCATTTCCCTTGTAAGGGTTCCTCCCTGAGGGGATGATTCACATCATTATTGGATGTTTAAAATATGTGACGTTTATGTCATGTTGAAGAAGATTATGTCATGGGTTTAATATTTTATTTGCGATTTTATCTCGATAATCGAAAAAAAAACCGGCCAAGTGCGTGTCGGACTCGCGCACGACGGGTTCCGTACCATTTACTATAAAAAACGCCAAAAAATCACGTTTGTTGTATGCCCCACTTAAATAATTATTTTATTCTGTTTTTGGTATTTGTTGTTATAGCGGCAACAGAAATACATCATCTGTGAAAATTTAAACTTTCTAGCTATAACGGTTTATGAGATACAGCCCTGTGACAGACAAACGGACAGACGGACAGCGAAGTCTTAGTAATAGGGTCCCCTTTTTACCCTTTAGGTACGGAACCTTTAAAACAGCTTAGAAAATTACAATCAAAATGTCAAAAATACCATAAACATCCTCTTAAATCTCCGTGCGCTCAGATTCTTGGAGATATCTAAAGGGGTAAGTTAGAGGTACGTCCAAACGCCCTCACTTTGCCTAGAATTCGATTCGTGACAGGTTTCAAGTCCGTCAACGCTTAAATAAAAATAGCACACGATTCTAAAATGTCGATATATATCGCTCCTTCAGTATGACGCAGTGTGGGGAATGACTGGCATTCCTCACAATACTGAGAATGACCCGCCCAATAGGTTTCATATCACGAGCTTTCCTTCCGCGATGACTCGATTCTTTCAATCGGCACCACATACATTACGAAAAGAATCATAAAAAAAAAGTTTTCAGTTGAAAATAATTTTTCAATGACAAGCTTTTGTAAAATCATTTAAGGCGCGGTAAGTTCTGAAAACCGCGGCCGAAACGACACTGACAGTTGACAACGGCAAGCTCTAGATGGCGTATGCTTATCGTAAATATTATCGACAGTTTTTATGAGATCGCGTTTCTGGTACCTACGTAGGCTGGTAATAGGCTTTACTATCTGGTGGGGGTAGTTAGAGGCACGGCCAAACATTATATTTGGCACATGCCCACATTTTGCAGTAGTTACGCATTCCATACGTGACTACTCAACTCGCTAGGTCACTGACCTCTATTATACAATAGAGGTCAGTACGCTAGGTACATGCCGATTTGACAGATGAACTATAAAAACTTGGAATGTGTTATGTCAATGTCAGTTAATCAGGTGCGCGCCGCGGCAAATCAGGATGTTTTTTTATGGGTTTTCAAAGACAAAAACTTTGTGTACATGCAATCAATGAAATAACCAAATAAATACAGCAAATAAATGTTGTCTGGGCATCTCGTCCAACTCTATTTTCTATTTGCCAAGTCGGAACGGTAAATATGGTAACACTGACTACAGACTCCATAAAAAAAAAGTAGAACAAATGTTTATGTAAACAGAGCCGGCATTTTATATGTACCTATGTCAAAGTCAGTGCAAAACGCAAATCCTTGGCGCGGCGGAGTCAACCAATGCCATACATACAACACCGGTCAGCATAAATAAATGACGCGAATATTGAGACCGTTTCACAAGCCAAGCGAGCAGAAGAAGAGTTACGCGCTGGGTGTCCCGCCAGCCTCAACTGTCTGCCGGTCGAGGGCAGCCCGTGGCTCGCAGAAGGTCGATGAAGGATTCACTGTCGCGGAGAAGAAACTCGTAATCAGCGTGGTACTGCTCCACTGTCTTCTGGGTTCACTTTGCAGGCAGTGGAATTTACTTTATTGCGATTTATAATCATACAAACTTCAAGTCATATTATGTGCTCCGGGTCTATAGAAAGTTTATGGATGTATTCATCGGGCTTTTGAACAAAAATAGTCTACATAGGGAAGCACCAAGAAAAAAGAGCTCTGACTTTTTGTGTTTTTATAATATGTATGATATTGTTATATTATTGTGCTTCTATTATACTCTGAAACATAACTTAGATTGGATAAAAAAAACCCTACAACCTACATTGTCTCAATCCGGTATACCTACCTACTTAGCTGGCTGTAAAAAACCATGAGAAGCGATGATAACTTTATGTGATTAGAAAGGAAATGAAGTAATAAAGTGTTAATAATCAATATTCTGGTTTATTTTCATGTTTACAAACTAATTACTATTATCCAGCTGTTCCACCAGGCTTGTTTTCATTGAATAGTTTCAGTTTTTCTTATAAGTAACACAGCTTTCTCCGGAGAATCTTTGGGAACATCCCAGAATGAAGTGAATATTGTAGTCACTCCTAAAAATTTTTAATTAATGGTCAGTATTCAATGCGTTTGATACGATTCTGCACGACAAGCTTTGGAGAGCTATGAGAGAACAAGGAGTAGATGAAATATACATTCAAATACTCATAGAAATCTATCGAAGAAGCAAAGCTATTATTAAACTGGAAAGGAAAGGCGACACATTCGAATTGGAAAGAGGTGTAAGACAAGGAGATCCGATCTCACCGAGCCTTTTCAACTCCATTCTAGAACACATTTTCCGGAAGCTTAAATGGACTCGAAGGGGTGTCAATGTAAACGGTGAAACCCTTAGCCACCTGCGCTTTGCCGACGACATTGTCATAATTTCTGAGAACCATGAAGATCTTAAATTTATGTTAAAAACCTTAGACTCACAAAGTAGAGAATGCGGACTGGAGATGAACCCTGAAAAAACCTGTATTATGACAAATGGACAGAAAGAAATGATAACAGTAAACAACAAACTGATTGGCTACGTTGACGAGTATGTATATCTGGGCCAAAACATTTGTTTTAAAAATCACTACATAGCAGAAGTGGAAAAGAGAATTAAAAAAGCTTGGAACGCATACTGGTCACAAAAACACTTATTTAAGTCCAATATGAAGATCCATCTTAAGAAAAAGGCAATGGACTCTATAGTGACCCCTACTCTACTTTACGGATGTCAGACTTGGCCTATTACTAAAGAAGTAATCATTAAAATACAAATATTTCAAAGATCTGTCGAACGTAGTATGCTAGGCATAAAACTGAAAGACAAAGTAAGAGGTAAGGAAATACGCGAAAATACAAAAATAATAGACGCAGCAAAAATGGCATGCCGCTTAAAGTGGCGATGGGCTGGACACATAGCAAGGACAACGGACAACAGGTGGAGCGAGAGGGTACTACACTGGTACCCTCGTGGAGAGCGCCGCCCTCCAGGGCGCCCACGCCGCCGTTGGGCGGACGACATCGTTGCCGTAGCTGGCGTCACATGGACGAGACTAGCACAAGACAGAGACGAATGGACTAGGATGGAGGAGGCCTTTGTCCAAAAATGGACATCCCAAAATAATTAAATGCATGCTTTTTTACGATTTACTATTTATTAATATCAATCTATCACTTTATTATTACTATTTTTTACATGTCAATTGAATAATTCTATTTACTTTTTGGGAAATAAATGGCTTATTATTATTATTATTATTATTATTATTCAATGCTATATTGGTTTTAAATTTATTTTAGATTGTTTCCTAAACAAAACCATATCTTCATGTTTTTACACCGGAACTCAAACAAAAATGAATTGTAAAACATGATAGGCGGTACCTATACTTATAACGACGAGAAGTTGAAGCCCTTTTTTAGGGTTCCGTACCCAAAGGGTAAAAACGGGACCCTATTACTAAGACTTCGCTGTCCGTCTGTCCGTCTGTCTGTCACAGGGCTGTATCTCATGAACCGTGATAGCTAGACAGTTGAAATTTTCACAGATTATGTATTTCGGTTGCCGCTATAACAACAAATACTAAAAACAGAATAAAATAAATATCTAAATGGGGCTCCCATACAACAAACGTGTTTATTTGCTGTTTTTTATAGATAATGGTACGGAACCCTTCGTGCGCGAGTCCGATTCGCACTTGGCCGGTTTTTGAATTTCTAAGATTAGCGCTTACACTATGACGTCACATCGTCACGACCATCATCGGCTAGAGACCGCCCGCCCGCGTTTTTAAAAACCTTCGGTCGGAAATACGCACTTTTATTTACGATCAAAGTGCGATGCACTGTATCTGGGATGCACTGTATCTCCAAATTTTCAGCACGGGATAGCTGCTCCATCTGGTGTACGCGACGGGTAAGATCGAAGAGAAACTTCTATTATAGACAATTTAGATTGAATGTCTTTGACTTGTGAAGTGAATTTCCTGTCTAGTTCCTCCCTTATAATTTCACGGATAATGTCAGCAGAGAGGCAGTGGCATTGGCTTCGGGGCTTCGCGCGTTGCGTGACGTTATCGTATTCTTGGCCAATGTCCATGCGAAAAGATGCAGGTGCTGAAGGTGCGGCTGTAACTGTCGCAGGCGCAGTGCGGGCGCTCGCAGCCCGGGTAGGCTCTATAGTATATAGTAGTATATATATATATATATAGTAAATCTATAGTTAATACAATTCTTTGTATATGGCTTGTTTTGATTAGTGATAGTTGTGATGCGGTATACCTCTAGATTTGATTGATCACAACTAAATATTTCCCGTTTTGTCTATTTACTTAAATATGAATAATTAATAAATAAATATCGTTGTTAAAAAACCCTTGCTATTCTATGTTGTTTAAAAATCGTCGTTATAATCAGTTTTTCAATATAAACCGTTTATTTGAAATTCAAAATGTTGTTATAGTGCCCACAACCATCGCTCTCACCCTACGTTAAAAACTAAAAAAAAAACCGACAAAAATGTATCGACCAATCGAAAAGTCAAGGGAAGTCAATTTTACGAAAATTGCATATATCCAGAAATCCCAATAACTGTCATAAGCTCTCTCCCGCTTGGAGAGCTGGCAACGTCGCCTGTAGCCGCGTGACGCAAAAGCACAGAGCGGCAACGCCGCTTTGAAACATGTAGTCCACCGCTCGTAATAACTATTTTCCAATCTGTGTCGCAGCCCAAGCTCTAGCGTTTGAATAATTTTTAATATGATGGTAAAAATCCACAACTTATTTTTCCCAGAATAAAAACTGTCCTTTTGTACAAGTTTTATTATCGACTAGCACTGTTAGTATAATGTTTGTTTGTTTTTTTGTAACTTTCAATAATTGCAAGTTATTTTTCGACCATTTCCGATTGAGCTGAGATTTTGCATCTTTTAGTTCTGGTCACAATACAATAATATGGTGACAGCGAGCTGTTCTGATGATGAAGTCAGACGTTTTTGTAGACGTTTACAATTACTGTAGTACAGGTCGCTGCTTAAATACTAAAGTGTCACAAATCAAAAAATGTGAAAATCGTTTTTAGTGCAAAAACGTGATCTAAAATGGTCATTTTATACAATAAAAATTTGATCCTTTTAATTATAGCACTATAAATAACTAAAACATACAAGTGTCTGTTTAGCATTTTTGCACTTTGCAGGCAAACTTCAGAGCTAAACTGCCATTTTATCAATTGCGACTTGATTTTTGACAGAAGCGCGCATAGCTTATATGCAAAAGGGCCACATTTCAAAAAACTACCGGTTTTTTAATTAAAATTTATATTCAAAAGTGCCATTTTTTAGAATGTGTCCGTATCGAGTATAAAATAAACGTATGTATAATACTATTTATTAAACAAAGGTGCCACATTTTAGAATGCGTCGGCTTTGAATATAAAATGTATATTAGTACAATATTGTTTTCTATACACATTTCAAATGCGTTTGTTTTGAATAATAATTTTAGTTCGTTAAAATATTGCTTTTTATACATAAGTACCACATTTCGAAATGCGTTTGCGTAGAATATTATTTTTACGTGAATTCTAATATAATTTATAAGACATAAATGCCATTTTTGGTTATTATGTCAAAAAAATTAAACATGGCGACATTTTTGACTTGGAATCTCTTACTGTTGGAAATTACTGTACCTACTATTCAAGATAAAACAAATTTGAAATAATCAAAGAACTTATTAAGAAAATATTAACATAATTTAAAGCGATGTAATACGCTAAATTTATAAGCTTATTAATAGAGATAATAATCTATCTAATAATCGGTCGTTATGTTTAGCGTTTGTAGACTACGAAAAATAATTTAATTCAGTGGAAACCTGTGTAAAGCTATGGTTGTTCCAGCGGTGCCGTATTGACTACCAATACATTGTAGTGTTGAAATGCTTGTACAACAACGCCACCGTGTCAGTCCGGGTGCAGGAGCAGTGTACGAAAGCGATTTCTTTGAAGAGAAGCGTTAGACGGAGATGTTATGATATCCGTATACGAACTAAAGTCACCGACATACCCAAGAGGAGTAGCTAGTTGACGCGGCTGTGAGCGGGGTAGGTACATGGCTTAAAGAACTGATGGTCGTTGGGTAGAATGAATGGAAAGATGACCTGATAAAGGTTGCTGGGAGGCATTGGGTGCACACTGCACGAAATAGATCATTAGAATTGATTTTACGAAGAAGGCTAATGTTTAGCAATGGAATGTTCTATGGCTGAAATTATAAAGATGACGAAGTGATTAATATGTTTGAGTTAATAACAACTGGGTTGTGATTTAGGTACTCATTGATTTTTAGAAAGACAGATTTAGCAGAAAATATATAGTTTTATTAATTATTAAACACTTATATACTTGTAGTTAAATAGATTTATGAAGCCTTTATAGTGACTTTATTATTATTTTTGTGTAGCTAGTAATAATGTTGAACTCAGTTTAGAGATCAACATTAAATTACCTCTTATTTTGCCCCAATAACTTTGTATAAAAATAGTTTTTGGTTTTTTAAATAAATAGCGAATTATTTTTAGTATTATCAAAAAAAAATATTAGCATGCTTTCGACATTGTATAATATTTGTTTTATTAATAGGTTTTTTACATCAGACGAAGAAGTGAAGGAAAAATCTAAAGAAAACTCTTATTTTTGTATAATATGTGGCCTTTTATCGATAACTTTAATTTACGTTTAAATATTTTTTTATATGCAAAAGGGACACATGTGGTATTTTACGCCAATAGGTTAAAGTTACAGCAAAACGAAAAATATAGATAGATACAGCTTAAAATTACGCTTCTAGTGATCCAAAAATTTCTCAGAAATTAAAAAAATATTTTTTTAAAACTTTGATTGGCTCTCCTGAAAAAACAGAAATTTTGAAATATGACCGTTTAGTATTTAAGCAGCGAGTGTAGGTACATTATTTTGATATATCTCGCGGGGTTCAGCCAGCGTTTGCAATGTAAGCGCAAAAAATGTGTTTATTTACGACATCACATTAGAAACCTCTAAAATTATCAGTATTTCTCTACTATATTAAGCATGTATTATACATAAAAACCTTCCTCATGAATCACTCTATCAATAAAAAAAAACCGCATCAAAATCCTTTGCGTAGTTTTAAAGATTTTAAATAATACTTAAAATACTGGTGGACATTTTACACATCGCCATCAAGCCCCAAACTAAGCAAAGCTTGTACTATGGGAACTAGATAACTGATAGAATACTTATATATGTTTTTTTTTTTTTTTTTTGTAAATACATACTTATGATACATACTACACACCCAGACACAGAACAAAGATCTATGTTCATCACACAAATATTTGCTCTGGGTGGGGATCGAACCCACAACCTACAGCGCTGAAGGCAGAGTTACTACCAACTACTATGTACTGATGAACTATCCCTACGTAATAAAGCAGGTGGCATTAATACTCCTTGGTAGAATAGGAAGTAAAAACTCTTTGTCTGTCAAAGTAATTTTTTTAAAAAACTTGCGTGTTCGGCGGTTGGCGGGACTCTGCTCTGTGTCACAGAGTGGCGGGTAATAGGTAATATACCTATTAGAACACAATCAGCCACCAAAACGTAGTCTGTTATGTATGCGCCATGTTCTTTGAACATTATGTAACAAAAATGACAGGATCATTGAACCGATTCTTACTAAAATCTTGGGATTTATATAACCCGCTGAATATATTATTATTAATACGTACCTATTTTGTTCAACTGCGGGTTTTGCTATGGTTAGAAGTGTTAGTGATGATGCTGAACTATCATCCTTCGAGAAAGTTATACGCAAATCCGACTGGTCGTTCCAGATTTTTTCCAGAATTTTTCCCTACAATTTATCCAAGAAAACGTTGTGAAGTGAAAGAGGATTGAGAAAGGGATGATTAGATGGTTTGGGCATGTGGAGAGAATGAATGAAGAAAGATATTGACAAAACAGGTATATAAGGCGAGTGTGAAAGGGAGCGTTGGAAGAGGAAGACCTCGGCGTATTTTCCTGGACCATATTGGAAACGTTTTGAAAAAAAGCCGGGTCAAGAGTACTCTAAACCGACGAGCATGCATGAGGAATGTGATGAGAGTGAATGCTAAAGAAGTATGTCAGGATCGTAGCAAGTGAAAAGCCGTGATCTCTGCCTACCCCTTTGGGAAACAGGCGTGATTTTATGTATAAATGTATGTATGTATGATAAAGTATGTAGTTATGTAAGTACTTACTGTTTTCTTTGCCTAATATTTTTCAAAAGATTATCAAAGATAACGTAGATAGGTAAAATTGATAAAATAGGAAGGTTTACTTACTGTTTTATTTCTCTTATATTTTTAGCATGTTTTCTTAGGGTACGTAACCATTATCTCTTTTTGTTTTTTTTTTTTTGAAATATTACCCATCTTTTTTCAATTCGTAAATAATCTTTCCGACCGCTGCAATGACGTCAAACACACGTCTGTCTCTGACAGTAGTCACAGGGGTACTGACTACTGACTAAGCCATGGGCGATGCGTGCTCCGCCTTAGCTTTTCGAATAAATTAATGATATAAATTATGTATAATTACTTATCAAAAATCTATTCTAATAGAATTGTAGATCTACATATTACCTATCTTTAACAATAAATCACAAGTTGATTTTAATAGTAGGTATATAAAATATTTCGATCATAAATTCTAAAACGTATCATTTAGAAATAATATTTTTATCGTGAAAAGTTTCTGCTATTATGTTTTCAGCTTAATAGAAATGTAGGTAGGAACCTGAAGTAATATACTTATAAAAATAGGAGATGTGGCTTGTTCAGAAGTATTTTATTTTTCGTTTGGAAAAAGAGCAATCGTCGACTGGGAGCCCCTTAAACCATCAAGCACCAGCGCGCTATCACTTGTCACATCGGAACTTGACAAGTATGCAATTCCGTTGTAAGTGACTGTTGAACAGCTCCTGACTTCATCATCAGATCAGCTCGCTGTCATATTATTGCATTGTTACCGAAGTTATAAGTATGCAAAAATTCAGCTCAATTGGTTGGGGATAACTGCTTCAAACGTGAGTTGCAAGATTTCATCCGTACAAATATAGTTACATACATACATACATACGAGTAAATACTTATATACATTGTTTGTTGACTGATTCTTCTAGGCTTGGTCGTACACGTAGCTTCACCTAGCTCCTAACACGTTTCAAAGTGATCCTTGTGAATGTATTGAAATAAATACCTTTTGAATTAGATTTTCTTATGGATTCAAGTTGTATCAGTTTTGGTACTTACCTGAAAAAAAAAACAGACGGTTAGTTTTATCACAGACAAGCAGTTTATCCGGCTTCACGAGTAAGATTATAGACAAACTTTTGATTTATATAACCTAAGGTAGGTTACATTATTGCAATTTTCGTGGGGATCCCTAATTTTTTTGGAAATAAAATATAGCTTATTTTACTCGCTGAAAATGTAGCTTTTGATTAGTGAAAGAATTTTTAGAATTGGTCATATAGTTTTTAAGTTTTTCCGGTACAAACAAAATACAAATTTTACCTCCTATAACTATTTAATCATTTTCATTTATTAGTCTTCGTTTGTAAAACTGATAATATTTAATTGTTATTATTACTTTGGAAGTAACTAACCACTTTACTTAAATCGTGAAAGAAACCCTAAAATTCTGGTGTAATTTATTTGTTTGTCGAATCGAATCTATTTAACTTGGCAACATGACGGTAGGCGAGGTCGTTGTCGGTCAAGAAAACGCTGGAGGGATGATCTCGACTCCTTCGAGAGAGCATGGTAGGAGAACTTGAAGGATAGAGATGGTTGAACGGATTTGGAGGAGACCTTTGCCCAGCAGTGGGACGAAATAGGCTAATAAAAATATATTGTACTACAAATTAGAGATAACCGCCAAAATTTAACCCAAGTTTATGTTTCTGGCATTGTTTTTTTGAAAGATCTTTGTTAAATTATGTTCAAGTTGTATAGTAATGGATAACGATTG
The DNA here is from genome assembly GCA_912999785.1 of Hydriomena furcata. Lineage (NCBI taxonomy): Eukaryota > Metazoa > Arthropoda > Insecta > Lepidoptera > Geometridae > Hydriomena > Hydriomena furcata. The sequence continues at coordinate 8,682,576 of OU538848.1, forward strand.
TTATCCATAAGTTCGGTAGACATACTCTCAAATCTCAAGGCGTTTAGATCTTTAAAGATGACGTGTCTCTGACCAACCCCTTTAAACATCTTCTAAGATCTAAACGCCTGGAGATCCGAGAGGTTGTTTAACGTACTTGGGGATTAATAGTGATCCTATTTTGTTTGTCATTGAAACAATATTTTTCAATAGAAAACTTATTATGTATAAGAAACTTCTCGGGGCTTTTCCCCAAGTCGACTCGTAGTTATAATTAAAAAGCCCGCCGCAAAACTTAATACGAACGCGTGACGCCCCATTTTTTGTCACGTACTTTGTGACGCGTCACGTTATCTTGCGGGATACGTGTCTACGTTTTTCACGTTTTTACGTAATAGCAAATGCGACAAGGGTTATTTTTCTTTTGCAAAGTGAAATGTTGGATCTAGATTAATATTTGTGAAGATAAAAATAAATTTTAGGTGAAGGTTTTCAGGGAATGTAATGTCTTAAGGCGACGCGGTTTGTTACAGTTAAATGTAATATTTATAAAGGGTTTTAGGTACTTTATGTTTATTATTCAAAAATAGAGAACTAATGTGGCGAAAATTAGGTCTTAAGGCAATGCAGTTTGGTTTAATTAGACAGACATATTAATAGATAAGGCGTTTTGGTGCGTTTATGCTTATTTTTCAAAAATAGAGCTCTCTTATAGCTTAATAACAACGACTTCCTACTAATATTATAAATGCGAAAGTTTTTGAGTGAGTGTGTAAGTGTGTTTGTTACTCTTTCACGCAAAAACAACTGAACGGATTAAAATGAAAGTTTAAAGTAATTCTAATTCTGAAACATCAGAATAACACATAGGCTACTTTTTATCCACCCGTGCGAAGCTTGTATAATATTATAAATGTGAAAGTTTGTGAGTTTGTATGTATGTTTGTGCCGCAATCAGGCCTAAACAACAGAACGGATTAAGTTGAAATTTGCTGTAGATGTAGATATAATGCCCGAATAAAACATAGACTACTTTAAAATATGAAAAACATCCCCAAAATGATAAAAAAAACCAAAAGGGATGATTTTGGTAAAGATGGCGCCGGTGTGCAACAAATCTAAACAGACTAAAAATTTTAATCTTTTCTATTCGATTATTGAAATTCGACAAAACAACGACTGCCACGGGTCGGCTAGTATAATAAAATCTACCTAGGCGTCGAATTCAGAATCTCCTTTTTTTCGTCGGTTGAAAAGTGTTCTGACATTTTTTTACCTTACAAACTGTCATCGTATGTTTTACTTATTTCCGCAATTACGGCTTATTTTCAGCTTAAGTCGTTTTATTTTTTGCAGGCGCAGGGACAAATTAAATGTCACACGTTAACGAGCGTAAACGAACAAAGAGCCTTAACTGTGCTATGACATTTGGACCAAATGTCATAGTACAGTTTAGCCTTACCCCAAATGTTATATCGTACCCATATCAAAAAACCGCAAACTGCTTCTAGACGCGTGAAACAAACCCAACCCTATTTTTATGGGGTCAACATTTTTCCACTGAAAAAGCATTTTACCGAAAATCCCTCTCGTTCAGGTAAAAACAAAACTGTAACAACCTGAAATAACACAACCGAAACTTTACGTATTTGGACCCCAAATAAAAACAATAAAAAACTTAACCTACCGCTTAAACTTACAATTATAACCGAGCCCTTGGGCCTTTTGGACCCTTGAAGACAGGGAGGGATTTAGATCATAGGGTAACCTAAAATACTTAAAAAATACTTCTTTATTGGTAGTCATTATAAAATAAAAATAACCCTTATTTCTCTAATAATATTAATACCCATATTTAATTAATAACTAAACTATAGCCAATAACAAATATAACAAAAAATATTTTTATATATGTATAACTTTAATCGCATTTTTTTTATGGATCATTTTGACCTTACCTACAATATAACATTTTTTTTTATATAAAAGTTATTATCTCTTATGATCTATAACGGCGCGGCGGCTATTAAAACGTACTATAGAAAATCAGCATAATATACTTTGCCCCTTTGCCCCTATCCTAAGTCCAGTCCCTAATCGTGACCCCATCTAGGGGCTATAAAAGACTTGTTTAAACTCGTTGTACGTTTTAACCTGCGGTGCGTTAGTTTTGTCCCTTGTTTAATTTGTCGACTAAGATTTATGTACAATGTACATGTACAGTTGAGCACGATTATATAGGTACTTTGTAAGGTTATTTACTTGTTAGTACATAGAAGCGAAATACCGAAAATAGGATATAACATTTTGGTTAGTATACAACACTAGTTTTTAATTACCAAAAAAAAAATAACGTATTGTCAGTGTCTGTTACTAATTAAATTTAAGTAGTTAAAACTTAAATTAAAAAATTAAAAATAATATCCTTAAAAAAACACAATATTTAGTTAACCGTTTATTCATACGCACCTACCACATAGCTACTCATATTTTCACGATTCTATCCATTCATAAATAGCTCGCCGTCTCCGTTGTAATTTGTGTAGTATTTTCTAGTACTGAGACCATAAATTAGTGCCAATTTTCGGTTAAAAAGAAACCTCGATAACTTTGTGATAGTGCAATAATAAATCATGCTGACAGTGCTCAGATCATAAGAAGCTTCTGCTGCAACGGTAATTTTTTTTTTCGGTATTTTAAAACAATTATTGTATAAATAGTAATAGCTTCTTCTTAAAATAATAAATATGATCACGACCGTAATCCCCAAGTACGGTAGACATCCTCTCAGATCTCCAGACGCTTAGATTCCTTGAAGATGTCTAGTGGGGGTAGTCAGAGGTACGTTCAAACATTATATCTGGTACATAAATACAGATAAGTAGCAGTAGTTAGCATTCCATACGTGACAGGTTGCAAGCCCATCGCCGCTTATAAGAATACTAACTTGTTTCCTCGCGATGTTTTCCTTCATTTCTTGAGCACGTGTTTTGATGCGCATATAAAATCGCATAGACAAATCCATTGATGCAAGGACCATTATATTAAAAGTTTAATATCAAAATTGCATAGAATACTACATTGTTTTCCACTTCGCAACGCCATTGTGCGTTAAGGTCTTCAGTTACGTAACGGAGCGGAAAATGGTCGATTATAGGATTACCCTGTTAATGATATTAAACGACGTGGTGATATGATTTATCTGTTAGGGCGTATTATGTTCATTAATGTGATTCAGATTGTACTACAGCAATCAATCACTGTAAAATTTTGACAGCTTATTAGCAGTTAGGGTCATAGACACGGTTGTGGTGCCTACCCCGGTTTTGGGACTTTAAATTTTGGCAGGCAATAACTAAGCATAGCAAACAAACTTGTTTAAAATCTATGTTTAAGGCGCTCCCAGTCGACGATTGTTTTTGTTCGAAACGAAAAAAGAAATACTTGTGAATAAGCCACATCTCCTATTCTATAATGTATAGTATATGTGAATAAAGATGTACCCATCTTTAATCACTTCGATAAATAATCCTACCGACCGCTGCAATGACGACAAACACACGTCGGCGCGTGGTCCGCCTTAGCTTTTCGAATAAATTAATGATAAAAATCTATTCTAATGGAAATCTAGATCTACATATTATCTATCTTTAACAATAAATCACAAGTTAATTTTAATAGTAGGTATATAAAATATTTCGATCATAAATTCTAAAACGTATCATTTTGAAATAATATCTTTATCGTGAAAAGTTTATGCTATTATGTTTTCAGCTTAATAGAAATCTAGGTAGGAACCAGAAGTAATATACTTATAAAAACAGGAGATGTGGCTTGTTCAGAAGTATTTTTTTTTTTCGTTTCGAAAAAGAGCAATCGTCGACTGGGAGCCCCTTAATACAATTCTTTGTCTATGGTCCGTTTTGATTAATGACAGTTGTGATGCGTTATACCTCTAGACTTGATCGACCACCACTAAATATTTTCTATTTTAAATCTATAGTTAATATTATTGTTATGTCTATGGTCCGTTTTGATTAGTGACAGTTGTAATTAAAAATAATAACCACTGTAAAATTCGTATCTATCCTACTAATATTATACATGCGAAAGTTTGTGTGTGTTCGTTACTCTTTCACGCAAAAACTACTGAGCGGATTAAAATGAAACTTTACAGTAATATAGCTTATACCCGTGCGAAGCCGGGGCGAGCAGCTAGTAACGTTTATAAAAGTAGCTCGTCGGTGATTTTTAAATTTGCTAAATTATCTATCAAATATTGACCTGCGTATGATATTTGCAAAGGAATCGAAAGCAAACGAACTGTTGCTTGCTTACCTTAATAAAATAATAACATATAAAAAACTAAAAGAAAACGGAAGAAAATGTATCGACCAATCGAAAAGTCAAGGGACGATATTCGTTTTTAGGGTTCCGTACCCAAAGGGTAAAAACGATACCCTATTACTAAGACTTCGCTGTCCGTCTGTCTGTCTGTCTGTCCGTTTGTCTGTCACAGGGCTGTATCTCATGAACCGTGATAGCTAGACAGTGGAAATTTTCACAGATTATGTATTTCTGTTGCCGCTATAACAACAAATACTAAAAACAGAGTAAAATAAATATTTAAGTAGGGCTCCCATAAAACAAACGCGTTTTATTTGCTGTTTTTATAGATTCGATCTAAGTGTGAGTTGGACTTGCGCATGGGCGGTTCCGTACATTGTCTATAAAATATGGCCAAAAAAACACGTTTGTTTTATTGGAAATAAATAAATAAATATTTATTTTATTCTGTTTTTAGTATTTGTTGCTATAGCAGCAACCTATATACATAAATGTATGAAAATTTCAACTGTCTAGCTATCACGGTTCATGAGATACAGCCCTGTGACAGACAGACGGACAGAGAAGTCTTAGTAATAGAGTTCCGTTTTTACCCTTTGGGCACGAAACCATAAAAAAGTAAAAAACTATAGGTTATAATAATATAGGTACACGAATAAATGACCTCCTAGTCTGTTAAAAAGCTAAAATAATATACACGAATAGATGATCTCCTGGTTAGGTTAGTCTGTTAAAAAAGCTGTTTCAAGTAAACTTTACATTATCAATTACGAGTAAGTACAAGATCATAATCGGTTGTTTTCCACTTCGTTACCTGTCTAAGTACCATAACGCACGTGAAGTCACGAAGCGGAATGGTGTGAGATATGGTTAACCGGGTAATTGACAAGCGTGCAGTTTAACAATGTATTGTTTAATTAGTTAATTAAAATGGTAAAGTTTTTTATATTTATTTCGATGAAATCTGGTAGTTAGATTATGATTAACTTGCCGACCCGTGACAGACTTTGTCCGGCCCAATTTTTAATAATCGCATAGAAAAAGCACTTTCAGGCAAATTGTTTGTCATACAAACCTTGCACTGATACTACGAATATTATTTATTTGTAGTGCTGATAACGCCATCTGTACCAAAATCATGGGCTGTTTTTCGGATTATAAGTTTCCCTTTTTGTTAATCAGATTTTTAATTACATACTACAGCAAATTTCATCATAATCAGTTTGGTCGTTTAGGTTTGATTAGGGTACACACATATACAAACTCACAAACTTTCGCATTTATAATATTATTATCTGTCACGTTTAGATTGCTAACTGCATAATGTGGACATGTGCCAAATGTAATGATTAGACGTGCCTCTGACTGACTCCTTTTGATATCTTCAAGGATCTGAGCGCCTGGAGAACTGAGGGGATGTCTACCGTACTTGGGGATTACAGTCGTGATCTGTTTTCATTCTTTTTTCTTTTGGATCGGGAGGCGCGCGTTCGAGCGGTAATTGTGAATCGCTCAAGATGTAAATAGCCCCATTAAATAAATCGATTTAAAACAACTCATTCTTTAACCGCAACAAATACATTGCTCGTAATTTTAAGCACGCGCTGATCGTAGAAGATTGGCTTCCGCGTGGTTCTCCTCATCTGCTACGTTTAGTAGATCAATTAGAATGGTAGACCGCTAAGAGTCTATGAGCACGTCTGTGTTTAATAAAACCGGCCAAGTGCGAGTCGGACTCGCGCATGAAGGGTTTCGTACCATTATCTATAAAAAAAAATCACGTTTGTTGTATGGGAGCCCCCCTTAAATATTGATTTTATTCTGTTTTTAGTATTTGCTGTTATAGCAGAAATAGAAATACATAATCTGTGAACATTTCAACTGTCTAGCTATTACGGTTCATGAGATACAATCCTGTGACAGACAAATTGATTTGGGCGTCAGATGTTTTAAAACCAGCCGCTTGCCTAACATCAACCCTATATTGGAACCAGACGTCCTGATATCAAAGGGCCTCGTTTAAAAGGTATCTTCAGCATTAACCACTTTCCTTCAGTCAAGTAAAGGTGTGACCAGACATTTCGCGGCAATCGGGCGAGGCAGACGCGCGCGGCAGCCGCGAGCTACCTGCCGCGCTCAAACGGTGTTGTTTTTCGTACGCACGGTATACTTGCCGCGCGCGTCTGCCGCGCTTGATTGCCGCGCAATGTCTGGTCATACCTTAAAACAAACGCAATCTTCGAAAATCGCAATCTCCTTTATACAAATATTTGAGTGCGTAATGGGTGGTATTGTGTGTTTTTAATCTTGATTTTGTTGCGAAAGCGCGAACAGAATAGAATAATAGTATGTTTGGTTTATAAGAATGGGATGATGAAGCGGCGATGGGCTTGCAACCTGTCACTAACTACTGCAAAATGTGGGCATGTGCCAAATATAATGTTAGGACGTACCTCTGACTACCCCCATTAGACATCTTTAAGGATCTAAGCGTCTGAGATCTGAGAGGATGTCTACCGTACTTGGGGATTACAGTCGTAATCCTATTTATTTTTATTTTATTTTTTAAATCTATGTACCTAAACTGCATTCAAAGGCATATTAATGACATGAAAGCCATGAAATGATAATCATAGTTTTTACATAATAAGCTCCCAGCATTGTCATCCAACAAGATGAAGATTCTAAATGATCCAATTTTCAATTAATAAATTCTGTTTTGATCAGCTAGCACCTTAGACCTAGAGACGCTACCGACTGGTAAATGATCTGGATCAGTTAAGTTATCTATAGACTGTTTGCAACGGTCTTTAGATAGCTCATCTGTTTCTTATGTATTTTGTAATATATTATTGATACCTATGTGTATAATGTCATATTTACATAGCAGCTCTCAAAAGTATAACTATTTTGATACCAACCAGAGTTTTGTTAAAACAAAATGTTCGAAAATTGAATTGGTAGATTTTGGAGTTATATTTCAGAATGCGTTTTCACCACGAATTAGAACAGTTTTCACAGTCAAAATTGAACAGAGAAGCTAGCCAAACCACAGTAAAATATACTGCCTCAAAAATTCACCATTATTTTTACCCGAGACCGGAATTTCGGCCCATAACGCTCGAAATTTTTGTCTTTCTCTAACAAAATGTTCATCAATTAATTAATTACGCACTAAACTCCACCACCTTTCCCACGAAAACTACGGCTTTAGAAAGGGAACAAAGATGCGGGGGGTAATGTGAGAAAAAAGGACAGATTGAGAGTAGATTTCAAATTGTCGCCATTGCAATATTCGAGATTAAAAGTAACGCCCGGGTTGGTAGCAAAATTCAAGTACTGTTGTGAATAAAAGTGTTTTTATTTTTCTCCCAACTTTAAAATATATTTTACATGTTTTCGTCTCTGCGCAAAACAGAGATGCGTTGTATGTGCAACATTAATTTGATTAAATTAATAAAGTTTGTTAGTTGTATTATTTTCCTTTTTTCATAGCTATAATTACTTTCCTACAAAAATACCTCACACATTCTATGGTACAAAACGGCAAAAAATCACGTTCATCACCTTTGTCACAGCCCACTTAAATATTTATTTTATTCTGCTTTTAGTATTTGTTGTCATAGCGGAAACAGAAATACATAATCTGTGATAATTACAACTGTCTAGCTATCACGGTTTATGAGATAGGTTGTATTTTCTCAGTTTTGAGGCAGTTATCCAAAACCGATTGAGCTGAAACTTTTTGTTATCATTTTTTTTTGTATTTTTATTAATAGACATTATTTACTTTTTGCTTTTATGATTTTGAATGTTCATATTAATTACTATTATAACTGTTTTCATAATAATATCTTATAATATTTAACTAGATCTATCTTATATCTTATCTATATCTTATATATTATATTTAAGTAGATCTATCAACGCACAGCCTAAACCACAAGACCTAGAAAGATATTCGTTTTGGCGTGTAGAAGAAAGGAATTGCCGAAATTCAACCCCTAAAGAGAAGAAGCAGGGTTTGAAGTCAACTTAAAAATAACTTCACTATCTAACTTTAAAAAACAATGCTTCATTTCAATCCTTAAATCCAAAGCATACAGACAGTTACTGGGTGCAGTAGGCCCAATTTCATTTTATTTTTTCCCAGAAGCAAATTGGATTGTTTTGGGGGTGCATTTAGTCGCGGCTCGCTACCCTCCCCCGTTTGATGTAATGTGATGTTCAATTCGCATTTGTTTTTTTTGTTTTTATACGGTTCCGGTGCTACAGGTATTTTATTCGGGCCATTAAATGAAATTTATAGTGAATAGCTAAATGGTTTGCGATTCGATAGGTTTTTGTTTTAGCGTTTATATCTTCATGGCTTGTTGGCAAGGTATAAAGCTGTCTAGTCATAAATGAAATGAAATGAGTTTATTTCATAAAAATACAGACAGAAGACACAAAATAGGTTAAGGTTGTTATTTTTTACAGTAAAAGTACATAAATATTTATACCTTTTATCTAGTCAAATTGAGATGTAGTCATAAATCTTATAACTTACTAAGACTTTGTTTATACACAAATCTATATCTATATATCTATTTTCGAATCATTATCTTCTTTTTAAATAAAAAACCGAGTCGTGTTACACAATTTTATAACTCAAGAAACGCTGAACCGATTTTGATTTATTAGATTTCATTATGAATTAATAAATTCATGCGAAGCTATTTTTGATTAAAACTAACTTTACAGACCCTATTTTGAATACCTACTGGTTTTTTTTTGTCACCGCGCGGACATTTTTCTCATACAGTTGGCTTGAAAACTGCTTTGACTCTACCAGTTTGTAGATTTTGTAGTATAATAATAAAACAAAACATCACCAATTTTTGCGTCGAGCACAGAAAGCAGAGATCCGCAGTATTCGCCGATGTACCGTGGATCACGGTCATGGGCGGTACTCATGATGAAGAGAACTCTGAATTGTCTCGAAACGTCAGCAATACAAGAAAATAACGTAGTAATCAGCCGTATTTATATATTTATAATCACCAATTTTGAGACGAAAACATTTTTCCACCCACTTATACCCCACGGAGCGACCCAAATACGAGATACCCTCAAAAATCGAGGTACAAGTTTCGGTGGCCACCTGAATTCCAAGGGGTATAAAGTAATTCTCTTGACGAAATATGTAAGTAAAAATGATAGGTAGTTAAATATTACAAGGAAAATGATTTTTAGAAATAAACAAGCTATTTTAATATAATAAAGAATATTTAAAAAAAAGCTTTAATAAGACTATAATGAACGACGAATCCCGCTCTGTTGTAATACTGTAATAGCAGTTTTTTTGATTCAGTAATACTATAATAAGTAATTAAAACATACAGTCATAATAGAAGTCAAAAAAAAACAGAATAAAATAAAAAAAAAAATGGTATAATATCTTGAAACAAAAGTTTAATAATATAAATATATGACAATGTGAGTATCTGTCTAATTTATCTAGACCTGTCTCTGAGTAGCCCCTTAGTAATTTCAATTATCTGAGAGAATATCTAACATGAATGTCTCGGAGATTACAGCGATGAGCTTTTTTTCATAAATTAAATACTCTGTTCGTATATTTCGAGATGCAAGTCCAAAAAAACAAACAAACCGAGCTTTAGTAAGATAAATACAACAGTAAACATAATTAGACTCTCCTCATTTACTTGTAATTGAAGTAAAACCAGCATGATTCGTCACGCGAACTACCCACAAGTCCCAAAAACCTCAGGATAATAAGCACTAACTTTAGAAGTACGGTATCGAGTATGGTATGAACGTAAGCACTATGTGGATCCTCTTATTGAAAGTATGTAAAGCTTTTAAGTTCTTTTTTAAATAAATTGGATATTTATTTAAAAAAACTTAAAAGCTTTAACCTTTTTTTATTATAAAAAAAGATATTATTAGCTTTCCCGATAAAAATCCTGTCAAATATAAATAAATCCTTAAAAAATCACTTTCAGTTTTTCCCAAATGATTTTTAAATAAACCTTATCCTGACAATAATGTGCTCGAACAACAAAAAAAAATTTAGTGCAGTCATTTAAAAGTTAATAATATGCGTTATAATATGATCATTTTTATTATATACATTAATATGTGTTCGACTAACAAAAACGAATATTCTATGTAAATTATTATTTATGTATATTATTGCAACTAGCATTTGCTCAATATTACTCCGAGTAGGCCCCAAGAGACATCGAATTAGCTTGGAATCTGCCACGAATTTAATTAGAATCAGAAATTAGGGTCCTCAATCGATAATGTGGACGATGGCAGTCACTGTTTTTGGAAAATTAAAACATTTCGCTTCTAAATGAATGAAATTTTTCTTTTTGGATTTAATTCTGGGATTTTTCAATAAGGATGCTTGCATTATATCAGTTGTTAATAATTAATCGAGTTTCAAAAATAAGTACCTAAAATAAAATTACTTATATACCAAATACGTTGATGTTAGAAATAAATTTAAAAATGCACGTACAATAGAAATGGAAAAACATACTTTAGGTACTTCAAAATTTTCATAACAAAATATTAAATGTGATAAAAACTAATTATCTTTAAAATTATCAAAGATAAAATAAAAACACTTTTAATTTAGATAGGTAGGTTTTAGGTAGTAACTAAATAATGTAAAAAATGACAGATAAAAATTTATATATTATTTTTGAGTGATAAATCTAGAAAAGTTTGCCCAATAGTGTTTCCATCTATAATTCAGATAAATAAAAAACTAACCCTTACTATGCCATAAAATCAAAGATGTAAGTTTTGCGAAAACGAAGATAAACACGATAAAAATGACATGAATAATATAAGATTTTTAATATAAAAAAGTTTTTTCGACGCTGATAGAACATATTGCTTTTAGCGCATTGTTAAATTGATTTATGAGTAGTTTTTGTGTCCTGTTTTATATTTATTTTAATTACTAGCTGTCCCGATAGGACGTTGTCCTGTCAAATATGCACATTCCATTTTCAAAAATTTTTACGTTAGATTTTTCGAAATTTTCTTTCTCCTAACACTAACGAATACAACAAAAAATTGTATTAGCAAAATCGGTTCAGTCAATTCCGTTTACGCGTGATGCCTTGACCAAGGGAAATAGTGTTTTTACAAGCTTTTATTGCAATGTATGTATGTACCTATGTTTGTTAAGGTGGAATCTTACAACACAATTTTGAAGCAGTTATCCCCAACCGATTGAACTGAAATTTTGCATACTTATGTAACTTCGGTAACAATGTAATAATATGGTGACAGCGAGCTGATCTGATGATGAAATCAGGAGCTGTTCAACGTAACTCCACAGTAAATAGTCGGATTGAGGTAAAACTTTGCATACCTATCAATCTCTAATGACAATATAAAATTATGGTACTAGCGAGCTGGTCTGATGATGGAGCTCAAATGTAGCTATAGGAACTCCCTAACTACACAACATAACCACGTCGTGTTTGGGCTCGTTGGATTTGTCTTGACGAGTACTAAAGCCCTTTTAATAAAAAACGTATTATATAATATATAGATAAATATGGTGATTTGACCTACAATAAATATAAATATTTTTTTCTATTCTAATAAAGATTAAAAGGTCAAACGGTTTATTTTAAGGTAGAATTGGAACTTAATTAAATAGGTATGCGTATGGTATTGTACAACGGGACCCACTTACCCACACCTAATAATTAATTACTTCCTAGTTCATTAACCTGTCTGATACAACCAGGATTTCTATTCACATGAGACCCGCCTTTCTGCGCCCACATCCCGTATTACCCCCTCCCACCCCGTTCTAGGGTAAAATATTGTCACGTGTAAATAATGTGATGTCGTTATAAATGATGACAGTAGGTAGGAAAATAAATAAAATTGGTAAATTATGTTAACCGATGGACATTCATAGACCTTGGTGACAGAGTAGGGGGATGCATGACTGAGACGCTGAAACTGAGACGGGTTTGATTTCCGCGGCGAAACAAGTTTTTGCAAAATTTGTATCGTTTCTGATACAAAAGCTATCCTAATGTCCAACTGTGGGCATGTGCCAGATACAATGTTTGGATATGTCTCACACTACCCTCTTTAGACATCTTCAGAAATCAAAGTGTCTGAATGTCTACCGTACTTGGAAATTACAGTCGTGATCCTATTTTTTAGGGTTTCGTACCAAAAGAGTAAAAATTAGGGAACCCTACTAAGACTTTGCCGTCCGTCTGTCCGTCTGTGTATCACAGGGCTGTATCTCAAGAACCGTAATAGCTAGACAGTTGAAATTTCACAAATTATGTATTTCTGTTGCTGCTATTACAAATATACTAAAAACAGAATAAAATAAATAATTTAGTGGGGCTCACATACAACAAACGTGTTTTTTTTGCCGTTTTTTATAGGTAATGGTACGGAACCCTTCGTGCGCGAGTCCGACTCGCACTTGGCCGGTTTTATTTTACATTGCATCATAAGCATGCGAGATTTAGCTTAAAATTTACAACGAAAACAAAGTTGTTACGCAAAAGGAAACCAAGGTCAGTAGACAATAAGATTTCCGTGAAAAACAGCTTTAATGAAAGTTATACAGTTTCCTAAAAAACCGGCCAAGTGCGAGTCAGACTGACGCACGAAGGGTTCCGTGTCATCTATTAAAAATGGCAATAAAAAACCACATTTGTTGCATGGGAGCTTCACTTAAATATTTATTTTATTCTGTTTTTAGTATTTGCTGTTATAGCGGCAACATAAATACATAATCTGTGAATATTTCAACTGTCTAGCTATCATGTTCATGAGATACAGCCCTGTGACACACAGACGGACAGCGGAGTCTTATTATGAGGGTCCCATTTTTACCCTTTGGGTACGGAACCTAAAATAAAACAAAAAATATATACATGTTGACTGTATACTTTTCGTGCACGCAAACGAAAACAAAATGATCGATGTTCACACATAATCAGGGTACGCCAAATTCGTACCTTGTCCTACACAAACAATAGGTATTATATCACTGTCAATTTCGCAAATCTCTGATTCGATTTTCACCCGGGAATGATGACACGACTAGTTTGGCTTGTGTACCGAGATTGTTAACATTCAATCAGAAAATCGTGGAGTACGCTTTTTTATATCTACTACATGTTATAGTAAAGGTATAGTAATTTTCATTTCAGCTTTTAGATTGGGTTCGTTTGCATCAATAGATTATTCGTCAATCAACGTCGTCATGTTGTAACCGAGTTATCATTTTTATGGCGTATGTAACTTAGGTTGCCTGGAAGAAATCACTTTTCAGTGATAAGGCCATGATACTCGGTAAGGTTATTCCTTGCTTAATGTTTTTTTTAGTTATACAATAAAGCATTTAGTCTATATAATAAAAAAACTAGATCAAGTTATTTTAAAATGTATTAAAACTAAAAAAAAATTATAAAAAAATATTCATTATTATTCATTTATTGATTAAGTCAGACATAAAAAGGTCCACTGTTTAGTTAGTAATAAAAATTGGCCAAGGGCGAGTCGGACTCGCACACAAAGGGTTCCGTCCATCTATAAAAAAAACGGAAAAAAACACGATTGTTGTATGGGAGCCCCCTTAAATATTTATTTTATTCTGATTTTTATTTATTGTTATAGCAGCAACAGAAATACATAATCTATGAAACTTTCAACTGTCTAGCTATCATAGTTCATGAGATACAGCCTTGTGACAGACAGACGGACAGACGGACAGACGGACAGCAAAGTCTTAGTTACTTACCCTTTGGGTACGCAATCCTAAAAATGATAGATAGTTAAATAGATAGTAATAGATAAAGGTAGTACTCCTCATTCTATTTTCGTCACTACGATACGATGTTACTCAACCCCTTATGTTCACACTATCCAAATATAAAGAGTGACCTCATTCATGTCCATCGTGGTCATTCATGTCCGCAAGCCGTTTAACACCCTATGTTTTATTTTTTATAGTGCTTTTACTTAAGACGCTGCCAGTCGACGATAATTTTTGTTCGAAACGAAAAAAGAAATACTTGTGAACAAGCCACATCTCCTATTTTATAATGTATAGTATATGTGAATAAAGATGTACCCATCTTTAATCACTTCGATAAATAATCCTACCGACCGCTGCAATGATGACAAACACACGTCCGCGCGTGGTCCGCCTTAGCTTTTCGAATAAATTAATGATATAAATTATGTATAATTACTTATCAAAAATCTATCCTCATAGAAATCTAGATCTACATATTACCTATCTTTAACAATAAATCACAAGTTGATTTTAATAGTAGGTATATAAAATATATCGATCATAAATTCTAAAACGTATCATTTTGAAATAATATTTTTATCGTGAAAAGTTTCTGCTATTATGTTTTCAGCTTAATAGAAATCTAGGTAGGAACCTGAAGTAATATACTTATAAAAATAGGAGATGTGGCTTGTTCAGAAGTATTTCTTTTTTCGTTTCGAAAAAGAGCAATCAGCGACTGGCAGCCTCTTAAATACCTATCTGGATATAAATGTACTCTTGCGTTACTGGCTGAATTATTGACAGATCAACACATAGCCTAAACAACTGGTTCTTGAAACTTGAAATAAGAAGGGTGATAGGCCCCAAGCCGTGTTGGTTGCCTGATTCTTCGAGGCTTGGTCGCGAGGTACAGGCGCAGCTTCACCTACCTCCTAAGACGTTTCAAAGTTATCCTTGTGATTTTCTTAAAATAAATACTTTTTGATTTTGCCTTTTGTGTTGGGGTGCACTAAGAAAGGAATTCCAAAAATTAACTCAAAAGAAGGTGAGGCGGGGGTTAGTCTGTTCAAAAATAACATCACGTAAACATGGTCACGAGGATTTCTACTAGTTCGCTATAAACGTGTTAGAGAATAGAGATAAAGAAAAACATTGCGAAGAAGGAAAACATCTTGAAGAAACTCTAGACTAAATCAGCGCCGATATTGTCTTGGTGTGTTGAAATGTCTTTCGTGGACAAAGACGACTATTTTGAGAGGTTAGTATAAATGTTGGGCAAGCTTAAAGCTTATAAAAACATGTACCAGATACTACAGCGTTCCGTTAGTAAAATGCCATCAAAAACATAACTTGTAAAAAAAGCCAAGTCTCGCAACGCAACTCAGTTCTTCTACCGTAAAAAGTAGTGAGATCCATGTAATACCAAGTCGGTTAATTTATTCAGTCCCTACTTTAAGGGTCCTTCTGTCTTAAGTTATTACGTAAATGTTAGCTAATTACGTAATAACATACTCGTAAGTCAGAAGGTACGGTACTCGACGTGCGCGAGTCTGACTCGCACTTGGCAGGTTTTTTTAGGATTTTTACACTAAACACTAATTGTGTTTCAAATTTGAAGCTTCTATGTCTGCTAGAAGTGCCTTAAACTTTTGATGATCGGTCAGTCAGTCAGTCAGTCAGTCATTGAGTGAGTGAGTGACAAAATAGGAAACTTTGACTAGTTATAATTCTTAATTTACTGGTTCAAATTGAATGAAATTTTAAATATACCGTGTTTATATAGTGACTGCTGGGTTACTGAAAATTCAGGCTTCTAGTTTTATCCACAACGAAGTTATAGGGGGTCGAAAATGGCCTGAACTGCTTCGAGAAAAGGATGGTACAGCCGTGCCGCTTTATTGCTTGACTTGGCGGGGGCACTGCCGTGCTCCCAGATAGTTATTATGTATGCAAAATTTTCATGTATGTAGGTTTAAATAAATTTTGAGTTGTAAAGGGGTAAAAAGTAGCTCGAAATAGTTCGTGTAATATGTATTACAAACGACGCTGCGTCGCCATTTCATTTTCCTTTGAACTTGGCTGGATATGGATACGCTTCCGCGTGTCTAGATTTACGATGATAATAATAATAGTAACAAATAAAAGGCTAGACTCCAAGTACGGTAGAGTTCTCAGATCTCCAAGCGTTCAGATTTTTAACCATGTCTAAAAGGCACGACAAAACATTACTTAGATGTAGAATAATAATAGTTATACACAATATTACAACAACGGGAATTACTCACGTAAATGATAAATTGTCAATGAGGACACCGACAATGTTTCGATTCATCTAGAGAATCTTCTTCAGGGTGAGTGGATCATTAAACGCGCGCGCTACCCTGCTCGCATTGCCGTCTCGCACTGATTCGCACTTCGCACTGATTGAATTTCCCGTTGTTGTAATAATGTGTAGTACAACTCACGAAAGTTTTGAAAGTGAAATAATAGTTATACTTATAATAATATATAATTATTGGGCATCAAAGGGCATAGATCAAAATAATGACAGAAACCTAAAACCTCGTAGATAGTTTTGGAGTTAGTTAAGTAACTAAATTTAACACCTGAGTATTACGATTATCAGTGAACTTAAGCAACATGACTGCCTGCCTAACCTTATAACTTTAAGTTACATAACCAATGACATATACTAATTAGACGGACTTAGTTTTCGTCGTCACGAAAATGGATCAGACCGTTTTACCTGTCTGCCGGTGAATGTCAATAATCATAACCTTTCGACTTTCGCCGCAGCATAATGTAAGTATACAGATGATGTATCAAAATCTGCTCGCTCGACGTGCCTACCTGAGATATCTACAATTGGGCTTGGCAAATTTATACAGGACCATATGTGAATAGCGATGTGGAGCGGGAATTTTCCCGGAATATTGTTTTGCATAAAATAGGTTTTTTTTCCAGTAACTACGTTTTTCAAAGAAATAAAATTTGTATATTTAGGAGCTAGTGATTTCATGTGAAGTTATTTTCAAACAGATTTCAACCTACGCTACTAAGAAATTCCTCAAATTTAACCTATGAGGGGGTCCCTCATAGGTTAAATTTGAGGAATTTCTTTTTTAATGCTCCCTTTCTTACCTCAAAAAGATCTGTCAGTCGGTAACGCAAGAGTTTTATATACCGTATTTAGAAATATAGGCTTATAACTCATTTTAATTAAGGTAGAACTCATCTCTGACCTACATTAGCTGAATAACTCAAAGACCTTATGGTATTTTTGTAAGACAGTCAACGTAACTGTAATCTAGAGTTTAAATTGAAATAGTTGTCAAAACTACAATAATAATTATGTGTCTACTAGCCGACCCGTGACAAACGTTGTTTTTTCAATGTTTTTTTTTTGTAATATTCACATAGGAAAAAGCAATATCAGGCAGTTTCCAATTTTTTCCCTAAAAACCTTGTACTGATAAAATAAATTACGAATTTTGGTAGAATGGGTATGTAGGTATTATTCATTAGTCAAAACTGCGTCTATACCATAATCATCCTTTTTGCGTTTTCTTATCATTTAGAGGTTGTTTTTCGGATTATAAGTTCCCCCTTTATTTATTCAGATTTTTTATCTACAGCAAATTTCATCTTAATCCGTGTTTATTTTTGATTAGGGAAAAAACATAGCAGCCTTATCACAAACTTTCGCATTTATAATATTATTAGGATAGGATTTCATAGATCAAAATTGCAACGAAACATCTATTAATACAACATATTTTACGTCTATTTAAAGTGAAATGTAATATGTTTTTATGAGAATAAGCTCTTTAAACCGAAATTCTGTAAAATAATTACCCCATTTATTATTACTCACTTGAGGCAAGCGTGAAAAAGTTACGGGAAAATTCCAGAGAAATCCCGGCAATTGTGGAATTCCACTTACCCCATCCCTACCGCGGTTACCCTGACGATAACAATTTTAGGCCTGACACAGCTAACTATAGAAATATTCATAGCTGGTTCAATCTACTTACCATAAGATACTAGTCTTTGATTCGGTATTCTTGTATGCGGCGATGGGGCTTGCTACCTGTCTTGTGTGTAATGTTAACTACTGAAAAATGTGTGTAATACTAGGATAAGCCTCTGACTAACCCCTTTAGACATCTTAAAAGATCTGAGAGCCTAAAGATCTGAGAGGGATGTCTACCGTACTTGGGGATTACAGTTGTTATACTTTCTGTTTTTATCAGTCATTGGTGGAGTGGTGGGCAAGTGTCATTGGAGAGCGGGTTTTGTTCTAGGTTTGGATGTTATGGTACCATGGTACTTGTAATTTCTGTATGGGGATATGCATGTATGATAATTGTTGTTGATATATTTACTAACTTCCACCTGCGATATTGCCGTGGTACCTGGATAAATATATAATTATATGCTATTTCATAGCATAAGCTATAATTATTTTAAGTTTCATCCAAATCTGTTAGGCCGTTTGGGCGTGATTAAGTCAGCATACAAACATTCTCACAAACTTTTGGATGATATTAGTAGGATATACATACTACATTAGCTATAATATCTTAAGTATGTATAATATATATATATTTACAAAAAGTAGTATATAAGAATTTTATCTTTTATCTAGTTCTCATAGCACAAGCTTGATGGCAAGATGGCGCTGGGTAAAAAGTCCACTAATATTTTTTTTTATTTATTTGTATTCTATGGTACATATTCACTATACGTTCAAGTAAATCGTGTCTCAAACATAGATTTTGGCTAAATTCCATCATCAGAGTTGGCTACTAGCTACTAACTTATTTTTTTACTTTTTTAGTAATATTTCAACAAAACCTCTGCTCTGGGTTGTACGCATGCCTAGCATGGCATCGTTCCAACCAAAACTGGACAAGTGCGAGTCGGACACAGGGTTCCTTACAAACATCTTATTGGTTTTTCTGTATTCTATTGGTAAATAAATATTTTCTTTATTTTTGATGTAATAACGTCTTATAAATCGATAAACGCCCGCTGCACTGCACTGTATAACTTATTGTCACATTCCGCCTAAGCCAAGTGTGAAAGCGAGAACGCGGAACAAGCGATAGAGAGCACGATCGGCCTAAGCGACGTTATCACGTAAAATTATCGTCCGCAAAGTGACTATACAGATAACTTTTTTTTTTTTTAATTTTAGGTCCAGTTGCTTTGTAGATAAAGAGGGGTAGAATGGAAGGACAGACAGACACATGAATGATTCTCTAAGGGTTCAGTTTTCCTTTTGAGGTACGGAACCCTAAAAAGTAGATATTTCCTAGACTTGAAGAATAGTGACGCGATGTCTAAAGTCAGTTGGTTAAAGACATCCTATTCCTGCATTTTACCACGAGGTATTAAGGTAACATTAAAAAAGCATTCGTACATGTACGAACGTAAAATTCGTACAGCGTTGCCATTTTTGCACCGTGAGTAGTAGTAATTTACAATTTGCAATGTATGTATGTATGTATCTATATTTGATAAGGAGGAATCTTGCAACTCAATTTTGAAGCAGTTATCTCCAACCGATTGAGTTGAAATTTTGCATACTTATGTATCTTCGGTGACAATGCAATAATAAGGTGACAGCGAGCTGATCTGATGATGGAGTCAGGAGCAGTTCAACAGACACTCACAATGGAACTTCTTAGTAAATACTTCGATTGAGTAAAAACTTTGCAGTCTTGTCAAGTTCCGATGACAATGTTATATGATGTGACAGATGATAGCGCGCTGGTGCTTGATGGTTTGAATTATTTTACAAAAGCTTGTCGTTATAAAAATATTTATCAACAGAAAACTTATTAATATTACTTTAGAGTTTGTGGTGAGTGGCTAGTAATAAATGTTTTTAAAGAATGCAGAATCGTTTTTTCTCAATAACCGCAAAACATACAGTTTTGTTTTTTATGACAAAGATGACTTAAGGATTTAATCTAGATAAATTAAAGATAGAAACACGATTGGTGAAACTTTTCTCGATAGATTTATTTTCCAAAGTTGGCTCTTCAAAAACACTAGTTTCATTTTTAATCAAGACTTTGAACAGCTAAATATTTCATTTTTATATAATTTGTTAGATGATCATATTAGCTACCTAAATTAATGACACTTTTTTTTAATATGATGGTTTACAAGATAATGTAGTTTTATCACTTTTTCCGTCTAATCTGGGTAGACTCAGCTGTCAAAACGTCAAAAATTTCACTTATCACCTTAAGGGGCTCCCAGTCGACGATTGCTTTTTTTCGAAACGAAAAAAGAAATACTTTTGAACAAGCCACATCTCCTATTTTTATAAGTATATTACTTCAGGTTCCTACCTAGATTTCTATTAAGCTGAAAACATAATAGCAGAAACTTTTCACGATAAAGATATTATTTCAAAATGATACGTTTTAGAATTTATGATCGAAATATTTTATATACCTACTATTAAAATCAACTTGTGATTTATGGTTAAAGATAGGTAATATGTAGACCTAGATTTCTATTAGAATAGATTTTTGATAAGTAATTATACATAATTTATATCATTAATTTATTCGAAAAGCTAAGGCGGACCACGCGCCGACGTGTGTTTGTCGTCATTGCAGCGGTCGGTAGGATTATTTATCGAAGTGATTAAAGATGGGTACATCTTTATTCACATATACTATACATTATAAAATAGGAGATGTGGCTTGTTCACAAGTATTTCTTTTTTCGTTTCGAATAAAAATAATCGTCGACTGGGAGCGCCTTAACTAGCTCATTATTCTTAGCTATGCAAAGTAACCCAGCTTTCTTACAATGAGCTGGGTACACCAACCTTCATCTTTGACAAATGTTACACGCTATAGTCCTCTCAGGCTCAGTTCACCAAAATATTAATCGGTTGGTATCGTAACCAACGGTTACAACAAGCACCTACTATTTACTTATAATAAGTAAATAGTATAAAAAGGTATAAAAATAAAAACCGGCCAAGTCGAGTCGGACTCGCGCTCGATGAGTTCCGTACCATTATCTATAAAAACGGCAAAAAAACACGTTTGTTGTATGGGAGCCATTATTACACCTATGCCGTGGCGGACTGCTTCCCCTATGTACAGCTACATTATCAGTTAGTAACATAGGCTATATTTTATTTTTAAAATTATAGAGGTCCCTATGAAATTCGCAATAATGTAACTTAAAATATCAAAAATTTGCCTATTATCTTCATTAGTACACTCGTTCAAAATCATGGTAGTATAAAATTTGTCAAAATAATCTGTTTGGTTAAACGATTGGTCATAAGTGAAATATGACATAAGAATATGTAAATAAAATTAATTTGATACATATGCTATTTACTTTCAGGCCGAAAACAAAAAGGTTTTAGATCCAAATTCTGTTATGAGATAATTAAAAGGTCTGTTGGAGATGAATGTTTAATGGCATCGGTCCTTTTTAGATTGGCTTAAAAGATGTTTTAAAAGTTGAACGAAAACATAATTACTTAACAGAAGTACCCACATACATACCTACCTACAGAATATAATAATCCAGCTCAGCGAACCCCGACTTGACCTCGAAACTGTGTTTCGGTAGATTTAGATGATAAAATTACCTCGAGTTTGCCTCTAGTTGAGGATTCCTCAGAACTGACAACTCAAGGTACCTCGAAATGTACCTTGACATTCCATGGAATGGTTCGTGTAATATTAACACGGTGCCAGTTCCTTTTTCTTTGAACTTGGCTGAACACGCTGCCGAGTGTCTAGATTATGTTTTCTATTGAATACTTAGAAACTTTTACTGATATAATCATTGGCTTTTACTAAAACCGAAAAATAATTTAAATAAACAATGTGTTACAAAATACCCCGTAAAAATATAAATAATTATAATTTTATCAACCCTAGTTAGGTGTCATGTCAAGGAACCAGATTATTTAACAGAAAGGCCTACGTACCTTTTTTACTTAATAATTGTCTACTTTAATAGTTTTTCTATTTTTCATTCAAAAATGTTTTTTTTTTTCTTTCGTTACTACGGTTCTTAAATATTGTGAATGGACTCGTTATAAGGCCCTATTTAACCTCCTTTCAGCTTTACGGGTAGTTTTGTCTCAGCCTGTATATTCCCGATATTTTTTATTAGTTAAAAGCCTCCCCGACAACCCCACAGATGATATAACATCTTCTACAGCTCTGTAAAAGGAAAAGAAATGGGTCGAGCGGTCCGGCATTTTTTGGTACAATAAATAAGTCATAATGTTTTAGGCTAAGCGAAATTCGATAATACTGAGCGACAGTTTGGCACAAATCTGAAAACGTCTGTAGAAATGGCAGTGATAAAACAAAGCGCGGGCTAATAACTTGAAAAAATAAAGGGTTACTAAATAAGGGTTACAAAGTAGACTTAGGCCTTTGCCACACTTGACGGATATTCCGTCGCGGATCTTTCGCGACGTAACGTCAATACATGTTATTGCATACAAAACGGAACGACCGATCTTCCGCGTAGTGTGCCCGCTATTTGTAATTTGTATGCAATAACATGTATTGACGTTACGTCGCGAAAGATCCGCGACGGAATATCCGTCAAGTGTGGCAAAGGCCTATGTGTTATTTTGATTGAAGCTATATTACTGTAAAGTTTCATTTTAAACCGTTCAGTAGTTTTTGCGTGAAAGAGTAAGAAACACTTTTATACCTACTTATATTCGGTTTTGACTTTTACTATATTATACCATACTTTTACATATATACTTCGCAATGTAAGAAAATCATTTTAAAAATAATTCTAATGGCCCTTAAATTCAAAATCCAACCCATCCATTTAAAACAATAAAATCATTGCATACATTCCACCAAAATCTAATTTCACAAAACTCCTTCACCGACAATAAACTTATGAAATATTATACAAATTCAACCCGCCGCCATTTTCTTTATTTCCCGCCATAAAAGATACCTCTATTGAAAATTTGTGACATATTTGAATTTTCTGCGTAATTTTCGCGCATTTTTGGACGTATGGAGTTGATAAATGGTATTATTCCTTATGCGACGCGCTACCACGATTCGTTCTTTTATATTTGAACATGTTTTTAATGAGTTTTGCCGGCAACGCTCAGTGAAGCGTAAAGGCATGTGGGTGGAATACTTTTTACGTCGTTGAAAAGAGTTCGCATCACTGTCTTTTGACGTTACGATTCGGCCAAACAATTGAGAATTCGAAATTCGAACACAAAGCTAGAAACATGGTTACTGATTATAAAACCGAAGAAGAGGATGTTTGGATGTGTGGCTCAATCACGACCAAACGGGTTTAGATTTCACTTGGAACATAAATAGTCTGTACCTTTTGACAAAGGTACTTCGGGAGTGAAGATGGGGGAAGAAGCTATCCACGCCGGCACAATTGTAACGGCAAATGTTTTAATATAGTTGAATTTCAAGATATATGCTTTAATTTCAAATTTTATGGGATTATCTTATCTTACTAATAATATTATAAAGAGGAAAGATTTGATTGTTTGTTTGTAACGAATAGGCTCCGAAACTACTGGACCGATTTGAAAAATTATAAAGATTTTTCCCTTACTTTAATAAATTCACTGATTTAACTAGGAACATATTAGACACTATGTTACACTTTAATAATCATGAAACGAAATCGGTTTATGTGCTATGAAATGCCTTAAATATATAGCGAAGCGAAATGTTTCTAGTTGGTTAAGATTTGTATATAACCTGCTTATGATCGTGGCTTCACATGAGTAATAGCTGGTAAAATGTAGCCTATATCACTCTCCGACCCGTGAACTATCTCAAGAAGAAAAGAAAAAGAAATAAGATCACGACTGTAATCCCCAAGTACAGTAGACATATCCTTGTATTCAAGAACGACACTATGAGAACACGCACCCACAGTTAACGAAATCTTTTTTCATAAAAATCACTTTATGTGTTGTGCGACACTGCATAGTGTGACTAGAGGCACATTGTCGTGTGCCTCTAGCCAAAGTTGAGCTCTAGAGGCACACGGTAGCGTGCGCCATAGTGCCGCTAACACATAAAGTGACGTTTATGAAAAAAGATTTCGTCCACTGTGGGTGTGTGTACTCATAGTGTCGTTCTTGAATACGAGGGTTACTCTCAGATGACCAGGCGCACAGAGCCATGAAGATGTCAAATGAGGGTAGTCTAAACATCACATTTTGCATTAGCATTCCATACGTGTTTAATCTAAACTTTACCGAACCTTTCGCGGCATCGTGAAATAAGGAACCAACAAGCAAACTTCAGTTTATAGTAAGGATATGGTATTAGCTAAATCTCTGACCAAGACAACGTCGTGTGGTTAGTGCTTAGTGGTCAAGCCACGTCACTTCAAGTGTAACCATGTGACACAACTCGCCCGTAGTGGCCCATCATTTACTTACGCGACGTTACCCTAATCTGCATGGACCGGTTACTAAGTAGGGTCTTGATACAAGTTGCTGTTTACAGCTTGACCTGGGTAAAAGTTTGCAATAAGCTATTTGACAAGATTTTAAAAACCATTCTAGATTATTTAGTAGTGACATAAAAAAATATTATTTTCAATTCTGTTAAGTATTGGCCCTAAAAATTTAAAATATTGAAAAAAAAAAAAAATAGGATCACGACTGTAATCCCCAAGTACGGTAGACATCCTCTCAGATCTCCAGACGCTTAGATCCTTTGAAGATGTCTAGTGGGGGTAGTCAAAGGCACGTCCAAACATTATATTTGGCACATGCCCACATTTTGCAGTAGTTAGCATTCCATAAGTGACAGGTTGCAAGCCCATCGTCGCTTATAAGAATTCTAACTGGTTTCCTCACGATGTTTTCCTTCACCGTTTTGAGCACGTGTTTTTGATGCGCATATAAATTTTTCGAACAGAAAAATCCATTGACGCACGCCGGGATTCGAACCCACGACCTTCAGATTGAAAGTCGAGGTACTTCCCACTCGGCCTGCAAAAACGCTTCAAAGAAAATGGCGTCGCACTAGGTTTTGTGACGTTACATGCTTGTCAAAAAGTAACGTAAGTAAGGCAGGCGAAAACAAATTGACAAGCATGTTACGTCATCGTCGATTCGACTTTGTTTTTCATACTGTCAAATAGCCTATTATCATGGAGCGGACGGCTGTGTTAGCCGAAGGAGGTACTCGAAATATGTATATTAAAACGTGCTCAAAACGGTTAAGGAAATCATCGAGAGGAAACTAGGGGCCGTGCCACAAGCTCAAAACGCAATACGAACTCGTATACTCACTATATTACTCATTATATTATCATACAAATATTACTTTAGGACCTTCGACAATAAACATTATTATTATTATTATTATAGTCGTGATTCTATTTAATTTTGTTTTTTTGACCTTATATTTTGAATACATTAAGGGGCTCCCAGTCGACGATTGCTCTTTTTCGAAACGAAAAAATAAATACTTCTGAACAAGCCACATCTCCTATTTTTATAAGTATATTACTTCAGGTTCCTATCTAGATTTCTATTAAGCTGAAAACATAATAGCAGAAACTTTTCACGATAAAGATATTATTTCAAAATGATACGTTTTAGAATTTATGATCGAAATATTTTATATACCTACTATTAAAATCTGTTGTGATTTATTGTTAAAGATGGTAATATGTAGATCTAGATTTCTATTAGAATAGATTTTTGATAAGTAATTATACAAAATTTATATCATTAATTTATTCAAAAAGCAAAGGCGGACCACGCGCCGACGTGTGTTTGTCGTCATTGCAGTGGTCGGTAGGATTATTTATCGAAGTGATTAAAGATGGGTACATCTTTATTCACATATACTATAAATTATAAAATAGGAGATGTGGCTTGTTCAAAAGTATTTCTTTTTCCGTTTCGAACAAAAACAATCGTCGACTGGGAGCGCCTTAAGTAAAAATAATAAAATAGGATCACGATACGATAATTATTTGACATTATTTGGTCGGTACTTATATTATACAAGCTGAGAAGTTCTATTGAAAACTAAAGAATCTGAGCGACTTAAGATCTGAGAGGATGTCTAGTCTAGGGATTACTGTCGTGATCTTACAAAACTGAAACTGTATGTGCATTTTGGTAGATGGGTACTGAAAAAAACTGAAACAAAAGTGCAGCTACCGTACTTAGAGTTTCAAAAGCAATTCCACATTTCCTCTAATCTTGTGTTCTAAAAATAAACTCCCTAAAGAATTTCTTCGGAAATGGACTAAAACATTGCGGGCCCTGTTCCACAGAAACTATGACAATGCATTTACTAAAAACTAGTCAAAGTCAACGTCAAAGCAAAAGTTTCTTTATTACTCGAAATACAGGTACAGAAGAAGATAATTTATTACTATAAAACCAACTTACCTACTCAATATAAGGCAGCAATATAAAATTTACAACATATTAGAAAAAAATAATAATGATATAATATAATCAAACACGAAAATACTAAGTTACGTTTAAAATATTTTATAAATTAATTAATTACAATTAGTATTTAGGAGATTTATATCATTCATGTGTTATAATGTATAAAAACACAAAACTTTTTGAGTTTGAAATCACAAGAAACAATTTAACATACAAGAATATCTTTATAAATCGTAATTAATAAAAGCTCATTTTACATAAACATTGATAAAAAGATGTAAAAGTGATCATTGTGATGGTATTTTAAATACATTCCTTCTAACTTCGCATTTTTTATTGTTGCGGTTGCATTTTTTATTGTTTTTATATTTTTTAATGATCTCCCATAAGTGGCGCGTCAAAGCAGTGATAATTTTTTTTTTGTTACATAGGTATATGAAAAGTGTTATTCTTTAGAAATAATGTGGAATCGGAATTCATGGAAAATTAAATTACTTTTTTTATGAAAATGGGGCGGTATAATAAAATAATCTTTGGTTTAAGTGATAGCCAAAAAGTGGGTTTACATAACTTCAGTGAAACAGGGCCCTTTCTTTGGTACAATGCTTGCATGCATTAATACGTCCAGAGATTTCCCTTAGGATACTGTGGCAAGCACCAGAACTGCTCACTTGGTCTTTTTCTGTCTCAGAACTCACAAGAATACTATATTAGGTTGTCTCGGCTAAAGTTTTTGATTTTACTAAGCACTGATACACAACTCAAGATATTGTTTTAAGACGAGTAATAAATGTTTTTGATGCATGCAAAATCGTTTTTTTTTTCAATAACCGCATAACATAGTTTTTTTTATGACAAGGATATCTTAAATGATTGGTGAAACTTTTCGCGATAGATTTATTTTCCATTGTTGACTCTTAAAAACACTAGTTTCGTTTTTAATCAAAACTATGAATAGCAAAACGGTTCATTTTTTAGGGTTACCTGTTACCCTGTACCCAAAGGGTAAAAACGGGACCCTATTACTAAGACTTCGCTGTCCGTCTGTCTGTCACAGGGCTGTATCTCATGAACCGCGATAGCTAGACAGTTGAAATTTTCACAGATTATGTATTTCTGTTGCCGCTATAACTGCAAATACTAAAAACGTGATTTTATTACCGTTGTTTATAAATAATGGTACGGAAACCTTAGTGCGCGAGTCCGACTCGCATTTGGCCTGTTTTATTTTTATTATTGGTGTAAGCATTTTCATTCATTAATTCATTCACCATGACCTGAAGTACTTTAAAACAAACCTACCGCTTCAGCGAAGCCGCGGCTCTAAGCTAGTACCTATCCTCATAACTTTACAAAAACAATTCAACCTACAACTACAACTTCAGCGCTCACGCTCTGTGAAAATGCTCACAGATATGAAAACTCTTAGAATGGCCTCGCCTGAAAACAATAAACACAATTTATTGGACAATAACATACCAAAGATACAATATGAACTGAATTGCGGGTAGTTTTAAAAATTTTAGACATCCGATAGCAGGGAATTTACGACGCCTTCGGGGCATGCATTGGATTTTTTTCAGCGCTGTATTTCGCTGAAATTGTGTATTTGAGGCGCCTGCATAAAATACTGTAACATGAGGGCATGTGCCAAAATGTGATGTTTGGTTGTGGTGACTACCCCCTTTAGACATCTTCGATGATTTAAGCGCCTGGAGATCTGAGAGGCCTAGCGAACAAGTACAGACTGTAACCGCAAGAGATTACTGTCGTGATTCCTTTTAATTTAATTATTTTTCTATATTTTTTTTATTCTCAGTTATTAAGCCTTGTCTTGCCACGAGAATCGACTCGCACGTCTCGCCAAGCTACTGAGTTCGTCACAAAAAACTAAGATTTCGATATATTTTTTTCTATTGTGTAGAGAATAGTCCTAAGTTGGTCCCATTTAAATTATAAGTAGGACTAATAGTTCCTTCATAAAACTTAAAAAACCGGCTAAGTGCGAGTCAGACTCACGCACGAAGGGTTCCGTACCATTATTTATAAAAAACGGCAAAAAAATCACGTTCTTTGTATGGGAACTAAACTAAAATATTTATTTTATTCTGTTTTTATTATTTGTTGTTATAGCGGCAACAGAAATACATCATCTGTAAAAATTTCAACTGTCTAGCTATCACGGTTCATGAGATACAGCCTGTGACAGACAGACGGACAACGAAGTCTTAGTAATAGGGTCCCGTACCCTTTGGGTCGGAACCCTATAAAAGAATATCGTCCCTTGACTTTTTTATTCGTCTATATATTTTCTTTTTAGTTTTGTCAACGTAGGTATAGGTTCCTTCTTGGGTACGGAACCCTAAAAACATAATGCAACTTCTAAAACCTATAATCGCCGAGTAAAGACGGTTTACTATCCAAATCATCACTTTAGCGTCACTTGAAACGCATTAAGTCAAACGACGAAACCATCACAAAAGCAATAACCATTTTCAAAGACAGTTACTTTGGAATCTATCGCACTAGTTTCTTAAAAAAACGGTGCCGTTATCAAAATATAGGTTGACATTTTTTTTTCTTGTCATTATCACACAGCGCCATCTAGCCCCAAACTAAGCAAAGCTTGTACTATGGGAACTAGAAAACTGATAGAATACTTATATACTTGTTTTTTTAGTAAATACAAACATAATAACACTCAGTCACAGATCAGACATCTATGTTCATCACACAAATATTTGTCCTGGGTGGGGATCGAACCCACAACCTACAGCGCAGAAAGCAGAGCTACTACCAACTGAGCTGTTATAGATTTATTGTTACTAGTTTTTATCCGTGACTTCATTCGCGTAAATTCAGAACAATCGATTTTTGCCGACTAAATATGTTGAAAATGTTGAGGAAAAAAGTAGTCTATGTCCGCAAAGACTTCAAACTATCTCTATATATGAAACTTTATCACAATCGGCCTAGCAGTTTCATGGCAGGGTTTTAAACTTACGAATTTCTGAATGTAGGTACCTATCACTGGGCCAACGCAGCACATATTTCAGTAGCCCTATTAAAAGATTACCAAACTACTATTATGTTTTTATACTAGGTATTTTTATGGCAAAATTTAGTTCAGTGAAGTTACCGGTAGAGGCGCTTGTAACGGCATACTAAAATATACAAGTAAAGTACTTATTCAGTGGTACGCTTATCGTAGGTAGAATACACGTTTGGTTCTATGCTTGGTTTTTGAGCAAAGTCAACTGTCACTCTGACAGGTATTCTGACAGAGAGGTTTTTGGAGGGAAGTAAATTGGATGTTTAGCGATATTAATTGGATTATGGAATAAAACATGAATAAAAGTGTGAAAACTTAATGGAATTTGATTAATTATTGACCCTGAAGAGACATCTTACACGCTAGCCAAAGATACTTGATAGCGACTGTAGTTTGAAAATTTCATAATAGGCCAAAGTTGTCATATTACGGTAGCGTTTTTATGAGCAGCCGTGTTTGTAGCGGGTGTGTGGGAACTTAAAACAATGATCCATTCAAGTTGTGTGAATGGATTTAGATCATTGATAGTTTTAAATGATTAAGATAGAACGCACTTGTTTATTGTTGTAACAGGGCCAATGACATGGCGTCTACTGTTTTCCCCATGGGGAATACTAACGTGATCTGATTATTGAGCTTGCTTGCGGCGATGGGCTTGCAACAAAAAATCCTTATATCGCGTACGCTGCGGAAATTATTGACAATAGAGCAAAGTAATGTACTACAGTTATATAGAAAACATCAATATCTAAAAAAAAGTCTGTAATAATATTATGTCTAACTATTAAGGATCTGTATGAAAATTTAGATAATGTACGTTTTATTCACACGTTGGGTACGTGTGAATAAAACCAAAATTATCTTTTTAATGCGTATGCTGCAAATATTATTGACAATAGAGCAATGTGATGTACTCATCGACTACATAGCCTAATAGACGCCTAATGGCTTCATTTCTTCAAACAAACAACTCTGTCAAGTCAGTGAGGTATGAGGTACGGGGGGAGTGGGAAAAAATGCATTCTGATTGGCCGGTTCAAGATGACGTGATTCACTAGGGATGGGAAGTGTTGTCATGAGTTGTCGATAGCAGTCAGAGGCACGTCCAAATATTATATTCGGCACATACCCACATTTTGCAGTAGTTAGCAGTCCATACGTGACAGGTTGCAAGCCCATCGCCGCTTATCGCCGCATCGGGATCGGGATCGGGATCGGGATCGGGATCGGGATCGGGGTCGGGATCGGGATCGGGATCGGGATCGGGATCGGGATCGGGATCGGGATCGGGATCGGGATCGGGATCGGGATCGGGATCGGGATCGGGATCGGGATCGGGATCGGGATCGGGATCGGGATCGGGTTGGGGTCGGGATCGGGATCGGGATCGGGATCGGGATCGGGATCGGGCAATAAGTAGTTTTACTAGTTAGGTCCAACTGTTGTTGTTACTACTATGTAGGTTTATCGATCATCAATTATTGAGTAGTGGTACAACACTATTGACTATCGACAAGGAAAATAACCAGTGTAACTTGAGCTTGTGGTAATGGTTTTTTAGCATAAACAGACGAGATGTGCACGGGTCAAGGTAGTGGTCGGTACTACTGCAGGTTTGACGCGCGGTATTTTTTATCGGCCGTATAAGCCTGATGTTTTGGATGACAGTGTTCGCCTTGCATGCGGTGTCTTCTGGGCTATGTAGTCGATGGATGTACTACAGTTTTATAGTGGATATCAATATCTACAAAAAAGTAAGTGATATCATATGTCCAACTATTACGGTTATTTCACAATAACTACTTTTTCATGTTAAAATATTGCAATAGTAACGCCGCCTGTACAAACTAGGCCACATTATTCGTACCTGGGTATTCATCCTTATCCAGAAAAATCGCTTATTTTTCAAGGCCATATCTGTACCTGTAAATTACTTCTTTAACTATACCATTCCCAAGTTTCATACGATCCAAAAGTTATTATGAGTGTAATAAGCTATAGGTACTAATATTATTATGAGGAAAGATTTTTTGTATATTTGTAACGAATAAACTCAAAAACTACTGGACTGATTTCAAAAATTAATTCACCATTAATATTATGCTATATTTATTACAAGAAAATAGGGATCCCTATTAAAACATTGATAATGTAACCTAAGGTGTAAAAAAACAGAAAATCATTATTACACCCGTGCGACGCCGGGGCGGACTGCTAGTTCAATAATATTTTAACCATTAAAACCAAAATTGAAAACGCCCCAAAACTCACACAATTATTTTAAACACTTATTTAAACGTCTGAAAGGAATAAACACCTCTTAACGAGTTAAGGCGTTAAACCGGAAGTCCGTGACCTTTAATTTCAACCCTTGTAAAAAAGATATTCCGGAAATGGCCACGTCACCACTGGAAGGCTTTTACGTTACACAGGAACGAAGGGATGAGATGATATATCTAAAAACCGGCCAAGTTTAAGTCGGACTCGCGCACGAAGGGTTCTGTACTATTAATAAATAATAATAAATAAATATTGGCGGACTTTGCACACAGCGCCATCTAGCCCCAAACTAAGCAAATCTTTTACTATGGGAACCAGATAACTGATAGAATACTTAAATACTTTTTTTGTAAATACATACTTATTATACATGTTATATTATGACTGGCCTCACAGCTCCGTTGGTAGTAGCTCTTCTGCGCTGTAAGTTATGGGTTTGATCCCCACCCAAGACAATAATTCTCAGTTTTTTTTCACTTTCAAAACTTTCGTGAGTTGTACTACACATTATTACAACAACGGGAAATTACTCACGTAAATGATAAATTGTCAATGAGGACACCGACAATGTTTCGATTCATCTAGAGAATCTTCTTCAGGGTGAGTGGACCATAACGCGCGCGCTACCCTGAAGAAGATTCTCTAGATGAATCGAAACATTGTCGGTGTCCTCATTGACAATTTATCATTTATGTGAGTAATTTCCCGTTATTGTAATAATAATTCTCAGATCCAAGGGCGCTTAGATCCTTGAAGATGTCTAAAGTGTGGCAGAGGTACGTCAAAATATAAATTTGGTACAATATCCATATTTTGCAGTAGTTAGTATTCCGTCCATGACAGGTTGCAAGCCCATCGCCGCTTATAAGAATACTAACTGATTTAAACTTGCTATAATTCTTCGGAACACCGCATATTAAACCGTCCTGTAGCCTACCCGTTAACATAAAAAGCGCTATAAGGGGATGAATTATCAGCGACATTCCCTTATTGTCAGGGGAGTAATGGAGGAATTGAATTTTTAACCCCTACTTTATGGGGTTCGGGCTGATCGAGTTTGTTTCTTTTATTTTATTGCCACCGCCATTGCTTTGTGGGTTTTTTGTGGGTTCGAAGGTCAGCTGTAAAAGTTAGGGTTTCAAATTTACTGTGTGGATATAGTACGCCTACACTCACACGCTTAAACCGAAACATCATACTTATTCACTCTCTCAATGGCATGTGCGAATGAGATGATCTGATGTTTGTCCGGCGTATTGTCATTTGTTATTGTATGCACTGATTTCAATGCAATTTAAGCGATTATTAGTTAGGTACTCATCTATTTACGACGAATGTGATTAACTAGACAAACCTACTACGGTTTTAAAGTACAAAATCTGTGTAAAATATGAAGTATTAGTAATTATAAATTTTAAAAAAATCACCAAGTACAGTAGAAATCCTTTCAGATCACCAGGCGCAAGATGTCAGAGGCACGTCCAAACATTATATTTGGCACATGCCCACATTTTGCAGTAGTTAGCGGTTTATTCGGTTGAAGATAGCTGCTTAAAAATTGAGTTGCAAGATTCCACCTTAGCAAGTATGTACATTATAACATACATATATTGCAAAATAAAAGCTTTCCATTTCTAAAGACACGCCACAGACCGTATCCACGCACGATTCATACTTGTTTTATCAATATTCATTCATTCAACATACCTAAACCAACCAAGCACACATTCGCAATCCTTATCACTATTCCTTCTCTCATCCCACAACATTATTTTATCGCACTATTTATCACTCTATCTTTCATAGTTAACGTACACATAGGCGGAGGCATTGAATCAGTCCTTTGAATGCCAATTTATCCACAATTTCGTACAAAAGACGCAAAAATCAGTACAAAGCTAATCCCGGTACTGGCTGGCAGACACGACGAATAAAACGTTAAAAGCCACAGCGACGAAGACTTTGAGTAGTAAACAGTAGCTATGGAGCTGAATCGCTGGTGTTAGACATCGGTTACAAGCTAATGAGCTATTTGACAAGAAACCATTCTAGATTATTCAGTAGTGACGAACGACACTATGAGAACACGCACCCACAGTGGACGAAATCATTTTTCATAAAAATCACTTGATGTGTTGTGCGACACTGCATAGTGTGACTAGAGGCACAATATCGTGTGCCTCTAGGCAAAGTTGAACTCAACACATAAAGTGATGTTTATGAAAAAAGTTTTCGTCCACTGTGGGTGCGTGTTCTCATAGTGTCGTTCTTGAATACGAGGGTAATTCATGCGTCACGTCAGTTCAATCCATCATTCTAGTCAAAATTACGAGAGAATTACCGTGTAACACGCGGACTGATGGTCTGGACTGATGAAAACTTCAACCTTTACCGTCTCCAACCCGTTTACCTAATCACCCATTGTAAACATAAATATGGCACACCCTTAATATTAATCATTAGGTAAAATACATTGATACCACAAAATTATTATTATTATCAACATCTTTGTACATGTGATTCAGCTATAATATACTTTGACTTTGACTTCATTTGATAACAGAAACCTAGAGATTAAAGTTTCTTTCTATGTAATTCCGTCTAAGCCTTGTTCACATGGAATGAAGGAAATATGAACCATTCATTCGAGTGAACCTGATCCAATCTTAAGTTAAGGAAAATGTGAATCTTGAGTAGTGACCTATAGCTTGTCCAATACTACTCTTTGACTGTAGGTATTTTGATTGTTCAATTTTCACTCGCCACTTCCCAAGGGATTTAAAACTCTTGAATACACAAAGTTTATTCCTTAGCCTTCCGTTTTGAAGGATTGGCTTTAATCCTAAGTGGGACTTAACTTTATAATAACCTACTCTGGAGACTATATTCCTCAGAGTATTGTAATTTTAGCAATAGTTTCTCGTATTTTTATCAGAAGCAGTAAAATCACAATAAGGTAAGTTGGTTCAAATCCCGGCGTGCAACAATGGATTTTTCTGTTCAAAAAATTTATATGCGCATCAAAAACACGTGCTTATAACGGTGAAGGAAAACATCGTGAGGAAACCAGTTAGTATTCTTATAAGCGGCGATGGGCTTGCAACCTGTCACGTATGGAATGCTAAATACTGCAAAATGTGGGCATGTGCCAAATATTATGTTGGACGTGCCTCTGACTACCCCCACTAGACATCTTCAAAGGATCTAAGCGTCTATAATCCCCAAGTACGGTAGACATCCTCTCAGATCTCCATGCGTTTAGATCCTTGAAGATGTCTAGAGGAGGTAGTCAGAGGGACGTCAATAGAGATATTACAATAGTCTATTTCTATTTCACAATAGTCCAACCAAATTTACCGACATTTATTTCGGTGAAACGATTTCCGAACATCACCGTTGAATTATGTTCGATAATTATTTACCTAATGTGGAAAATGTGGGTAGTTGTTATTATCACGCTTTGCAATTAATTATTAATTGAAATGTTAATTTTAGAATTTCTAACTAAGCCAACATAGCGCATGCTGTTACTAAATAAATATTAGTTAGGATAGATCAGTCGTTTAATCATTAAGTCAATCAGTAACGTATATACGTTACGTTTTAAAAAAAGCACTTTCTGTTTTTTCGACCTTCACGCCACCTAAGTCACTTAAAAATACCCTACGACCTATTAATTATCATACCTATCTTATATATACAAAAAAAAACATAAAAATCGGTCAAACCATTTCCAAAAGATAGTATCTATGCATAAAGGTACATATAGTATATAATTTGGGTACAGAACCCTAAAAAGCATACAAGTATTCTATCAGTTCACATAGTACAAGCTTAGTTTAGTTTGTGTCTAGATGGCCCGTGTGTATAGTCCACCAATATTTAAGATTTATTTATTTACAAGCTAACCCGGCGAACTTCGTATCGCTTTAGAATTAACAAATGTTGTGTTAATATTCCGTTCACGTTCCCGTTAAAAAGTATCCTATGACCTTCTCCTGGCTCTAAGCTATCTCCCCACCAATTTTCAGCCAAATCGGTTCAGCCGTTCTTGAGTTATTAATAGTGTAACTAACACGACTTTCTCTTATATATTACTAGCTGCTCGCCCCGGCTTCGCACGGGTGGTACCTGGACAAAAAGTCTACCGATTTTGTGCAAACTTCACATAAACCATCTACTAAATGGTCCAAACAAAGCCTATACATTTGGTTTGGATAGGTAAGCCCGTTCTTGAGTTATAAAATTACAACCAAAAGTGGCATTGATATTTATATAATACTAGCGACCCGCCCCGGCTTCGCACGGGTGCAAAGCTGATTCCTATAAACCTTCCTCCTGAATCACTTTATCTATTAAAAAAACCGCATCAAAATCCGTTGTGTAGTTTTAAAGATATAAGCATACATACAGACGCGGGAAGCGGGAAGCGACTTTGCTTTATATTATGTAGTGATATAGATATAGATATGTAGTGATATAGATATAGATATAGATTTAGTTATCTGGTTCGCATTGTAGAAACATTACTTAGTTTGAGGCTAGATAGCGCTGTGTGAAAATGTCCAATAATATTCCTTGTTTTCGAGAAAAGATACGAAAACTACGCTATATTTCTCACACACCCGACACATTTATACATTCGGCCGAATTTACTATGTTGTTATCATTATTAGCGGGTCTGTGTTGATGTGTTTGTCCTTTCTTAGTGTTTGGTTTGCTAAGAAGCGACCACCGTATTATGGCTATGACACTGTGATAGCAGTCCAGTGATTTTATAGCCAATTTATATATTTATTTATTTATTCATAACTAGCGACCCGCCCCGGCTTCGCACGGGTAGCATGTTATTATACATATAAACCTTCCTCCTGAATCACTCTATCTATTAAAAAAAACCGCATCAAAATCCGTTGTGTAGTTTTAAAGATATAAGCAAACATACATACGCGGGAAGCGGAAAGCGACTTTGCTTTATACTATGTAGTGATTAGCACGGTACAAGACCAATTACACTAACTATTTACACATTATATTATATCCAATCATTTAATACAAAATTAGAAATAATTACTCGTTTTAGATATCTACATAATAGTAGTTTATGTAACTGTCATATAAGGAAGGGTATTAAAACACGAGTGTGAGTTTATGAAACGAGCGAAGCGAGTTTCATAATAGTAACGAGTGTTTTAATACCCGTGTTATATGCAGTTACATACACTACTTTATCTTCACTAACGTCGCTATCCATTTTTAACTTTTAATTTGTATTTTAAAAACAAAACACATTGCGAAACATTAAATTCACGCGTACGTGTATTGTATTGTCACAGTGAACTTGCCGCCATTAAAATCTAACCAATAAGAAGAGCGCAGCTGCGCGCGCAGGGCCAATCAGGAGCGAGCGCGCGCTGTTTTTTTTTTTATTTAATTGGCACAAGATCTTACCAAAGAGTTTTGTGTATGTAAGTTTAGTAGTTTCACGTATAACCCAACTGTTTTCAAAAGCCAGCCTAATATCAACATTTTATACAACTTGTATGAGGATTTTGACATAAGGCTCGCCAGGTTAATTGGTCGCGTTTTATTGATGTTATAATGAGATTTTACGATATCGATGTGGATATTATACCATCATGTGAAATTGCTTAAATTGAGTGTTTTGTTGTCTGCGCTATAACAGTAGTAATTATAAGTCTAGTATTGGAAACATAAGTAGAATATTACAAAATTAGTGTAGATAAAATATAATACATTTTTACATGTCAATAGGAATGTCATAGATAAAATGAAATAAGAAGAAATGTGAAAATGTCATTAGATACAAAATGGACAAGGGACACTAAGGACAATATAGTATAAGTATCACTGCTGGGCCGCACACTAAGGGGGGCCGCACAAATACCGAGCACGTACCGCATGCATCTTGCGGGCCGTAGTTTGACAACCACTATAAAAATAGTTCTTAGATGTAGTCAGAACCACGTTCAAACATTACGTTTGGCTGAATTTACTGTGTTGTTATCATTATTAGCCGGGTCTGATTATGTGTGTGTGTTGCTAAGAAGCGGCCACCGTAAGATAGCCATCATACTATGATAACTGTCCAGTGATTATCACACTTTTCAAACCAAGATGGCCGATTATGTAGGACAATGTGGGTATTACGTTAGTATTCGGAATTTTTGATATAGAAAATTATTGGCTTTGCTGCGGTTCGCACAAATAACGGACACTGGCCGCGTGCGGCTTGCGGGCCGCAGTTTGATAACCACTACTTAGAGACCATAATATAGTCAGATCTACAAATGTGCATGACCGGGGACCCACGATCTATAGATCGAAAG
Source organism: Hydriomena furcata (assembly GCA_912999785.1). Lineage (NCBI taxonomy): Eukaryota > Metazoa > Arthropoda > Insecta > Lepidoptera > Geometridae > Hydriomena > Hydriomena furcata. Next base: position 8,720,840 of record OU538848.1, read on the forward strand.
TCAGGCCAATACAACTCGTAACTTTTTGACTTTTGGTTATCAATTGACAAATATAATCACGTCCGTCTTAATAAAAAAGATGATTTTTGAAGAACCCAGAACCGTGGCTTTACCCTTACAATATTGTAAACAAGAGAAGATGTTTATGAACTCGGCCTATTGTAGGGAAGGGATTGTCGTTAATCATTGCCGAATGGGCTTCGGCAAATTGATCGGAATCCGATTTCTTTGAGATTGCAGCTCAGAAGTATCAACAAAATCAAATAGAACGGTAAGATAGAGAAAATAAATAAAAGCAACATCGAACGATTGTTTAAAAAAAACAAATGCCTTTTTTAGGGTTCCGTACCCAAAGAGTAAAAACGGAACCCTATTACTAAGACTTCGCTGTCCGTCTGTCTGTCACAGGGCTGTATCTCATGAAGCGTGATAGCTAGACAGTTAAAAAGTTCACAGATTATGTATATCTGTTGCCGCTACAACAACAAATACTAAAAATAGAATAAAATAAATATTTAAGTGGGGCTCCCATACAACAAACGTGTTTTATGACGTTTTTTTATAGATAATGGTACGAAACCCTTCGTGCGCGAGTCCGATTCGCACTTGTCCGGTTTTTTCATTTAAATCTATCTATTCATAGTTTCTAAATATTCGTATTAGTTCTAACAGATTTATTCTATCTGCTCAGCGCCATCTAGCCTTAAACTGAGCAAAGCTTGGTGAAAACTAGTGTCTGTCTGTGACGTTATTACGACCAAATCGCTGCTCTGGGCCGATTGTGATGAAATTTAGAGTTTTTTTATTTATTTAGAGTTGCATATAGTGTTTAAAGTCTTATGATTGACATGGACAACCTTTTTACCAAAATATTCTGTAGATTTTCCTGAATTTCAATGTTTTACGATAAAGTCGTCAAAAATAGATATCCTGAATCTACGCGGACGAAGTCGCGGTTAAAAGTAACACATAAAAACAACCGAATATAAAGCTTTTATATTCAAGATAACATAAAATGTAACTATATACCCGAGGAAATAACAAAAGCTTGCAACATAGCGGATCATTACTGACTACAAGCGAACTAAGGAACTTAAACTGAACCTCTAAAGACTAAACTCAACAAAGAATTGGATCTACAACAATTTAAACTGACTTGCGGCTTTCCGACGAGTCTCACTACAAATAAAACTGTAAACATGGATAAGATAGAGCTGTTTGGATTTATGAAAGACATGCTTCCGTCTGCGGCTTGGTTCCTATATAAGAAGTAGCCATTTGCTACTCCAGGGCTTGGTATGTATATTTCATGTCTCATCCAAATCTGTTAAGTCGTATGGGCGTGATTGAGGCAAAAACATTCTCTCACCCGGCGAACTATGTATCGCTTTAGAATGTTAATTTCCCGTTCCTGTTCCTGTTCCCGTTCCCGTTAAAAAGTATCCGATGTCCGTCTCCTGGTTCTAAGCTACCTCTCCGCCAATTTTCAGCCACATCGGTTCAGCCGTTCTTGAGTTAAAAATAGTGTAACTAACACGACTTTCTTTTATATACTATATAGATTAGTAAAAAGTAGTCAAATTATTTTTATACGACTTCAAGTCCAAAATTCCTTTCTTCGTGTACTGCTAAATTGTAAAAGGAATACAGCCCCCCAAATTTCAAGTATCTAAGACCAGTGGTTTGGCGTTGATAGATCAGTCAGTCAGTCAGCAAGAGTTCTCTTAGAAGATATTTTGGTTCCTAAAAATTTAATAAAAGAAACGTATACCCATAGAATGTTTGAAGTTTATTATATATACTTATATATTACTATAGAATATATTAAGCTCCTAAAACACAGTTTTCACTAGTTCGGGAGCCTATGGATTCATTTAATTATGTTCACTGTATATTATGTCAATATTAATAAATAAATTTGAAATTTGAAATTTTTATTATATTCCGATGCCACGACGAGTTGAAAATAATTTCCACCATCCGGCACGAAGGATTCTAACCCGTTAAGCATTGCCAGACCCCAAACAGTCGTAAAGCGTACTCAATAAACGGAATAAGTAAATCTGAAACCGCTCCATGTTCATCTCCGTCTTAACAGGTTAATTTTAAAAGTTTCTCGAATATACCCGTGCAAAACTTTCTGTGTTCCATCCATTGAGACAGAGGCTGGGATTTTCGCGTTAAAAACTTTGACAAAACGTACTTGTGAAAGTTTAAAAGTGTGGGCTCAAAGAGGATGCCCTGCGACACAGCTATCTTAAACGGCAGCGCCTGCCAATTTTGTGAAGAGAAAATATTTATTGTTAGTAGTATATTGTGTGTAGTTGTCGTAAAGTTTGTGAGGATGATTAAAAAATCACGAAGGGTTCCGTACCATTATCTATAAAAAACGGCAAAAAAAACACGTTTGTTGTATGAGAGCCCCACTTAAATATTTTTAGTATTTGTTGTTATAGCCGCAACAGAAATACATCATTTGTGAAAATTTCAACTGTCTAGCTATCACGGTTCATGAGATACAGCCCTGTGACAGACAGACGGATAGCGAAGTCTTAGTAATAGGGTCCTGTTTTTACCCTTTGGGTACGGAACCCTAAAAATAACAATAATGAATAAATAGGATCACGAATGTAATCCCCAATTTTCAAATTCTAATCCATTCTTTATTAGACGGTTTGGTAAGTCTTTTGTCTCTTTCTATCATTGTATCGGACGCCGAGAATTGTGTCGTAATCGATTTGCATGATTTGAACAACACAAACAAACATACAATTTACATCAAAATGTTTTTGGAAATTAAATGAAATATAATAACAACTGTTATCCCTAGTTGTAGACATTCTCTCAGATCTCCAGACGCTAAGATCTAAACTAGAAATATAGGTCTTGTAGATGTCTTAAAAGGGTAGTTAAAGGCACGTCCAAACATTACAATTTCCTCCCGTCCCGATGCTTTTTTTTACCGTTTTGAGAAAGTGGTTATACGTATATTTCACGGCCGTGATTCGAACCCACGACCTTCCTGTTAAAAGTCGAGGTACCCCACTCGGCCACTTCCATCAAAATGTTTATTTCAATAAAATCACAAGCATCACTTTGTAACGTCAAAGAAATAAGCGATCCTACGCTCGTTTACATCAACTGGGGCTTATTAACTTGACAGCTATTGCGATGAAAATAATGTCAGTCTAATGTCAGTGTCAAGAGAATGAAAAAATACTCTTCACTAAATGTACGGGGGGGTAAGCTTAGAAAATATAGGGTGATAACCATGACGCGCTTGCTTATTTAGAAAAAAATAGAATAACGACTGTAATTTCCAAGTACGGTAGACATCCTCTCAGATCTCCAGGCGCTTAGATCCTTTGAATATGTCTAGTCAGAGGTACGTCCAAACATTATATTTGGCACAGCCCACGTTTTGCAGTAGTTAGCATTCCATACGTGACAGGTTGCAAGCCCATCGCCGCTTATAAGAATACCAGATCTCCAGGCGCTTAGATCCTTTGAATATGTCTAGTCAGAGGTACGTCCAAACATTATATTTGGCACAGCCCACGTTTTGCAGTAGTTAGCATTCCATACGTGACAGGTTGCAAGCCCATCGCCGCTTATAAGAATACTAACTGGTTTCCTTACGATGTTTTCCTAAATGTATGTTTACAAGCGAATACAAATTCTTTGTCTTTTTAGGGTTCCGTACCCAAAGGGTAAAATCGGAACCCTATTACTAAGACTTCACTATCCGTCTGTCTGTCTGTCCGTCCGTCCGTCCGTCTGTCTGTCACAGGGCTGTATCTCATGAACCGTGATAGCTAGACAGTTGAAATTTTCACAGATTATGAATTTCGGTTGCTGCTATAACAACAAATACTAAAATCAGAATAAAATAAATGTTTAAGGGAGCCTCCCATACAAAAAACGTGGTTTTTTGCCGTTTTTATAGATAACTAGCGACCCGCCCCTTCGCTTCGCACGGGTGCAAAGCTGATTCCTATAAACCTTCCTCCTAAATCACTCTATCTATTAAAAAAAACCGCATCAAAATCCGTTGTGTAGTTTTAATGATATAAGCATACATACAGACGCGGGAAGCGGGAAGCGACTTTGCTTTATACTATGTAGTGATGGTACGGAACCCTTCGTGCGAGAGTCCGACTCGCACTTGGCCGGTTTTTTATCATTTCGAAGCACGTGGTTCTCGCGGCATAGACGCTATCTACGTGTCAATCGACAGTCGCCCGACACAAAATTTACGCGCGACATGTCGCCTAGTGCAAAGATGGCGTCAGTGCCGACTAGCCTCACAGCTCATTTGGTATTAGCTCTGCCTTCTGCGCTGTAGGTTCTGGGCTCGACCCAGGGCAAATATTTGTGTGATAAACATAGATATTTGTGTCTGGGTGTTAAAATGTTATAATAAGTATTTATAAAAAAAAAAGTATATAAGTATTCTATCAGTTATCTGGTTCCCATAGTACAAGCTTTGCTTAGTTTGGGGCTAGATGGCGCTGTGTGTAAAGTGCGCCAATATTTTTATTATTATTAATATTGTTCTGCCAATGAAATGGAAGCACAAAAAATTAAAATAACGCCACTCACAAACACTCACTCGGAGACTCGCTAAGAGAGAATTATAATGAAATTTGTATTCAGTATCACTTAAACTTCAGCCTATTATAACTTTTAACAAAGAATCTGCAGTCGTAATAGATAACATCAAAAAACTTGAACGCGTCACATTTTAGAACACCCGTGACTTTGTTCTTTGTTTGTGCGATTTTTTCTAACTTCAATTCTTGCTTTACCCTATTTGGGGTAAAATTTCCAAAAATCATTTCTAATTGCACCCCTAAACTAAATAATTATGAACAATAGAATCACGAATGTATCTCCAAATACACAAATCTTCAGGCGCTCAGATCCTTGAATATGCCAAAAGGCGGTAGTCAAAGGCACGTCCAAACATTACATTATTGACTTAAAAGCACACCGAAATCTTGCTTGCGTGATTTTAGTCGCAAATAAAAACAATCTAAGTATTAGGTACACAAGATATTTGTTTGTAAAGTGTGTGTGAAAGATATAAGAGAAAATTTAGAGGCAAACAAAGTGGGAAGCCGTGTGACTGTAACCCCGAGTAAAGTCAAGTGAACTACTTTAAAAGTCATATAAAATCTCGAAGCTTGAACAAGCAGAGTATAAAAAACTTTCCAGTTTGCGTTGGGTAAGGGAAATGTTGAATTTTAGATTTGACTTCGAATCGTGGGAATAAGGAAAATTTGACTTGGTCAACTTTGTGCCACCCACTTATTAATATTGATAGAAATTTTAATAATAAACACCCAACAATCACATACTCATACACCAGGGGGTCTACTCGCAAACCAAAACCAAAATATCGTAACAAATTTCGTTACAAAGTTACATTTGATAAGAAAAATATGCAGTGAAATTTTTGACTTTTTGTATGGGCTGAGTCTACCCGGATAAGACGGAAAAAGTGATAGAACTGCATTATCTTGCATTATTCATCAAATTTAATAAGAAACTGTCTGTAATTTTCAATGAACTGTTTAGCTATTCATAGTTTTGATTAAAAACGAAACTAGAGTTTTTGAAGAGCCAACTTTGGAAAATAAATCTATCGAGAAAAGTTTCACCAATCATGTTTCTGTCTGTAATTTATATAGATTAAATCCTTAAGTTATATTTGTCATAAAAACAAAACTGTACGTTTTGCGGTTATTAAGAAAACACGATTCTGCATTCATCAAAAACATTTATTACTCGTCTTAAATATAACATTTCAGAAGATAATTTTTGACTGACGTCTGGTCAAAGAGCTTTTGTTTTTCCTACATAGCTATTTTGATTCACGTACTACAATTTTTTGGATGACCACATCTAATTACTACTACTAGCTACTAAATGAGCTCTCCGACGAGACACGTCATTGTTTCTTCACCTTGTCACGTCACTTCACCTTGTTCGATTGGCACCACACTGGAGCTCTACATAGCATTAAGGAATGGATCATAAAAAAAAGGTAGTTCCCAAGCCGTGTTTGTTGCCTGATTCTTCTAGGCTTGGTCGCGTGGAATCGGCGTAGCTTCACCTAGTTCCTAAGACGTTTCAAAGTGATCCTTGTGATTTTATTGAAATAAATGATTTTTGAATTTGAATTTGAATTTGTTTCGTCTATTAGTTTGAACGAGGTCGTTCCAGACCATAATTTCTTTCGACAATCATTGATGTTCGTAAACTTACAAATCAGTTCGTGTTGGCCGAGTGGGATGTACCTCGACTTTCAATCTGAAGGTCGTGGCTTCGAATCCCGGCGTGCATCAATATATTTTTCTGTTCGAAAAATGTATATGCGCATCAAAATATTGAGTGACTATATTTGAATGCAATAAAAACATTTTGTATTTTGTATTTTTTTTAAAACACGTGCTCAAAACGGTGAATGAAAACATCGTGAGGAAACCAGTTAGTATTTTTAAAAGCGACGATGGGCATGCAATTTTAATATAAGTATTATTACCAGATATGGTTCCCATAGTACAAGATTTGCTTAGTTTGGGATTAGATTGCGCTGTGTCACATGTCCCCCATTACTTATTTATTGAGGCACGACCCTTGAACCCACGGCCTTCGAATCAAAATTCAAGACACCATTCACTAAGTCAACACGGTTTGACAAAAAGCCATTTTTACGACGCCCTCTGTTACGTGGTGGGAGTGAAGAAGTGCGGGTTCAATCCCCGTGACGAGACAAATGTGTCCATGATCTGTAAATTTTTATTCCTGCTTTATACGCATATAATATTTCGAACACAAAAATCCATTGATGCACGGCCGGGATTCGAACCCACGATCTACTGATTTTAAGTCGAGATACCTCACACTCAGCCAGTTTTTAATTAATGGGATGTTTACAAAAAACATTTGAGCTATCTAATGATCGTTTGAAACAGTCTTTAGATAAGTGGTTATTATTACCATGTTTTTAGGGTTCCGTATCCAAAGGGTAAAAACGGGACCCTATTACTAAGACTTCGCTGTCCGTCTGTCACAGGGCTGTATCTTATGAACCGTGATAGCTAGACAGTTGAAATTTTCACAGATTATGTATTTCTGTTGTTGCTATAACATTAAATACAAAAAACCGAATAAAATAAATATTTATTGTTTTTTACAGATAATGGTACGAAACATTTCGTACGCGAGTCCGACTCGCACTTGGCCGGTTTTTTTTATTATCTCGCTTTCTTGTATGTTCGGAGGTAGAATTTTGTAATAATTTATTCAAAAGTAACTTTGCGATGAGCTAGATACTTTTTTGAACCATGACAATACATGAAAACAATGCGTGAAAAAAGAAAAAGAAATTAATAAACCGGCCAAGTGCGAGTCGGACTCAGGGTTCCGTACCAATATCCATAAAAAACGGCAAAAAAATCACGTTTGTTGTATAGGAGCTTAAATATTTATTTTATTCTGTTATTGTTGTTGTAGCAGCAACAGAAATTACATAATCTGTGAAAATTTCAACTGTCTGCTAACACGGTTCATGAGATACAGCCAGAGCCCTGTGACCGACAGACAGACGGGTCCCGTTTTTACCGTTTGGTACGGAACCCTACAAAATGAAAGGTAGGTAGGTAATAGTTTTTTTATTGTGTTCAAATTATTATATTATTATGTTTGTTTACCAATTGTAATTTCAATAAATAAACAGTTTTTTTGAATTTGAATTTATATTCACTCGTAAACATACATTTAGCAAACTGATATGCAAATTCCATTCTCCACGACCGCTTATGCTCTTCGCAAAAACATCCCGACAAACCGATATTCATTTTCCGCACCATCCTAAATTTTCATCGAACTTCGTTTTGTCCCTATATTCTATCTCTTTCTAGCGTTCTTATTCCATCGCTTAATGCTTTCTCTCTTTTATTGTCTTGCAATCTCGTTGGAACATAAAATTTGCAAGCACTATGTTAAAGTTATGTTTTTCGACTAACCCCTCGTGATACATGAGTTGGAAACGTGCAGAAACGAAATTCGTTCGAAACCCGGCCTAAGGGACCGGCAACTTTTAGGTTATGTTAAGGCGGTGAAGTAACCTTAGGTTTATAATAGTTCTGAAACGCGTCGAAAGAAAACTGATAACAAACAAAAAAAAAAATTTAGATTTTAACCTTTATTTACAGAAAGAAATTTATATTGTCTCAAAACAAAGCAATAGAATAATAAAAAAACTGGCCAAGTGCGAGAAGGATTCGCGCACGAAGGGTTCCATACCATTATCTATAAAAAAAACACCTTTTTTGTACAGGAGCTCCACTTAAATATTTATTTTATTATGTGTTTTATAATTAGTGTTTTTGAAGAGCCAACTTTGAAAAATAAATCTCTCGAGAAAAGTTTCACCAATCGTGTTTCTGTCTGTAATTTATCTAGATTATATATCCTTAAGTTATCTTTGTCATAAAAAACAAAACTGTACGTTTTGCGGTTATTAAGACAAAACGATTCTGCATTCGTCAAAAACATTTATTACTCGTCTTAATATCAGCAAAATCAACTATGATTTTTTCAGAATTCTATTCTATAGCTATTTTCAATTATTATGTCTAAATTGAACAATTTTCTATTGTAATTTTTAAGGCTTGCAACCAATGTGGGCATGTTTCAAATATAATGTTTGGACGTGCCTCTGACTACCCCCCACTAGACATCTTCAAAGGATAGCGTCTGAAGAGGATGTCTACCGTACTTGGGGATTACAGTTGTGATCCTATCTATCTATATAATCTATTTTTTAAGGAACATAAAAATAAAATGAAACCTCGTTTGAAACTCTATCCAACCATTTGCTTTTGTTGTTGTCTGTAACTGACATTTCGGTATACGCGCGTATTATTCGCGAATTTCGTGTGCACGTGCTCAAAATTGTCAATGAAACCAGTTAGTAGGCTTGCTTGCAACCTGTCACGTGTGGAATTCTAAGTCAAATGTAATGTTTGGACGTGCCTCTGACCCTATTTAGTCAATTTAAAGGATCTTAGTGTCCGGCAAACTTGTGATTTAAAGCCTATTTTCTTTTATATCTACATTACTATTATAAAGAGATAAAATTTGTATTTTAGTATTGGTGCTACTGGAGCAATATTAAAAATACTTTTATCTATTTAAAGCTATATTATCAAGTAGTAGTATAGGTCATATTTTATTAAAAAAAAACAATAGATCCCCACGAATATTACAATAACTTAAGGTATTCAAAACTTTAAATAGAATTTACTATATTTTTCTTTGTAGAAATACGGCTAATTACTACGTTTGTGTATTGCTGACGTTTAGAGACAATTAAAAATTATTTTAATAATTTTAAAGGTTTAGTAACAAAAAAATCCTATAATCTTCATCTAATACCCGAGCAAAACCGGGGCGAGAAGCTAGATTAATATAAACTTATGTAGCAATCGAAAAGTTATATTGAATGAATATTGATATATTTTATTAACCTCGCTATATTTTTACGAGTTGAGCGAGTAATATTACCTATATTCACAATGGTAGGGGCAAGTGGTAAAGCATAATATGCTCCCCCTACTATCGTAAATATCTTAATAACAACCTACTTAGAAACGTATTATTTTGGGCTTTCCATGTTAGTTTTTTATTTTATTGTTATTATAATAGTTGATATTTTACGTTGTATTGAAATCGAAATCTTGCTATAATAATTTCGAAAGTTTGGAATAAATAAATAAATATTGGCGGACTTTACACACAACTCCATCTAGCCCTAAACTAAGCAAAGCTTGTGCTATGGGAACAAGATAACTAATTGAATACATATTTACTTTTTTTTTAATTATATTATACACTAGCAAACCGCCCCGGCTTTGCACGGGTTTAATACATATAAACCTTCCTCCTGAATCACTCTATCTATTAAAAAAAACCGCATCAAAATCCGTTGTGTAGTTTTAAAGATATAAGCATACATACAGACGCGGGAAGCGACTTTGCTTTATACTATGTAGTGATAGTAACACCCAGACACAGAACAAACATCTATGTTCATCACACAAATATTTGCCCTGGGTGGGGATCGAACCCACAACCTACAGCGCAGAAGGCAGAGTTACTACCAACTGAGCTGTAAGGTCTGTGCTAAACGAATCGTATCCGGGTCGTGCAACACTCGATATATTTCTATCAAAAGATACTTTTGATTTTGAAGTAACTAACTATTTTAAAGACAATTTTAAAGACTTTAATTAAATTGAGTTTGAGATAAAAGTTGACTTTACAAGTCTTGGGCTTTCATCATCATCATTATCATCATTTGCTAATTATGATATCCACTGCTGGAAAAAAGCTTTCCACAGACTTTCAGACAAACTAATCTTGTGTTGTTTGTTAGGTTGTAGCACCATTGGTTGGGGCACTCTACATAGGTTTCGGTTCGCAAACTAATGCTAAGGGTACAGTTTATCTGCGAAAAAATCTACATTCGACAAGAAACATCTACATTTGGCGACGCCGAATAGAGTATAGCTTTGAAGGCAATATAGAAAAATGGCTTCTCGGAAATGAAGAGAGGTAAGACAGAAAATATACCTTCTTGTTTGTAGGTATTTTGTTGGATAGGATTGACAATTTGATTTATAATTTAAATAATTTATGTAGAAAGTATTCATATTTACATTATGATATACTTTGTTTAGATTGCACTATTATTAATTATTTTATGACCAACTTTAACAATTTCTTCACCGATCAAAAGCTAGTTATCAGAGAGTAACATAGATTATTATTTGACATTTATTTTTAAATAATTACGTTAAAAAAACTAAAAACAAAATCGACTTCATGCATGTTGTTATAAATTGAATTTAATAAGTCTAATACAAAATTTCATCCTTTATTTTTTTCAACCTTAAAAGTGGTATTTTTTACTCAAATTTGATAATGATAACAGCTTTCAAAAAATCAATAGAATCATCTAAATCAGTTCACGTCGAAAGTTCTGAGGTAACAAACATAAAAAACAGTCGATTGACAACCTCCTTTATCGTCGGCTAAAAAAACTCATTCTCCATGAACATTGCAATAATCACTATCACTACATAGTATAAAGCAAAGTCGCTTTCCGCTTCCCGCGTCTGTATGTATGTATGTTTGCTTATATCTTTAAAACTACACAACGGATTTTGATGCGGTCTTTTTTAATATATAGAGTGATTCAGGAGGAAGGTTTATATGTATCACTACATAGTATAAAGCAAAGTCGCTTTCCGCTTCCCGCGTCTGTATGTATGTATGTTTGCTTATATCTTTAAAACTACACAACGGATTTTGATGCGGTCTTTTTTAATATATAGAGTGATTCAGGAGGAAGGTTTATATGTATAATAACATGCTACCCGTGCGAAGCCGGGGCGGGTCGCTAGTGTAACATAAGAATTTAAAATATGTCTATAATCTTCAATAGTAAATCATTGTGAAGCTAGGATAACTAGTAATCAATGAAAGGCAATTTTAATTAAATTCAACGTAAAGGTACATGATAACAAACACCAGCTCAACTTACCGATGCCAATAAAACCATTGAAATACCAAATAAATTCAGTTCATGTTTCGTTATTTTAATACAACTCATTGTATTTAAATAATAGTTACTGTTCTACAAGCATTTAAGGCCCTGTATGTCGACGATTGCTCTTTTTCGGAACGAAAAAATAAATACTTCTCAACAAGCCACATCTCCTATTTTTATAAATATATTACTTCAGGTTTCCTACCTAGATTTCTATTAAGCTGAAAACATAATAGCAGACACTTTTCACGATAAAGATATTATTTCAAAATGATACGTTTTAGAATTTATGATCGAAATACTTTGATACCTACTGTTAAGATCAACTTGTGATTTATTGTTAAAGATAGGTAATATGTAGATCTAGATTTCTATTAGAATAGGTTTTTGATAAGTATACATAATACATAATTACATATACATAATTTATATCATTATCATTAATTAATTTATATCATTAATTTATTCGAAAAGCAAAGGCTAAAACATTATGCTATAACATGTTTAAACATTAGGTATTGCATTAAACATCATAACACGATAATCATGTTTTTACAAAATAGTCCTGCAGTTTATGTTTTTCTTATTTTAATACAACTCATTGTATTTAAATAATAGTAACTGTTCTACAAGCATTTAAAAGCATTCGATGCAAACCATAATGGCAGACATTGGCGTTTTGTTTTACAATTTGTACTAAGGGTAAGTTTATATTGGCCGTGTCCGGGGCGTGCTGTGTACGAGCTCCGGCCCCTTCAGTTAGTAGACGGGCCCGAACGGGACACGGATTTAATATTCGGTTTAATATTCATATTCATTTATTTATTGATCTAGTTTGTTACAATGGTCTTAAGGTATCACAGAGTTTCTCAACGTATAAACTGTATATAATATAAACTGTTGCAAACAAAATGTAAGTAACGTTTCAAATTCGTGCCCCGTCCGGGCCACATACACGGCACGGCCCGGACACGGACCGGCCTAATATAAATCTACCTTAATGGTTCAATAACCACATCGTGTGAAACGGAAAGTCTGTTCTGTAAATGTTTATTACTCAAATAAAGTATTCTGTTTTTTCTGATATTGGTCAGGTGCGAGACACTAAACAAATAATAAATAGGATCACGACTGTACTCCCCAAGTACTGTAGACATCCTCTCAGATCTCCAGACGCTTAGATCCTTTGAAGATGTCTAGTGTGGGTAGTCGTAGGCACGTCCAAACATAATATCTGGCACATGCCCACATTTTGTAGTAGTTAGCATTCCATTCGTAACAGCCACCAATATATGTATTTTTTAGTTGTAATTTATATTTATACCTTTATTTTATTGTCCATTTTTCATCCAGACGATATTATAACAAACTGAAGTACTCGTTATATAAATCTTCGAGTTTACTGAAAATCTCTATACTTTAAAATAGTTCGATCTAGAAAACAGGAAAACTTGTCTTACCGTATTTTACTCAGAATGCAACCGAGCTATCCCCGGAACTCCCATATTACGTAACTATAAGCACAAAGTCTTGTAAGAGTGGAAAAAGGGAATCTTACATTTGAACCCTGCAATGAGGGTAGAAAGGGGTAAGGTCAGAACGGGTTTATTGCAACCTAGGGGTTGAGATGATAGTGTTGAGAGGGGATTTGTACGGGGTGTCGATAGATTTAAATCGAACATTACGATCGGTGTTAAAAATATTGCGGGAGAATTCAGCGGAGATATTGGTTTAATTTATCGATGGTTTTTTTATCGATATCTAATAGGTTTTTGAATTTTGACAGTGATTGTCATAGTTTGACGAATATGGCGATGCTCATTCAAATCTTTACGTATGTTGTTGCAAGATTATAACGTCAAAACAAGGATCAACATAGATATTAAAAAATCAAAATAAAAAACCTGTCAAGTGCGAGTCGAACTCTCGGGGTTCCGTTTCATTAACTATAAAAAACGGCAAAAAAAAACACGTTTGTTGTATGGGAGCACCACTTCAATATTATTTTATTCTGTTTTTAGTATTTAGTGTTATAGCGGCAAAATAAATACATCACCTGTGAAAATTTCAACTGTATAGCTATCACGGTTCATGAGATACAGCCTTGTGACCTACAGACGGACAGCGAAGTCTTAGTAATAGGATCCCGTTTTTACCTTTTGGTGACGGCACCTTAAAAAATACGCATCGAGCCTCCTTTTTTCGTCGATTGAAAATACAATTGAACATCACTCTCAAACGTCAAATATTTTCATACTTCCTTTTAAAATGAGAAAGAACCGCCATTTTGTGAGAAACGACTTAATTATTATGATTAAGGCGCGGTAAGTTCTGAAAACCGCGGCCGAAACGACACTGACAGTTGACAACGGCAAGCTCTAGATGGCGTATGCTTATCGTAAATATTATCGACAGTTTTTATGAGATCGCGTTTCTGGTACCTACGTAGGCTGGTAATAGGCTTTACTATCTGGTGGGGGTAGTTAGAGGCACGGCCAAACATTATATTTGGCACATGCCCACATTTTGCAGTAGTTACGCATTCCATACGTGACTACTCAACTCGCTAGGTCACTGACCTCTATTATACAATAGAGGTCAGTACGCTAGGTACATGCCGATTTGACAGATGAACTATAAAAACTTGGAATGTGTTATGTCAATGTCAGTTAATCAGGTGCGCGCCGCGGCAAATCAGGATGTTTTTTTATGGGTTTTCAAAGACAAAAACTTTGTGTACATGCAATCAATGAAATAACCAAATAAATACAGCAAATAAATGTTGTCTGGGCATCTCGTCCAACTCTATTTTCTATTTGCCAAGTCGGAACGGTAAATATGGTAACACTGACTACAGACTCCATAAAAAAAAAAGTAGAACAAATGTTTATGTAAACAGAGCCGGCATTTTATATGTACCTATGTCAAAGTCAGTGCAAAACGCAAATCCTTGGCGCGGCGGAGTCAACCAATGCCATACATACAACACCGGTCAGCATAAATAAATGACGCGAATATTGAGACCGTTTCACAAGCCAAGCGAGCAGAAGAAGAGTTACGCGCTGGGTGTCCCGCCAGCCTCAACTGTCTGCCGGTCGAGGGCAGCCCGTGGCTCGCAGAAGGTCGACGAAGGATTCACTGTCGCGGAGAAGAAACTCGTAATCAGCGTGGTACTGCTCCACTGTCTTCTGGGTTCACTTTGCAGGCAGTGGAATTTACTTTATTGCGATTTATAATCATACAAACTTCAAGTCATATTTTTTCTTGGAAGCACCAAGAAAAAAGAGCTCTGACTTTTTGTGTTTTTATAATATGTATGATATTGTTATATTATTGTGCTTCTATTATACTCTGAAACATAACTTAGATTGGATAAAAAAAACCCTACAACCTACATTGTCTCAATCCGGTATACCTACCTACTTAGCTGGCTGTAAAAAACCATGAGAAGCGATGATAACTTTATGTGATTAGAAAGGAAATGAAGTAATAAAGTGTTAATAATCAATATTCTGGTTTATTTTCATGTTTACAAACTAATTTCTATTATCCAGCTGTTCCACCAGGCTTGTTTTCATTGAATAGTTTCAGTTTTCCTTATAAGTAACACAGCTTTCTCCGGAGAATCTTTGGGAACATCCCAGAATGAAGTGAATATTGTAGTCACTCCTAAAAATTTTTAATTAATGGTCAGTATTCAATGCTATATTGGTTTTAAATTTATTTTAGATTGTTTCCTAAACAAAACCATATCTTCATGTTTTTACACCGGAACTCAAACAAAAATGAATTGTAAAACATGATAGGCGGTACCTATACTTATAACGACGAGAAGTTGAAGCCCTTTTTTAGGGTTCCGTACCCAAAGGGTAAAAACGGGACCCTATTACTAAGACTTCGCTGTCCGTCTGTCCGTCTGTCTGTCACAGGGCTGTATCTCATGAACCGTGATAGCTAGACAGTTGAAATTTTCACAGATTATGTATTTCGGCTGCCGCTATAACAACAAATACTAAAAACAGAATAAAATAAATATCTAAATGGGGCTCCCATACAACAAACGTGATTTTTTGCCGTTTTTATAAATAGGTACGGAACCCTTCGTGCGCGAGTCCGACTCGCACTTGGCCGGTTTTTGAATTTCTAAGATTAGCGCTTACACTATGACGTCACATCGTCACGACCATCATCGGCTAGAGACCGCCCGCCCGCGTTTTTAAAAACCTTCGGTCGGAAATACGCACTTTTATTTACGATCAAAGTGCGATGCACTGTATCTGGGATGCACTGTATCTCCAAATTTTCAGCACGGGATAGCTGCTCCATCTGGTGTACGCGACGGGTAAGATCGAAGAGAAACTTCTATTATAGACAATTTAGATTGAATGTCTTTGACTTGTGAAGTGAATTTCCTGTCTAGTTCCTCCCTTATAATTTCACGGATAATGTCAGCAGAGAGGCAGTGGCATTGGCTTCGGGGCTTCGCGCGTTGCGTGACGTTATCGTATTCTTGGCCAATGTCCATGCGAAAAGATGCAGGTGCTGAAGGTGCGGCTGTAACTGTCGCAGGCGCAGTGCGGGCGCTCGCAGCCCGGGTAGGCTCTATAGTATATAGTAGTAGTATATATATATATATATATATAGTAAATCTATAGTTAATACAATTCTTTGTATATGGCTTGTTTTGATTAGTGATAGTTGTGATGCGTTATACCTCTAGATTTGATTGATCACAACTAAATATTTCCCGTTTTGTCTATTTACTTAAATATGAATAATTAATAAATAAATATCGCTGTTAAAAAACCCTTGCTATTCTATGTTGTTTAAAAATCGTCGTTATAATCAGTTTTTCAATATAAACCGTTTATTTGAAATTCAAAATGTTGTTATAGTGCCCACAACCATCGCTCTCACCCTACGTTAAAAACTAAAAAAAAAACCGACAAAAATGTATCGACCAATCGAAAAGTCAAGGGAAGTCAATTTTACGAAAATTGCATATATCCAGAAATCCCAATAACTGTCATAAGCTCTCTCCCGCTTGGAGAGCTGGCAACGTCGCCTGTAGCCGCGTGACGCAAAAGCACAGAGCGGCAACGCTGCTTTGAAACATGTAGTCCACCGCTCGTAATAACTATTTTCCAATCTGTGTCGCAGCCCAAGCTCTAGCGTTTGAAATATGATGGTAAAAATCCACAACTTATTTTTCCCAGAATAAAAACTGTCCTTTTGTACAAGTTTTATTATCGACTAGCACTGTTAGTATAATGTTTGTTTGTTTTTTTGTAACTTTCAATAATTGCAAGTTATTTTTCGACCATTTCCGATTGAGCTGAGATTTTGCATCTTTTAGTTCTGGTCACAATACAATAATATGGTGACAGCGAGCTGTTCTGATGATGAAGTCAGACGTTTTTGTAGACGTTTACAATTACTGTAGTACAGGTCGCTGCTTAAATACTAAAGTGTCACAAATCAAAAAATGTGAAAATCGTTTTTAGTGCAAAAACGTGATCTAAAATGGTCATTTTATATAATAAAAATTTGATCCTTTTAATTATAGCACTATAAATAACTAAAACATACAAGTGTCTGTTTAGCATTTTTGCACTTTGCAGGCAAACTTCAGAGCTAAACTGCCATTTTATCAATTGCGACTTGATTTTTGACAGAAGCGCGCATAGCTTATATGCAAAAGGGCCACATTTCAAAAAACTACCGGTTTTTTAATTAAAATTTATATTCAAAAGTGCCATTTTTTAGAATGTGTCCGTATCGAGTATAAAATAAACGTATGTATAATACTATTTATTAAACAAAGGTGCCACATTTTAGAATGCGTCGGCTTTGAATATAAAATGTATATTAGTACAATATTGTTTTCTATACACATTTCAAATGCGTTTGTTTTGAATAATAATTTTAGTTCGTTAAAATATTGCTTTTTATACATAAGTACCACATTTCGAAATGCGTTTGCGTAGAATATTATTTTTACGTGAATTCTAATATAATTTATAAAACATAAATGCCATTTTTGGTTATTATGTCAAAAAAATTAAACATGGCGACATTTTTGACTTGGAATCTCTTACTGTTCGAAATTACTGTACCTACTATTCAAGATAAAACAAATTTGAAATAATCAAAGAACTTATTAAGAAAATATTAACATAATTTAAAGCGATGTAATACGCTAAATTTATAAGCTTATTAATAGAGATAATAATCTATCTAATAATCGGTCGTTATGTTTAGCGTTTGTAGACTACGAAAAATAATTTAATTCAGTGGAAACCTGTGTAAAGCTATGGTTATTCCAGCGGTGCCGTATTGACTACCAATACATTGTAGTGTTGAAATGCTTGTACAACAACGCCACCGTGTCAGTCCGGGTGCAGGAGCAGTGTACGAAAGCGATTTCTTTGAAGAGAAGCGTTAGACGGAGATGTTATGATATCCGTATACGAACTAAAGTCACCGGCATACCCAAGAGGAGTAGCTAGTTGACGCGGCTGTGAGCGGGGTAGGTACATGGCTTAAAGAACTGATGGTCGTTGGGTAGAATGAATGGAAAGATGACCTGATAAAGGTTGCTGGGAGGTATTGGGTGCACACTGCACGAAATAGATCATTAGAATTGATTTTACGAAGAAGGCTAATGTTTAGCAATGGAATGTTCTATGGCTGAAATTATAAAGATGACGAAGTGATTAATATGTTTGAGTTAATAACAACTGGGTTGTGATTTAGGTACTCATTGATTTTTAGAAAGACAGATTTAGCAGAAAATATATAGTTTTATTAATTATTAAACACTTATATACTTGTAGTTAAATAGATTTATGAAGCCTTTATAGTGACTTTATTATTATTTTTGTGTAGCTAGTAATAATGTTGAACTCAGTTTAGAGATCAACATTAAATTACCTCTTATTTTGCCCCAATAACTTTGTATAAAAATAGTTTTTGGTTTTTTAAATAAATAGCGAATTATTTTTAGTATTATCAAAAAAAAATATTAGCATGCTTTCGATATTGTATAATATTTGTTTTATTAATAGGTTTTTTACATCAGACGAAGAAGTGAAGGAAAAATCTAAAGAAAACTCTTATTTTTGTATAATATGTGGCCTTTTATCGATAACTTTAATTTACGTTTAAATATTTTTTTATATGCAAAAGGGACACATGTGGTATTTTACGCCAATAGGTTAAAGTTACAGCAAAACGAAAAATATAGATAGATACAGCTTAAAATTACGCTTCTAGTGATCCAAAACTCATAACTAATAAAAATAAAAATTTCTCAGAAATTAAAAAAATATTTTTTTAAAACTTTGATTGGCTCTCCTGAAAAAACAGAAATTTTGAAATATGACCGTTTAGTATTTAAGCAGCGAGTGTAGGTACATTATTTTGATATCGCACGCTGAGAACGAAAGTGACTCAACTCAAAATTGCCAATTTTTGGGAATAGGCGAAAATGTGTCCGTCGTATTAAGCATTTTCTGTTCATTTTACAATAACACTAAAACATGGTAACAAAAGTTATGAATTTCTGTTGAAATATACTGTTTGACTTAATAGCTTTAGATACACTATATAGTTTTTGCAAAAAAATATGATTTTCCCATATAAAATAACGTTTAAAAAAAACTTGGAAAAATAGGTCACTTTAGTATTAGAAGTTTTTTTATTTCTACTGACCTTTTTAGGTAAAGGTCTGTTCATTTCTAACATTGCTTTAAAAAATATGTTTTTTTCAAAAAATAAGTCAGTTTTATTCTTAAGATTTTGTATATTTTTTCAAAAAAGCTAAATAAAACAGTGAAGTATGTTTAGTGTCATTTAATAAATCACTCCTTAGACATTATAGGAATCAGTAATAATCACACTAAAAAAATAGTATCAAAATCGTGTCATAAAATGGTAGGAAACCAAACATTTACATAAGTAATTCTTAAATATAATAAAACGAAACATAATCAATATCACTCTTCTGTAACACTAATAAAGTAGTGTAATGTAATGTATGTAAATAAGTAAAATGTTACATGTAACTTTTTATCTGCGTTGTTTGCGCTTAGGGTTCGTAAGTAATCGAAAATACATGAACCCAGAAATAACAGTAAACGTCTCCGTAAGACTTTTTATCATCTTCTCCATTTTTTAATTCTATAATTGTGAAATCAAGGCAGTTTATTTTTGAAGAATAGTAAAAATGACGGACTGTAAATCATAAATAGCGCAAATGTGGGTCTCGTCAATGTTTCGACGGTCCGTCCGTTTTTCTTGGCGACATAGTTCTTTTTCTTCGAGGTGTTTATCATAGTTCGATTTGAGCAGTGTTTTAGTACTTTCAGGAGCAAGTTCATACGCAACACACGTTTCACACCTGTCTTTTTTCGTCTGAAAAAAACTTATATTGAATTCCTTATTAAAAGTATTCAAGTATAACCAATAGTCGCACTGTGGCAGACTTTTTTCTTTTTGATCATTGTTAAAATCAGTCCAGAGGTCCCTTATAGTTTTACTGTCAGAAATGTACTCTCTGTTTGTAGTCGCTCTTAAATAATGGGATTCTACCCTCGGTATCGACTCTATGTGGTTCCTGATGCTTTGGAGCAGTTCAGGGTCTACCCTTTTTTTGTTGTCATGCTTTCCTC
The DNA here is from genome assembly GCA_912999785.1 of Hydriomena furcata. Lineage (NCBI taxonomy): Eukaryota > Metazoa > Arthropoda > Insecta > Lepidoptera > Geometridae > Hydriomena > Hydriomena furcata. The sequence continues at coordinate 8,741,135 of OU538848.1, forward strand.
TACGCTCAGGCTCTACGATACCATGGCTGTTGGTTTTACTTTTAACAGTTCTTAGTTGTCTGTCCGTTATGTCGAAAAACAATTTGCAAACACGGATCTTTTTGCCATCTAGTGTGAAATAAAAGGCGTTGTTTGGAAGGCGAGGGTTTCGAGCATTTGAGTACCTATACCTAGGTTGCACTTCCATCATGCAAGATCTAATAAAAGCACGCTGCAGTTCCAAATTTGATAATCCCCAATAGGCTTTGAACAGACTATACCTCTCATCCTCTTTTATATTGTCAAAACATTTAAGTCTACACTTGCTCGTACATGTTTCTTTCACATGCCTAGCTGGAATGTTTTTTTTTGATTTGGACATAGACCTGTAACTTTTTCCGGAGTTTCGTGACATTTTTGCTTGATTTTGTTTCCAGTTACCAGGGTTCCTTTTACGCTTCCTACTTTTTGAAGGTTCCGGTTGACTCGAAGAATCAGAAGAGGAAGAGCTAGTACTGGAAACACGTCTACTTCTTTGATTGAAAACAGCATGGTATGTTGGATCTGAGTCACTGAGATCCACATCACTTTCATTCGGATGTATTGGTGATTGAACGTATGAACGTTGGTTACCTGTTTGAGATCTTAAATTGCTTGTACTAGGGCCTGGAGTAGCTGTATTTTGACATTCATTTGTAACAGAAGTACTTGAAGATGATGAAGTACTGCTACTACTTGAGGATGAAGATGAACTGCTCGTACTGGAACTTCTTGAACGTGGTCGGACAGCAAATGTACTTTCCGAGGTTTTTTCAGTAACTTTTGATTCCGCATTTATTTCTTGACAAGCCTTTTCAGGGTCCTGAAACATGAATAATGTAACATTTCATCATAAGATAAAACTCACATTGAAATGACTACCCATGACTTAAATAAAAATTAATAACTTACATTTAAAGGTTTTGTTTTTTTGCTTGGGGTTTGAACATTGTAATATTCCTGGTCCAGACGTGGAGGTGTATTTTCGATAATTGAAGGGCTAGATGGCATGTTTTCTTTGTCGATTTACAAAGCCTCGTCAGGACTCTGCAAACAAGTACAATAGAGAATATAGAAAATAAATATAAAGATTTTTACAAATAATTATAGTACCTAGGTACTAATGAAAAACGAATAATAAATAAAAAGTTTCCATAATTACCTTATTCTGCTGTCTCTCTTCCACCAATTGAAGAATTAAAGCACTTCTTTTCATTTTTAGTTTTGGGATTGCCGACTCACTAGGGAACATTAAACACTGAAAAAAGTAATAAATTGCACTATTAATCAATAAGTCTATTGAAAACCAAACTTAAAAATGTTAAACAGACTTTCTTTTAAATAGTACAAAATACAGATGAGTACATTTAAAATTATACAGACCTGATTCAAAATTAGTCCATTATTTAGACTCATTTGTTAATAAATAAGTGACCGAATTTGTTATATGTCACCTAATACGCTAATACATACAATGTAAAAGGGACCTGAACCTAAATCGGTCAGTTTATGACTATAAATTGTAACTAAACTTATCTCTGAAATTGACAAACAAACAGACACAAAGCGTAATCGGTCACTACGGTACTAAACTTGTCACGTCTTGTCACGACAACTCACGGTGCAACACTGATTTCGTCACTTTGATTCGGGCGCGGGGGGAGGGAACGGTTGAGTGACAAAGAGACCGAAATATACCTCTATCCTTTTCTTACCTTTATTGGCCAGTTTTCTAATATAAGTATGATAGAGTATACTTTTTTAAGTCATTCTGTATACTTAACTCATTTAACCAAAATTTTGAGATCGGTCACTTTCGTTCTCAGCGTGCGATATATCTCGCGGGGTTCAGCCAGCGTTTGCAATGTAAGCGCAAAAAATGTGTTTATTTACGACATCACATTAGAAACCTCTAAAATTATCAGTATTTCTCTACTATATTAAGCATGTATTATACATAAAAACCTTCCTCATGAATCACTCTATCAATAAAAAAAAACCGCATCAAAATCCTTTGCGTAGTTTTAAAGATTTAAGCATACATAGGGATATAGGGACAGAGAAAGCGACTTTGTTTTATAGATACTATGTAGTGATGAACTATCCCTACGTAATAAAGCAGGTGGCATTAATACTCCTTGGTAGAATAGGAAGTAAAAACTCTTTGTCTGTCAAAGTAATTTTTTTTAAAAAACTTGCGTGTTCGGCGGTTGGCGGGACTCTGCTCTGTGTCACAGAGTGGCGGGTAATAGGTAATATACCTATTAGAACACAATCAGCCACCAAAACGTAGTCTGTTATGTATGCGCCATGTTCTTTGAACATTATGTAACAAAAATGACAGGATCATTGAACCGATTCTTACTAAAATCTTGGGATTTATATAACCCGCTGAATATATTATTATTCATACGTACCTATTTTGTTCAACTGCGGGTTTTGCTATGGTTAGAAGTGTTAGTGATGATGCTGAACTATCATCCTTCGAGAAAGTTATACGCAAATCCGACTGGTCGTTCCAGATTTTTTCCAGAATTTTTCCCTACAATTTATCCAAGAAAACGTTGTGAAGTGAAAGAGGATTGAGAAAGGGATGATTAGATGGTTTGGGCATGTGGAGAGAATGAATGAAGAAAGATATTGACAAAACAGGTATATAAGGCGAGTGTGAAAGGGAGCGTTGGAAGAGGAAGACCTCGGCGTATTTTCCTGGACCATATTGGAAACGTTTTGAAAAAAAGCCGGGTCAAGAGTACTCTAAACCGACGAGCATGCATGAGGAATGTGATGAGAGTGAATGCTAAAGAAGTATGTCAGGATCGTAGCAAGTGAAAAGCCGTGATCTCTGCCTACCCCTTTGGGAAACAGGCGTGATTTTATGTATAAATGTATGTATGTATGATAAAGTATGTAGTTATGTAAGTACTTACTGTTTTCTTTGCCTAATATTTTTCAAAAGATTATCAAAGATAACGTAGATAGGTAAAATTGATAAAATAGGAAGGTTTACTTACTGTTTTATTTCTCTTATATTTTTAGCATGTTTTCTTAGGGTACGTAACCATTATCTCTTTTTGTTTTTTTTTTTTTTGAAATATTACCCATCTTTTTTCAATTCGTAAATAATCTTTCCGACCGCTGCAATGACGTCAAACACACGTCTGTCTCTGACAGTAGTCACAGGGGTACTGACTACTGACTAAGCCATGGGCGATGCGTGCTCCGCCTTAGCTTTTCGAATAAATTAATGATATAAATTATGTATAATTACTTATCAAAAATCTATTCTAATAGAATTGTAGATCTACATATTACCTATCTTTAACAATAAATCACAAGTTGATTTTAATAGTAGGTATATAAAATATTTCGATCATAAATTCTAAAACGTATCATTTAGAAATAATATTTTTATCGTGAAAAGTTTCTGCTATTATGTTTTCAGCTTAATAGAAATGTAGGTAGGAACCTGAAGTAATATACTTATAAAAATAGGAGATGTGGCTTGTTCAGAAGTATTTTATTTTTCGTTTGGAAAAAGAGCAATCGTCGACTGGGAGCCCCTTAATTTCCATTCGAAACGCGAAAAATTTTCGGCTCTATTTATCCCGCGGGAAATAAGCAGCTGTCAAATTCACATCGTTTTAATTATCTGACAGAGTACTGCGGGTTATTTAATATATTTCTATTTGTGGAAATAAGTGGAGCCTAAAGATTTAAATAGTTTGGGTATTTTCCGCAAAAGTATGTAAAGCGATTTCTGTACTTATAGTCACTATCGCGATTTAATTAATCCCTTTTATTATTTATTCTTGTCGTGATTCGTGGATTTGTTCATTTATTTCTGTTTAAGACCGAAGAAGTGAAAATGAAAACATATTTGGCATGACAGACAGAAAACGAGATGGTAAGGGAGATAAAGCAATGTAGTGCCTGTCAAGGTACCACATGTCAAAGTAGTAAGTACTTGTAAGAAAGGAAACATTAAAAAAAATCCCCGCAAATTCTAGACAAGTAATCCTAATAATATTATAAATGCGAAAGATTACTTTAAAATATGAAAAACATCCCCAAAATTATAAAAAACGAAAAAGGGGTGATTTCTGTATAGATGGCGCTGGTGTGCAACAAATCTGACATCACAGACTAAAAACATTCAGTCTTTTCTATTCGATTATTTAAATTTGACAGGACAACGTCTGTCACGGGTCGGCTAGTACCTAATCACGACACTAATCCTAAAGTACGGTTTACATTTTTTCAGATCTCCGGGCATTTGAATATGCTTAAAAGAGGTAGTCAGAGGCAGTTCAAGTAATACATTTAGCACATTTCTAGATTCTAAAGTAATTTATTTGTGATCGACCTTTTTTAGGATTTCGTAGTCTACATATCGTTAAAAAACCGGCCAAGTGTTCGTATTTTTTTTTAGTATTTGTTGTTATAGCAGCAACAGAAATACATAATCTGTGAAAATTTCAACTGTCTAGCTATCACGGTTCATGATATACAGCCTTGTGACAGACAAACGGACAGACGGACAGTGAAGTATTAGTAATAGGGTCCCGTTTTTACCCTTTGGGTACGGAACCCTAAAAATTACTTATTATAACGTTTTTAGTTGTGTAAACTACGAAACCCAACATAGCGCGTGACTCGACATACACTTGGCCAATTTATTCTACTTTTAGATAATATGTGTTCTTACTTCAAAATTTAAATATGAAAAAGATACATTAATCATAATAACATTATCTACGCAAACCACACACAATTTTATCGATATATTGTCGATAGGTAATATCCCAACCCTAGCTCCCATAATAGGGCTGCGACTTTTTACGAGATCCTTTTTATTCAAATTCGTTGGTATCGTATCAAATAAGTAATATTCGGGTATCGATAGTATATCAAAACCTATGATTTTAGGCTTTAAGCCTGGAGGTCATGCAAAATTAAAAAATATGTCTGATATGTAAAATTAAAATAAATAAATTGGATCACGACTGTAATCCCCAAGTATGGTCCACATCCTCTCAGATCTCCAGGCGCTTAGATCCTTTGAAGATATCTAAAGGGGTAGTTAGAGGCACGTCCAAACATTATATTTGGCCTATGTTTGTTAAGGTTAAGGAACCTTGCAACTCAATTTTGGAGCAGTTATCCCCATCCGATTGAGCCAAAATGTTGCATGCTTATGTAACTTTGGTGACAATGCAATAATATGGTGACAGTGAGCTGATCTGATGATGGAGTCAGGAGCTGTTCAACAGACGCTCACAATGGAACTACTTAGTAAATACTTCGATTGAGTAGAAACTTTGCATACGTGTCAAGTTTCGATGACAATGTTTATCATGTGACAGGCGATAGCGCGCTGGTGCTCGATGGTTTAAATGATTTAACAAATTTGTCGTTTGAAAAATTGTGAGTAGGTCCTCCTTTTTGAAGTCGGTTTAAAATTACTTCATCTTGAAGAATGAAATAAGTTTTCTATTGAAAAGAATTTTTCAACGACAAGCTTTTGTTAAATCATTTAAGGGGCTCCCAGTCGCTGATTGCTCTTTTTCGAAACGAAAAAAGAAATACTTCTGAACAAGCCACATCTCCTATTTTTATAAGTATATTACTTCAGGTTCCTACCTAGATTTCTATTAAGCTGAAAACATAATAGCAGAAACTTTTCACGATAAAGATATTATTTATTATATATATTAGATAATTTATATCATTAATTTATTCGAAAAGCTAAGGCGGACCACGCGCCGACGTGTGTTTGTCGTCATTGCAGCGGTCGGTAGGATTATTTATCGAAGTGATTAAAGATGGGTACATCTTTATTCACATATACTATACATTATAAAATAGGAGATGTGGCTTGTTCACAAGTATTTATTTTTTCGTTTCGAACAAAAACAATCGTCGACTGGGAGCGCCTTAAACCATCGAGTTCATCATCTAGGTTATCAAGTCGTCTGTATGTTGTTTTTTTTTGTGTGTTGTTACGCGATTACTCCGTCGTTTGTGGACGGATTTACAAAATACTTCCGAGGTGGTCCCATTACCACTACCAAGTCAGCATCTGATGATGGGATCGCAGAGGAATCGAGAGAAATCTTCAAAATTTATGGGCATTGATAGTGGTTTCCAACTATGGACCTTGTCCTTTCATTATCATACACCGAGTGGAGGGCTAGCCGGGGTAGGGCTCCTTGATCTCGCGGGAGCCCCCTCCACTACAATTTTTATTTTAAACATGAAGTCGTTTTGTTTTTAGTTTTTTAAACGTAATTATGTTTCAAGTAGTGTTATTCATATCTTCTTCTAACTTAAGAGCTGTGCTCTTATCGGTGTAATTGATGCAGCTCTCTCCATCTATTTCTCTCCAGTGCCGTCTCTTTAACTTCCTTATACGACACGACAGCTATTTTCTCCTTTATCTGGCTCATGTAGCTTATTCGTGGCCTTCCTCTTCCTCTCTTCCCTTCAATCTTCCCTTCCATTATAGTCTTTATAAAACTGTCGTGCCGTATAAGGTGGCCAACCATCTTCCCTCTTCTGTTCTCAATCGTTGTAGGTAAGTGTAAATGCTACGAATTCTACGGATTAAAATAAAGAAATATTTTGCAATGTATAAAATGCACACCATTCCTAGAATTCTGTTGGAGCGACGGAAACATGCCCAATCATTTTTTTCGTTGTGTTTCGCGTAATCTAACCCTGATACACAGTCTAAAGAGATCGTCACTGGTCACTACAAATTCAAAAATTATTTATTTCAATAAAATCACAAGGATCATCATTTCATCCTTAGGAACTAGGAGCAGCTACGCCGATTCCTCGCGACCAGAAAAATCAGGCAACAAACACGGCTACCTTTTATTTCAATGATCCTTTCCTTAATGCTATGTAGAGCTCCAGTGTGGTGCCGATCGAACAAGTTGAAGGCTCAAACAAGAATAATAATTAAAAGTACTAACCAAGTACGTACAACAATAAAAAAAAATAACTAAAGAGCTTTAGCATAAATTCAAAAAGCAGCACACGCTACACTTGATTACGACTTCATGAATTAAAATAAATAATATATGTTTTCGAGTGTCTGTTGTATTGGCTGAAGTAGGAAGTACCTCGACTTTCAATCTAAAGGTGGATTCGAATCCCGGCGGCGTGCATCAACGGATTTATCTGTAAACACGTGAAGGAAATCGGAGAAGAAAAACATCGTGAGGAAACCAGTTAGTATTTTTATAATCGGCGATGAGCTTGCAACCTGTCACGTATGGAATGCTAACTACTGCAAAATGTGGGCATGTGCCAAATATAATGTTTGGACGTGCCTCTAACTAACTCCTTTTGATATATTCGAGGATCTGAGCGCCTGAAGATCTGAGAGGATGTCTACCGTACTTGGGGATTACAAACGTGATTTTATCTTTATACTTTTATTTAAAACTAGCGACCCGCCCCGGCTTCGCACGGGTAGCATGTTATTATACATATAAACCTTCCCCCTGAACCACTCTATCTATTAAAAAAAACCGCATCAAAATCCGTTGTGTAGTTTTAAAGATATAAGCAAACATACATACATACGCGGGAAGCGGAAAGCGACTTTGCTTTATACTATGTAGTGAAGAACAAACATAACATCTCCAGCGCGCTGCCGACAACGACAAAGTGCATTCCCAAGGAGGGTTGACGTAGGGCAGGCGGCCAGATGTAAAACCCAAGCCAAATCCATTTGCAACATGTTCTTGTTAGAAGAAGATATAAGTAAACCAGCTGTTTTGTTTTATCCTGAACTCCATGCGTACAAAAATGCTTTCGACGCATAAAAATTGAGCTTTGCCAAGTGCGAGTACTATGCCAAGCAATCTTTGCTATATGCCAAATAGCCGGGGCAATGTTGGATGGAATTTGTACAAGTTGTTAAGTCCTTTGTTCCGGGTTGTATGGAAACTGTGGTTTGTAGGGATCGCTGGCCGCTATACAGCGGTAGTTAGCCGCAAATATTAATAGGTATAGTTATGTTTGCTCCCTAATCAAAAATAAACGACAAAACGGATTAAGAAATTTGCTGTAGTACGTAGATAAAAAATCAGAATAAATAAAGGGGGAACTTATAATACGAAAAACCACCCCTAAATGATACAAAAACGCAAAAAGGATGATTTTAGTATAGATGACAAAAAATGACAAAAAAAATTACAGAACTATGTTTGTCACGGGTCGGCTAGTATAAAATATAGGATCACGACTGTAATAGTCCCCAAGTACGGTAGATATTTCAGAAAAACATAGTGATGAAACCAGTTATTACTCTTATAATGGTGATGGGTTTGCAACCTGTTACTTAATGGACTGCTACCGCAAAATGTGACCAAACGTAATGTTAGGACATGCCTCTGACTACCTCTTTAGACCTTTTCAAGGATCTGCGCAGTTTTCCAGGCACGCAGATCTAGCCGTCCATTATGTGACACGTTGCAAATTGGCACTATAAAAGAACTAACTGGTTTCATCACGATGTTTTTCTGGTTTTATAAATAAAAAAACACATATATTACTCGTAAAAATTCGTACATACTAAAAATACTTACAAACTAGGTACATTACTGCCGTCATAAATGACGGTATCCGCTACTTAGCAAACCGAATCGGAAGGAATGTTTATTTTTTAAGTTTGTTGCATACAATTTGCGAGAAAGCTTCGCAACGTATGTTTGTGGGACATTATGTCGCAAAGATACGAAAGTTCTGTATGAGTTTTGACATTACACATTACTTGTTACAGTTCTTACCTACTGATGCTTAATTTGTACCAACATGCAGTATAATAAGCCATTTTTAGGGTTCCGTACCCAAAGGGTAAAAACAGGACCCTATTACTATTATTATTACTAAGACTTCGCTGTCCGTCTGTCTGTCACAGGGCTGTATCTCATGACACGCTAGACAGTTGAAATTTTCACCGATTATGTATTTCTGTAGCCGCTATAACAAATACTAAAAACAGAAAAAAAAAAAAAAATTAAGGGGGTCTCCTATACAACAGACGTAGCTAGTAAATAAATATTTATGGACATTTAAAAAACGCCATGTAGCCCTAAACTAAACAAAGCTATAACTGATAATGATGATTTAATTAAACTTTATATTTTTTGTCATTATCCCATTGCCTATCCTGTTACCTACTTAATTAGTAGATATAGCTCCTTTTACGACCACCTTTATTTAGTAATCAAAATCCCATCAAAAACAGAGCGCCCTGGGTATCTATTAATCTGCAATCAACTTCAGTCTTTACTACACGGCAACAAGACATAAAATCCCAAATCGAGGGTAAGTAATTTCATCCCTTAAGATTACAGCCACGCGACTGGATAAATTTTTAATGCGAGTCTCCTTATAGTCAGGGGTTAAGTGTGTAATAACTGAATAAAATATCTCGATGGCTTCATTAAAAACAGTAACTCAAAAAAATCAGCTGCATACCATTTTTTTTCTTCTAAAATGTGTTTTTAGGTTTCCGTACCCAAAGGGTAAAAACGGGACCCTATTACTAAGACTTCGCTGTCCGTCTGTCTGTCACAGGGCTGTATCTCATGAACCGTGTTAGCTAGACAGTTGCAATTTTCACAGATGATGTATTATAACAACAAATACTAAAAACAGAATAAAATAAATATATAAGTGGGGCGCCCATACAACAAACGTGTTTTTTTGCCGATTTTTATAGAAAATGGCATGGAACCCTTCGTGCGCGAGTCTGACTCGCACTTGGCCGGTTTTTTTATCGATTGTATATTATCAAATTCAAATTCAACAGGCATTTATTTAAATAAATCACAAGGATCACTTTGAAACGACCAAGCTGAAACTGGTAACAAACACGGCTTGGACTTTGCCTTGACTAAGACTATCATTTCAAAAACTGCTGGGCCGATTGTAAAATAAAATAATATAGAGAAGGTTTTAAGTCTTAGGTCGGACATAGGCTACTTTTTCCCTTAAAATTTATTTTGCTTTTCTAGAATTCAATGTTTTACAATAAATTCATCAAAACGTGGGTAAAATCTAATAATAAAAAAAATAAAAAATCTCTTACAAGATAGGTAATAAATAGACTTAGTGCTTATATAAAGGTTGATGATAGGTTTACCTGTTTAGCGAGAAACTGGTGCCTGACGTAGGTTTAAAAAAAACCTGTAATAGGTCACCAGGACCCCACACCGTATGTAATATAGAAGGTATATAAATAACTAGCCGACCCGTGACAGACGTTGTCCTGTCAAATTTGACATTGATTGACAGCAAAATCCCCATTTACAAAATGTTCCGCCATTTATTGAATTCATTTGTTACAAAAAATGTGATAAATGAAGAACCGCTCTACAGATTTTGTGTAAACTTCACATAAACTATCTACTAAATAGTCCGAACAAAGCCTAAATATTTGGTTTGGATAGGTGAGCCCGTTCTTGAGTTATAAAATTACAACGAAAAGTGGCATTGCCCGCTTCGCTGTGCGTAAGACATTTACTAATACCATCGTGGACTTTTTTGTAGACGTTTTTAAGGTGTACAATACTGTAGTACATTATTTTGATATATCTCGTGGGGTTCAGCCAGCATTTGCAATGTAAGCGCAAAAAAAATGTGTTTATTTACGACATCACATTAGAAACCTCTAAAATTATCAGTGTTTCTCTACTATATTATGCATTTATTATACATAAAAACCTTCCTTCTGAATCACTCTATCTATTAAAAAAAACCGCATCAAAATCCGTTGTGTAGTTTTAAAACATACATACATACGCGGGAAGCGGAAAGCGACTTTGCTTTATACTATGTAGTGATGATATTCTCATTTTTACCGTATCTAAAATAGGGTATTTTGGTGACTAGAGTATTAAGGGTGCCTCACTCTCAATCAAACTGTGCTTTAGAGTACTAACAAGATAATTTCAGTATGCTAAGGTATAGACGAACTTGCGCCCAATCGAACTGTGTTTCTTAGAATAGGTACATAGGTCTAAAGGTAATAGTTTTTTATAACAGGTACATAGGTATACAATAATAGTTTTAAAATACCGAAAAAAAAAATTGACCGTTGCAGCAGAAGCTTCTTATGATCTGAGCACTGTCAGCATGATTTATTATTGCACTATCACAAAGTTATCGAGGTTTCTTTTTAACCGAAAATTGGCACTAATTTATGGTCTCAGTACTAGAAAATACTACACAAATTACAACGGAGACGGCGAGCTATTTATGAATGGATAGAATCGTGAAAATATGAGTAGCTATGTGGTAGGTGCGTATGAATAAACGGTTAACTAAATATTGTGTTTTTTTAAGGATATTATTTTTAATTTTTTAATTTATTTTTAACTACTTAAATTGAATTAGTAACAGACACTGACAATACGTTATTATTTTTTTTGGTTATTAAAAACTAGTGTTGTATAGGTACATAATAGCAATAGGTACTTACATATGACGGTGAGAGTTGCGTTAGCTCGAATCACTTTGTGCATCTGAGCTGGTCCAACCTGAGAAAAAATAAAAAATATATAAATAATAGGATCACGACTGTTAACCCCAAGTACGGTAAACATCCTCTTAGATCTCCATACGCTTAGGTCCTTTGAATATCCCTTATGGGGCTACTCAGAGGCACGTCCAAACATTATATTTGGCACACATTTTGCAGTAGTTAGCATTCCACACATAACAGGTTGCAAGCCCGTCGCCGCTTACAAGAATACTACCTGGTTTCCTCACGATGTTTTTTAGGGTTCCGTACCCAAAGGGTAAAAACGGAACCCTATTACTAAGACTTCGCTGTCCGTCTGTCCGTCTGTCTGTCTGTCTGTCTGTCCGTCTGTCTGTCACAGGGCTGTATCTCATGAAGCGTGATAGCTAGACAGTTGAAATTTTCACAGATTATGTATTTCTGTGGCTGCTCTAACAACAAATACTAAAAACAGAATAAAATAAATATTTAAGGGGGGCTCCCATACAACAAACATGTTTTTTTTGCCGTTTTTATAGATAATAAATAAATAAATATATAAATATTGGCGGACTTTACACACAGCGCCATCTAGCCCCAAACTAAGCAAAGCTTGTACTATGGGAACCAGATAACTGATAGAATACTTATATACTTTTTTTTTTTTTTGTAAATACATACTTATTATACATAGTAACACCCAGACACAGAACAAACCTCTATGTTCATCATACAAATATTTGCCCTGGGTGGGGATCGAACCCACAACCTACAGCGCAGAAGGCAGAGTTACAACCAACTGAGCTGTGAGGCCAGTCATAGATAATGGTACGGAACCCTTCGTGCGCGAGTCCGACTCGCACTTGGAAGGTTTTTTCCTTCACCGTTATAAGCACGTTTTAATGCGCAAACATTTTTGAACAGAAAAATCCATTGATGCACGACCGGGATTTGTTTTTTTTCGGGGTACCTTGGCCAACACGGCTATGATCTTATGTTTTTTATTTTCCTTTAAATTGTAAATATTATTACTAATAAATATAAATATTACGACTGATTTTTTTACATCCGTTTTTGACGTAAACTTGACCGTCAAAAACCACTCAATGATGGCAAGTCCGTTGTCTCGACAAATTGACTAAAATGTCGTAAATCAATCAATATTTATTTGTTTATTTATTTAATCCTTTGGCGTTAAAGTCTAAATTAGCTTGGTTTCAAAATTTATTCTATAGCTCAGGATGTTTTAGTCATATTCACTATTTTATTTCGCATATTAATTCGTCAATAATTATTGGATGTACATGTTGGATTAAACTTAGGTTCAATTTTTGCTACCAATGTATGATTGATGTTAGTATAAGAAGTGTAACAATAAATATGAATTACTTATGTCTTGTCTCAACAGTAAATAAACAAATGTGGTGATAGGTTACCTGGCACTGATACTCAGCATCGTCTTCCAGGGTCACGTTCACTATCCTCAGGTTGTAGATGCCATGGCGGCGGTCTCCGAACATGGTGTAGCGAGGATATCCGGGGATCACAGATGAGAAGCCTGGAAAGAAAGCAGGTGTTAACAAAATGACCTTCATAATCGAAAAGAAATGGCTGGATTGTTACTCCAAATTGAGTAGAATAACGTAGAAATGTTCATCCTCAGGAGGGAATGCCAACAGTATAACTAATTAATGAAAAAAAAAACAAGACATAAAGGCATACAGTGGTCATCATAGATTGTATAGTAAAAAAATATTTGCTTTAGTGTCATCATCCAGGAAGGAAACAAGGGAATACCGATTGTATTCAAATTTCAATAGTGAAGACGGCTATTGACTCTCTAATTCATGAAATTCTGTGGTCACTAGCCGTCTCATTAATAAACGTAGACTAGCGCAGGATTAAATTTAGTCCAACGCTTACGTTTGGACTAGTCGAATTCAATATTAATAAACAAGGATTAGAAATGGAGTTGCTTACATTAAGCTGGTATAACAAGTCTTGGTGTAACCTCAGATGATCTTTGGATAAGTAATTTTTTATTAATAGCACCGTATGTGTGGGCGTCGTGATAAACCATCACAGTGCGTAGATACAGTCAGTGTGGTGTGTCGTAATTTGAACATGGACATTTCTATTTCTGAAGACCAAGTGAGGGTAGTTTTGACAACTGCCTCCGCTTCGCGACGGTAGTACTGGTAGCCCGCGACCATGGCTATTGTAACATAGCCAAAATGTCGGGAAAATAAATAAATTACGTGATAAACACGCGTGTTAAAATCTATAGAAAAACGCCTGCCCTGGGATGTTCTTGTCTACAACTGCAGAGATAATCGAAAAATGTTGCATTTTTATTAGACATTGAGGTTCTCAGATCTATCACTAATCCTTGAAGATGACTTAAGATTAACCAAACATTATGTACAGGTTACAAACCCATCACCGCTTTGAACAATTATTTTTAAGCAAATAGTTCTTTCATCTTTAGGTATTATTTCTAAATCAATTGTAGCGTGTGTTGTTTTTTTAATTTATGTTGAAGCTCTTTTGTATTTTTTTTTATTGTTGTACGTACTTGGTTAGTACTTTTAATTATTATTCTTGTTTGAGCCTTCACCTAGTTCGATCGGCACCACGCTGGAGCTCTACATAGCATTAAGGTTTCATTGAAAAAAAAGGTAGACCCCAAGCCGTGTTTGTTGCCTGATTCTTCTAGGCTTAGTCGCGAGGAATCGGCGTAGCTTCACCTAGCTAGACGTTTCAAAGTGATCCTTGTGATTTTATTGAAATGAATGATTTTATACAGTTGTAATTAGTAAATTTAATCCCTTGACGAGCTCAATAACGATTCGATTGTAGAATCTAGTGCTATCCTGTAACCTGGTGAAAATGGCTTCGCATTCACAGCACGAGGCGAGAGCAATCGATGGTGCAATTCGAATGCTGGACATGGTAGCGTATTACAACCGACAAGTGAAGAGATGAGGCGGCAAGATTGATGTGCAAAGACCGTTAAGATCTTCTATCATCATTTTCCTGCACGAATCACTATCGTATCGACAAGTGTCAAATTCAAATTCAAATTCAAAAATCATTTATTTCAATAAAATCACAAGGATCACTTTGAAACGTCTTTGGAACTAGGTGAAGCTACGCCGATTCCACGCGATCAATCCTAGAAGAATCAGGCAGCAAACACGGCTTGGGACGATCTACCTTTTTTTAAATGATCCTTTCCTTAAAGCTATGTAGAGCTCCAGTGTTATGCCAATCGAACAAGGTGAAGGCTCAAACAAGAATAATAATTAAAAGTACTACTCAAGTTCGTAAACAATAAAAAAAAATAACTAAAGAGCCTCCGCACAAATTCAAAAAGCAGCACACGCTACACTTGATTTTACAAAACTGACACGTATACAAAACTATAAGGTGTCCGATTAGACATTTGGATATGATGTCGATATGATAGTGATTCGTGCTCAGAGGGTCTACTCTTGAAAACGTCACATCTTTTCCTACTATATTTTTAAAGATGGAACAAAGACATGACAGTCTCACGGCCGGAAAGCGAACCCACGACCTTCGAACTGAAAGTTGAAGTAACTCAAAAGCTTTCACAATAATTACTGAATATGAATTCTACAAGGATCATAATTATGAT
The DNA here is from genome assembly GCA_912999785.1 of Hydriomena furcata. Taxonomy (NCBI): domain Eukaryota; kingdom Metazoa; phylum Arthropoda; class Insecta; order Lepidoptera; family Geometridae; genus Hydriomena; species Hydriomena furcata. Next base: position 8,756,338 of record OU538848.1, read on the forward strand.
TCTCGTATCATATTATGATTAATTTATCATACCTGACACGTATGGAATGCCAAATTAATGATTTGACATGCCTCTGATTATCCCCTTTGATTATCTTCAAGGGTTTAAGCGCCTGGAGATCTAAGATGTCTTCCGTACTTGGGGGTTAAGAGGAGTAATAAATGTTTTTGAAGAATGCAGAATCGTTTTTTCCCAATAACCGCAAAACATACAGTTTTGTTTTTTACGACAGAAATAACTAAGGATTCATCTAAATAAATTACAGACAGAAACACGATTGCTGAAACTATTCTTGATAGATTTATTTTCCAAAGTTGGCTTTTCAAAAACACTAGTTTCGTTTTTAATCAAAACTATGAATAGCTAAACAGTTCATTTTTATATAATTCGTTAGATAATCATACTAGCTAAGTAAATTACAGACGGATTCTTTTTAAATTTGATGGTTTTCAAGATAATGCAGTTTTATCACTTTTTCCGTCTTATCCGGCTAGAATCAGCCCATACAAAAAGTCAAAAATTTCAAGTATCGCCTTAAAGTAGTGATGATATTTCATTGCAGGTTCGTGCATTGGTCTTTTTGAACCCCATGTTTTCTCATGGTTCGTACCAAGCCCAATGGGCCATCAGTAACAACTGTACGTACCGATCATTTAGAGACGTGCAGGTCAGTGGCTCAGCGGTAACCCATTCGACGCACTAAGATTTAACTTAAGCACACGTTTGTATCGCTATCGAATCACTAGTAACGGCTTAATAGCTCTTTGTATCTTATACCTGTATACATATCTTCAATTTATCAAAGCTTGTACAATGTACTGCACAGTATACAAACCATAGTATAAGCCACAGTTTCCACTGTACAAACTATAATTAGTTTGAAGTTAGATGCGCTGTGTGAATTTACTTTCTTACTAATGTGGTAAATAAATATTCACGTTTTTTATCGAATACTGTGATAGGTATGGTAGGAACCTACCATAACACCCAAACCCAGAACAAATATTGTACACACATTATTACAACAACGGGAATTACTCACGTGAATAATAAATTGTCGGTGAGGACACCGCACCGGCAATGTATAATTACGTGAGTAATTCCTGTTGTTGTAATAATATGTAGGTAGTACAACTAACGAAAGTTTTGAAAGTGAAATATCTTAATTTTTTTTTTCGTTTACAATAAAGCACTTACATTCATTCGTTCAAGTTTCTGCCATTTTAATTGGTTTTTACTATAGCACTTACATTATTTCATTCGGTCATTAAGTAAATATTTGTGGACATTTCACGCAGCGCCATTTAGCCCCAAACTAAGCAAAGCTTGTACTAATTGTATACGTTTTTTTTTTGTTGTACATAAAAACATATTATACATATATAACACCCAGGCACAGAACAAACATCTATGTTCACCACACAAATGTTTGTTCCGGGTGGGGATCGAACCCACAACCTACAGCGCAGAAGGCAGAGCTACTACTAACTGAGCTGTGAGCCATATTTGTCATAGTTTTAGTTTCTGTCATTGGTTTTGTTTTTTGGTATAAAAACTTACATTTATTCATTCGGTCATTCGTTCCTTAAAATCATTACAAATTATAATAACATTTGTGCCGCCTCGCTTCTCTCTAAACTAGTGCTAAGATCCATGTGCCATGTGCCAATACGATTATCTGCAGCTTGGCAGTGAGACACAGGTTCGAATCCAGTAACGGGCATCAATTAGTTATGGGTTAAATGCGTGCATGGAATAATGATGAACCAATGAACATTAAGTTATAAATAATACTAGCTTCCACCCGTGGCTTTGTTTGCTAGGTATGAGGAGCTTACTTTTAAAAACGATAAATATATCGGGTCGTCACATAGTTTCCGGCCTCGACTTTCAATCTATCTCGAAAAATGTATTTAAGCATCAAAAACCACGTGCTCAAAACGGTGAAGGAAAACATCGTGAGGAAACCAGTTAGTATTCTTATAAAATGTGGGCATGTGCCAAATATAATGTTTGGACGTGCCTCTGACTCCCACTAGACATCTTCAAAGGATCTAAGCGTCTGAAGATCTGAGAGGATGTCTACCGTACTTGGGGATTTCAGTCGTGATCATATTATATATTTTTTTCGCACAATTTGCAAGCATCAATACTTACCGAATTTGCAAAAATCCTGTTTTTCTAAAAAATGACATAACAGCTGGACGCCAATTACGAAACATTTTATAACTAGAATTGCTGTTGCCGTGAAATTATCTCACCGTCACTGTAAAAGCGGAGGCGTTATTTGACGGCCGACACAATAAGTTAAAAATGTAATAAAATATTTGTGGCCAATTTAGACAGCGCCATTTACTTTTAGGCGCCATTTTTAAGCTCTACGAGCCGTTTTACACACCAAAACTAAGCAAAGCAAATAAGTGACCCATCAGATAACTTACAAGTTTTTCTTTATTTGGTGTGAGAGTATGGGTGTGAGACCTGGACAATGACCCAGAGAGATAGGGAGATCCTAGAAGCTTTCGAAATGTGGTGCTGGAGAAGGATGAAAAGGATAAGCTGGACAGAAAAAATTACAAATATAGAGGTTTTACGTAGAATACAGGAAAAAAGGATCCTATTAACAACGATTGAGAACAGAAGAGGGAAGATGGTTGGCCACCTTATACGGCACGACAGTTTTATAAAGACTATAATGGAAGGGAAGATTGAAGGGAAGAGAGGAAGAGGAAGGCCACGAATAAGCTACATTAGCCAGATAAAGGAGAAAATAGCTGTCGTGTCGTATAAGGAAGTTAAAGAGACGGCACTGGAGAGAAATAGATGGAGAGAGCTGCATCAATTACACCGACAAGAGCACAGCTCTTAAGTTAGAAGAAGAAGAAGGAACTAGATGGCGGATGGAACTATGTGAAGTGTCAATCAATAATATAAAATACAAAAAACCGGACAAGTGCGAGTTGGACTCGCGCACGAAGTGTTCCGTACCATGTCTATAAAAAACGGTAAAAAAATCACGTTTGTTGTATGGGAGCCCCACTTAAACATTTAATTTATTCGGTTTTGTTGTTATAATGGCAACAGAAATACATCGTTTGTGAAAATTTCAACTGTCTAGCTATCACGGTTCATGAGATACAGCCCTGTGACAGACAGACGGACAGACGGACAGCGAAGTCTTAGTAAACATTACATTTTGTACATGCCCACTTTTAAAGCAGTTAGCAGTCCATACATCGGCTTCAAACCCACTGCGTGTAATATTGAATACATCTTTTACATTAACAAATTTTTTTAAATAAACTTTTTGACACGTATACAGATAAATAGGTAACACAAATAAATATATAGCAGAAGATATATACATAAAAACACTACTAAGACGTCCTACTGGGTCAAACAGGAACCATCTCAGATTTATGCTGCTCCACCTGCATACACTATCACAGCCGTTATTTAGCATTCCCCACATCTTTAGAAGCCGAAGTTTTAACTAGCTTAGTCACAGCTCTCGTGTAAATGACTATTTAATAGATTTTACGCGAAGTGTAGTCACTCACGCAATCATATCTTCAAATATCTGGTGTTATTGACACCGAATCATTGTCACGGTCATATATTGTCTAGAAACATACATAGCTGGTTTCATGGTTAGGCAGAAACCACGGCTAACTTATTGCGTATCCTGCGACAGGTCGGCTAATAAAAAACACGTTAGCTGGTTGCAATGAGACTGTTTTATTCATAGTACAATCGATAGATCAGTAACAATATAGTACAAACTACAATACACTAGATGGCGTTAGTGGTAATGAAGATTACTTTATTTTGATACATTTCAACACCTCCACTTATCAAAATAATCTGACAACCATACAGATATAAAAATATATGTATATCTAACAATATTTTTAAACAATACTTTCAATGCCTAGTTTTTTAACATAATAATTGTGTTTTATACTACTTAGACCTTTTGTTAACAAATCTGCAGGCATTTCTGTAGTTGGCAGATGTACAATTTTTACTAAATTATTAGCAACTATTTCCCTGACAAAATGGTGGCGTACATCAATGTGTTTTGACCTCTTATGAAACAAAGGGCGTGACTTGTGCAATCATTGCTGTCAAATTGCTCATTATTTCATCACCTTCTTTTGTCTGAGCTCCTGGGAGAGGATATCTGCCACACTTGGGGATAACAATAAAATAAATAACGATCACGACTGTAATCCCCAAGTACGGTAGACATCCTCTCAGATCTCCAGACGCTTAGATCCTTTGAATATGTCTAGTGGGGGTAGTCAGAGGCACGTCCAAACATTATATTTGGCCCTTGCCCACATTTTGCAGCAGTTAGCATTCCATACGTGACAGGTTGCAAGCCCATCGGGGAAAGCAATCGTGATCCTAATTTATATTTAGGAGTCCTCACATCAAAAGGAAAAAAACGGAACCTTTATAAGATCACTTGTAGTTGTGTCTGTCAGTCCGTCCCTCCATTAACGATTCCCCAGTATCGTAACTAAATATTTTTGGAATATCTTTTACTTATGCACCCGGTTAAACAATAATTTCAAGTTAGTACTCGTATATAATCTATTTCACTCACACATTATTGATATGAATCCAACATCAAAAAATATATAGTAATCCGTCAAGTCGTTTGAGCTGTAGATTTAAGAGTCAAAAAAATAGCCATACATACTCTCGAAAAACATTACCCCCTTTCTGGCAGTAATCCTAATCCTAAAAAGTATTATAAATGCGAAAGTTTGTGAGTTTGTATGTATGTTTGTTCCTCAATCAGGCCTAAACGACAAAACGGGTTAAATTGAAATTTGCTGTAGATATAGATATAATGCCCGAATAAATAATAGACTACTTTAAAATATGAAAAACATTCCCAAAACGATAAAAAAACACAAAAGAGATGATTTCTGTATAGATGGCGCTGCTGTGCAACAAATCTGACATCACAGACTAAAAACATTCAGTCAGTTCAGTATTCGATTATTGAAATTTGACAGGACAACGTCTGTCACTGGTCGGCTAGTGAATAGTATAGTAAAAAATATCTTACCAAGTGCGAAACCATCTTTCGCCCACTGAACCTGTCCGGCCAGATTGTTCACCGAGCACTCGAGCACTGCCTCCTGCCCTTCCTGAGCCCTGATGCTGCGCGGCACCACGCGGAAGTACTGCTGCTGGAAACCAGCTGCGAAGACCAGCACTGGAAATAGAGAATAATAGTTTTAAATAAGCAAAATTATCCACCATCATTATTTTCTTCTCCATTTCCCACTTAATGTAGGGTCTGCAGAGCATTTTGCAAAGTAGATTTGGCTTTTATTATTATTTATACCCTTGCTAACCCGGCGAACTTCGTATCGCTTTAGAATTAACAAATTGTGTTAAGTGTCCGATCCCGTTCCCGTTCACGTTCCCGTTAAAAAGTATCCTATGTCCGTCTCCTGGTTCTAAGCTACTTCCCCACGAATTTTCAGCAAAATCGGTTCAGCCGTTCTTGAGTTGTAAATAGTGTAACTAACACGACTTTCTTTTATATAATAGATTATGACTTAAACACCGTAATTTTGTAAATTTGCTAATTGTAACGTTTACACGTTTCGGAAAATTTCACTAGTCGATCGATTATCATTTTAATCAGCCAATTAAAACAAACGTACAATAACTAACTTTTTATTGGCAATAAGCGCACGTTAAGTTCGATAAATGTCTGAGAGCAAAAAATGGATGTCCCTTCTTTATGGAATGTTGATGGGCAAGCGCGAACGATTTATTTACTGATTGGTTCCGTAGCTGTAATGATAATAACATCAAGTTTTTACAAGACAATTGAGTAGAAGTTGCTTAAATAAAATATTAAATAATGTATTTTCTTTACCTGCACCTTAATTTGTAAACTTTTTTAAATAGAAAACTGTGGTAAAACTATGGTCTGTTAAAAATTGTCAAATATAAGATATAAATATATATAATAAAAAATTTAATAAACAGAAATAACATATAAATATTTGGTTTAAGCAATTATTTATTAATCATTGATTTATAAACAATAAATAAATAGACTTAGTATAAATAACTAAAAAGTTGGTTCAACTAGAAAAAAAAATGTCAGGGCTGCTAGAAGCTATAATACCGCAAGCACTATCAAATCGTTCGATAATGTAGATTTTTTTGCAGAGTAAAGGCCCAGGGGGTCTACTCACGAACCAAAAACGATATTTAAAGCAAATAATCGTGTCGAAGTTACATTGCTTTGACTACAATATATCGTTTTCAGTTTTCGATTTGCGGAGTAAGCTAGTTTGACAAGCAAAAAATGCAATAGTCTCGTGAGATTAACATTACGAGTATGTTGATGTTTTGAAATCGTGTTACATTAGAAGCCGTGATCTTGCTCTCTTGTTTGCGAGTTTTTCGTAAAGTTTATGATATACTGTGTAATTAAAGTTAAATTCAAAAATCATTTATTTCAATAAAATCACAAGGATCACTTTGAAACGTCTTAGGAACTAGGTGAAGCTACGCCGATTCCACGCGACCAAGCCTAGAAGAATCAGGCAACAAACACGGCTTGGGGTCTACCTTTTTTTTTAATGATCCTTTCCTTATTACTATGTAGAGCTCCAGTGTGGTGCCAATCGAACAAGGTGAAGGCTCAAACAAGAATAATAATTAAAAGTACCTACTACTCAAGTACGTACAACAATAAAAAAAATAACTAAAGAGCTTCAGCATAAGTACCGACGTTATGTGACTGTAAACAAAATACCTAGTTGATATTGAAGCATGCAAGTTACTTTTTGCACGGAACCCTAAAACCGTAACAAAAGGATGCACATTCGTGGCTAAAACAGACCAAGTGGGTGTCGAGTGGGCACTTATGGCGCGACACTTGCGAGGTGAACGCACCCTAATCATGGCTTAGTGACGAGCGGCGCGGGCAGCGGGGAGGGTAGCGGAGCGGTTTTAAAACTTGTATTGTTGAAAATTTCAAGTTGACTCTCATGATAAAAAATTTCAAATAAAAAAATAAATTAATTAATAGGATCACGACTGTAATCCCCAAGTAACGGTAGATATCCTCTTAGATCTCCAGGCGCTTAGATAATTTGAAGATGTCTGACTACCTCCTATAGACATTTTCAAGAACCTGAGAAGGTCTACCTCCCTTTAATGTCAAAATTATTGAGAATTACAGTAATTCTTTTGAATTTATCGCTGTCGCCTATGACTTGTCCTACTTCGAGTACCATACGCACGGGCGAGCGCACGCGTCAAGCGCGTGAAAACGAACGCTACTTCAATGTTACAAGATGTACTTACACATAACGTAAGTACATACGTGCTGAATTAAAAGCAACTTCAAGAAAATGTAATCTTGCCTCAAACTAACTCCTCGCCAAGGATTCACGCCTGGAGATCTGTGTTTTGAAGCGACGGAACGGTTTTCAATATGACGCGTATATATTTTTTTATGTTGCTTTTAAGGGTTCCGTACCCATAACGGGACCCTATTATTAATACTCTGCTGTCTGTTTATCTGTCTGTCTAAATTAAAAAATACCGGCCAAGTGCGAGTCGGACTCGCACTCGAAGGGTTCTGTACCATTATATATAAAAAAAAGCAAAAAAAAAAAAAAAAAAAAAAAAATTTGTTGTATAGGAAACCCTAAAATATTTATTTTATTCTGTTTTTAGTATTTGTTGCTATAGAGCAACAGAGAAATACATAATCTGTAAAAATTTCAACTGTCAGACGTGACTGTGACAGACATACGGATAGACGCACAGACAAACTGACAGACAGACAGTGAAGTTTTATTAATAATAGTGTCCCGTTGTTACCCTTTGGGTACGGAACCATAAAAAATTATCATTTGACTTTTCAATTGGATTTTCTTTTTAAACCCAATTGTTAGACGTATATTATATACGCCTAATCTAACACAAAACAAAATTCCCACACAAATCAAACACAAGTTGCTGTATTGTCGATATTTTGTCAGATTTTACCCCTCTCGTGCCTTAGGGACCATCCTAGCTCAACAAGATTCAACGACATTCAACGAGATATAACGAGATACAACGAGATTCGACGATAAAATGTTGCTCCCTCGACACCTTGACCGCTCAAAATGGTATCGCTACATTCACTATGAATAAAATATTGGTTGGCAATGAATGCGAAAGTTTGTGAAGATAGTTTGTTTTATTCACATTTTACATTATTTTCAATTATTATGCTGTGTTGGCCGAGGGAGGTACCTCGACTTTCAATCGAAGGTAGTGGGTTCGAATCACGGCGTGCATCCAGTACCACCACGCCATCAACAGTTTTTTTTTATACATTTTGCTACCTAGCCTAAAACTAAGCAAAGCTTGTAATATAGGAACTACTTAATGGAATACTTAATTTTTTTTGTATATACATTACTAGCTTCTCGCCCCGGCTTCGGTGTTACCTAGATTAAAAGTAGCCTATTTGTTATTCTGATGTATAAGCTATATTACTGTAAAGTTTTATTTAAATTCGTTCAGTAGTTTTTGCGTTAAAGATTAACAAACACACACACACACCCACTCACTCACTCACAAACTTTCGCATTTATAATATTAGTAGGATTAGGATTCACACCCGAAGCTTCACCTAGTTCCTAAGACGTTTCAAAGTGATTCTTGTGATTTTATTGAAAAAAAATGATATCTGAATTTGAATCAAGTACAGAACAAACATCTATGTTCATCACAAAAATATTTGTCATTGTTGGGAATAGAACTCACAACCTACAGCGCAGAAGGCATAGTTACTACCAACTGAGCTGTGAGGCCATTCGCAATAACAATAAATAGGGTTGTCCCACAAAAAACGTTTTGTATCATAGCTTTCATTGCGGTTTGAAATAATAGGATTAAAAAACCGGCCAAGCGCGAATCGGACTCGCGCACGAAGGTTCCATACCATTATCTATAAAAACGGCAAAAAAATCATGTTTGTTGCATGGGAGCCCCCCTTAAATATTTATTTTATTCTGTTTTTAGTATTTGTTGATAAAGATAAAGACCCGTGTCAAAATCTATAGTTACAGCAACAGAAATACATAATCTGTGAAAATTTCAACTGTCTAGCTATCACGGTTCATGAGATACAGCCCTGTGACAGACAGACGGACAGCGAAGTCTTAGTAATAGGGTTCCGTTTTTACCTTTTGGGTACGGAACCCTAAAAAGCTGACAATACCCTGCACTCCACGTTTTTATTTCTCTGGCGCCATGCCAGGAGACAATAGCTTGGTCCACGTTTTCTTCGATACATAGAACTCTATCGGAATACCTATCTACTGGAGTTGTGATGACATTATGTGTAAAAAAAATCAGGACCGAAACTCAGTTATCTTTGCAGTCGTCGAAATTCAGAGAGTAATTTTAAAAAGTTTATTCCTTAATTTTTGTTTTTATGGTTCCGTACCCAAAGGGTAAAAACATGGCCCTATTATTAAAACTTCGCTGTCCGTCTGTCTGTCACAGGGCTGTATCTCATAAACCGTGATAGCTAGATAGTTAAAATTTTCACAGATTATGTATTTCTGTTGCTGCTATAACAACAAATACTAAAAACAGAATCATATTTAAGGGGGGATCATACGTGATTTTTTTGCCGTTTTTATAGATAATGGTACGAAACCCTTTGTGCGCGAGTCCGACTCGCACTTGGCCAGTTTTTTTTGTCTACCCGGATTAGACGGAAATTGGTGTTTTGAAAAAGCCAATTTTGGAAAATAAATCTATCGAGAAAAGTTTCACCAATCGTGTTTCTGTCTATAATTTATCTAGATTATATCCATATGTTATCTTTGTTATAAAAAACAAAACTGTATGTTTTGCGGCTATTGAGAAAAAACCGGCCAAGTGCGAGTCGGACTCACGCACAAAGGGTTCCGTATCATTATCTATAAAAACGGCAAAAAAATCATGTTTGTTGTATGGGAGAACCCCTTAAATATTTATTTTATACTGTTTTTAGTATTTGTTGTTATAGCAGCAACAGAAATACATAATCTGTGAAAATTTCAACTGTCTAGCTATCACGGTTCATGAGATACAGCCCTGTGACAGACAGACGGACAGACAGACAGACGGACAGCTAAGTCTTAGTAATAGGGTCCCGTTTTTACCCTTTGGGTACGGAACCCTAAAAACGATTTTGCTTACATAAAAAAAACGATTACTCGTCATATTTCTTTTAGATGTTTAAAAAAGAATCGCGATAGCCGCGAGCTACATGCCGCGCTCAAACGGTGTTATTGTTCGTTCGCACGGCATACTTGCCGGCTGCCGCGCTCGATTGCCGCGCAATGTCAGGTCACACCTTTAGAATCTTATCATCTGTCGTAGTATGATGTCAATTGTCAAAGTAATATCAGTCGTTCCAACTTTCAAAATATAATCGGAAACGATGTGACGTTTGTTACGATATCGTTGATCGTTTTCAAGAGTAGACGTTTACGTTACGCTTCAAATAGGAAAAAACTTTTTCAAATATCATAAAAACCACAATAAAACGCTTCAATAACTGCAAAGCCTTCCGGACCCAATTCTCATATTAAAGCCTATTCGCTTTAATATGAAGCCTCTTAGTTCAAACGAAGTCTATACCGCAGTGTGTGCTCTTACACGAGCGACTTTTCATGCAATTATCGACGACACATTGTAGCAACTAAGCGGGCTTCTAGGCTTGGTCGCGAGAAAGAGGCAAAGTTTCACCTAACTATGATGTTTCAAAGTGATCTTTGTAATTTTATTGACTTGAGCTATTGTGGAGTAATAGTTATCTAAAAGACTAAAACTTTTATTTTATTTATTTTATATTACATACTTTATTATAATCTATATCTTTTTTTATCTAATAATCCTAAGTTTTCACATTTTTCATACGCAGTTAGAAAAATCAATAAGAATAAGTTAAAAAAATAATGGCAATTTTAGGGGTATTCCGACTATTTTATAACTTTTACAGTCGAATCTAAATTAGAATACTCAAATAGCTTAATATGTTCGAAACGTCCGTTCATCTTCGCCTAATAGCTTTATTTCTTTAAAAATACAATTCTGTCAAGCCGTTGAGATGTGCTGGTCTGGGAAAGCGGTACAAAATGCTTTCTGATTGGCGGAAAGTGTTTGACAAGATTTGTAGCCCATATGTGTTTTCTGACAGTGTTCGCCTTGCATAAGTCTAGGCAGTGTGTTCGATGGTTGTCACAGTCGCCCGTTTAAGAACACACTTCAAACGGCCCTACCGCAACTAAGCGTTCTAAATTCAAATGTAATGAGTGGTTATCCCGATCCCGGAGGCTATCGATACTTTCGCGACTATCTAAACGTGTCCCAACACTATATTACGAAACATTTGATATCGAACTTTATGAGTAGGGGATTATGCTCGAAATTTGTATGAGTGGGGTAAATGATCCTCTGTACCGATTGCTTATTCCCAGAATGAGAAATGAAACTTTATAGTAGAATAGTTTCGGCTCTGGCGTCGTACGTGTGTACCTACTAAGTTTTTTAAGATATGTAAAATGTTTGGTTTTTTGTATGGGCCGAGTCTACCCGGATAAGACGGAAAAAGTGATAAAACTGCATTATCTTGAAAACCATCATACTTAAAAAGAAACTGTCTATAATTTACTTAGCTAGTATGATTATCTACCGAATTATATAAAAATGAACTGTTTAGCTATTGATAGTTTTGATTAAAAACGAAACTAGTATTTTTGAAGAGCCAACTTTGGAAAATAAATGTATCGAGAAAAGTTTCACCAATCGTGTTTCTGTCTATAATTTATCTAGGTATTATCCTTAAGTTATCTTTGTCATAAAAAACAAAGTTGTATGTTTTGCGGTTATTGAGAAAAAACGATTCTGCATTCATTAAAAACATTTATTACTCTTTTTATAGCTAACTAGCAGACCCGCGACAGACGTTGTCCTGTCCAAATTTCAATAATGGCATAGTAACGCAAGTTGACGACTGATGTCAACATTTATGTCAGATTTTCTGCACACCAGCGCCATCTATACCAAAATCAACCCTTATGCGTTTTTTTATAATTTTAGGGATGTTTTTCGTAATTTAAAGTAGTCTACTTTTTATTCGGGCATTATTATCTACATCTACATCAAATTTCATCTTAATCCGTCTTGTCGTTTAGGCCTGATTGAGACACACATACAAACAAACTCACAAATTTTCGCATTAACAATATTATTAGGATAAATTCTGAGTAAATGGGACTCGAAGCTAATATAGATTGAAGTGGATGCTTCGTTGAAATAGCTTAGGGTTCCGTATAAAACGTTTAAGTGAAAATATGGAATAATGCTTTGAAGTCGAACTAAGTTAGCTAGTACTTTCATCTTAGAAACGTTGAAGTTATTTTATGTAATGCTTTCGACATTTCTGCATAAATAGTTGTCTAAAACCTTGAAGCTTATTTATGTGAAATAATGAATTTGTAACATATCATTATCATAAACTCATGTATTTACATGTGAAGGAAAAGAGAAAAAAACACATGAAACACAAAAATAATAAAATAAAAAATGCGCATGTGTCTAATGTAATGTTTGGGCGTGTATCTGACTACCCATATTGGACTTTAAGAACCTGAGCGCTTGGAGATCTGAGAAGATGTCTATCGTAGATACTTCTTCGTTTCTCATAATACAATAATTGCTTAGTTTGGAGTTAGATTGCACTGTGTGTAAAGTATGTCAATATATTTTTTTTATTTACTTGGGGATTAAAGTCGTGAAAATCGGCAATGGGCTTGCAACCTGTCACGAATGGAATGCTAACTAATGCAAAATGTGGGCAAGTGACAAATATAATGTTTGGACGTGCCACTGACTATCCCTACTAGACATCTTCAAAGGATCTAAGCGTCTAAGAGATCTGAGAGAATATTTACCGTACTTGGGGATTCCAGTCGTGATCCTATTACATTTTGTACTAAATCCACGATGGGTTCTATATATAAATATATATATAAAAAAACCTTATTTATTTGCATTTTTATAGGAGAATAGTAAAATATTATTAACTTTGGGCCTGATATATAAACCTTTTAAAAGCCCAATAAACTCGTAAACCTATCTACTAAGCCGCTTTTTCAGTCGCTAAGGAACCCTAATATAGCTGAAAAACACGCGTAATAAAGCTCTCTCGGTCAACTTTGCTTTTTAAATCCCGCTGAAGTTTATAATGGGTTCATGATATTAGTTGAAACTTTGATTAGTTAAAGTTTTATACAAAGCTCGAGTTTTGCGAATAAACTACTGTGGAATGTAGCTATAGCATTTCACTTTCAAAACTTTCGTGAGTTGTACTACACATTATTACAACAACGGGAAATTACTCACGTAAATGATAAATTGTCAATGAGGACACCACCAATGTTTCGATTCATCTAGAGAATCTTCTTCAGGGTGAGTGGACCATAACGCGCGCGCTACCCTGCTCGCATTGAAGAAGATTCTCTAGATGAATCGAAACATTGGCGGTGTCCTCATTGACAATTTATCATTTACGTGAGTAATTTCCCGTTGTTGTAATAATGTGTAGCTATAGCGTTTAAATATGGCATTTTTACGAAAATAATTATTGATTTTACGTTTTATGACGAGTAATAAATGTTTTTGATGAATGCGGAATCGTTTTTAGGGTTCCGTACCCAAAGGGTAAAATCGGAACCCTATTACTAAGACTTCGCTGTCCGTCTGTCTGTCCGTCTGTCCGTCTGTCCGTCTGTCCGTCTGTCCGTCTGTCTGTCTGTCACAGGGCTGTATCTCATGAACCATGATAGCTAGACAGTTGAAATTTTCACAGATTATGTATTTCTATTGCTGCTCGAACAACAAATACTAAAAACAGAATAAAATAAATATCTAAGGGGGGCTCCCATACAACAAACTTGATTTTTGCATTCCAGCGCCATCTAGTTTCATTTGATGTTACTACGTATTATAGGTACTTTTCGCGGTCTCATGCGACCGCTCGGGGTATGTGAGGTAAGATGAAAGAGGTTTGCGATTCCGCTGGCAGGTGGCGCTATTTTACCACTATCGGTAAAGTAAGTCGGTAAATAGGTGGTACTTCACATGATCGAATAAAAAGTTTGAAATTGAATTATTGAATTCATGTAGTTAGGTAAATAGGTACCTAGGTAGATATTATTAATTTCCAATTAATTTCGAGTTCGAATCCTGGCCGTGCATCAATGGATATTTCTGTTCGAAAAATGTACCTATATGCGCGTTACACGTTACACGTGTTTATAACAGTGAAGGAAAACATCGTGAGGAAACCTGTTAGTATTCTTGAAAGCGGCGACGGGATTGCAACCTGTCACGTGTGGAATGCTAACTACGTAGTTAGGTAAATAGGTAGGTTACGAGATATTATGAATTATTTTTTATGTTTCTAGGGTTCCGTATCTAAAGGGTAAAAAACGGGACTACTAAGACACCGCTGTCCGTCTGTCTGTTACCAGGCTGTATCTCGTGAACCGTGATAGCTAGACAGTTGAAATTTTCACAGACGATGTATTTCTCTAAAATCAGCGTAAAATAAATATTTAAGTGAGACTCCCGTGACAAACGTGATTTTTTTGCGGTTTTGATAATAGTACGGAACCCTTCGTGCGCGAGTCCGACTCGCACTTGGCCGGTTTTTTTCTTAATAACCACAAAACATACAGTTTTGTTTTTATGACAAAGATAACTTAAGGATTTAATCTAGATAAATTAAAGACAGAAACACGATTGATGAAACTTTTCTCGATAGATTTATTTTCCAAAGTTGGCTCTTCAAAAACACTAGTTTCGTTTTTAATTAAAACTATGAATAGCTAAATAGTTCATTTTTATATAATTTGTTAGATAATCATACTAGCTAGGTACCTAAATTTAAGACAGTTTCTTTTTATGTTTGATGGTTTTCAAGATACCTAATGCAGTTTTATCACTTTTTCTGTCTTATCCGGGTAGACTCAGCCCATACAAAACGTCAAAAATTTCACTTATCACCTTAATACTAAAAGAAAACCAACGATATTTTGACCAAACAAAATCAAAATTAAGTAATGAAATAGGATCACTGAAATCTCCAAGTACGGTAGTCATCGTTTCAGATCTTCCGGCGTTTTAGATTGTTTTAGGTCTGAAAAATCATATTTTTAGTTTTTTTAAGTTTTAAAGTCATTATTGTAATTAAATTTATATGATCACATAATTTATACTTTAAACTATTCTTTACACAATAGAAATGCCTTAAATTCGGATCACTCGATAAAAAAAGTTATGTGAGGCTCCT
Organism: Hydriomena furcata; assembly: GCA_912999785.1. NCBI lineage: Eukaryota > Metazoa > Arthropoda > Insecta > Lepidoptera > Geometridae > Hydriomena > Hydriomena furcata. The sequence goes on from OU538848.1 coordinate 8,771,738, forward strand.
ACATAATTACAAAAAAAAGTATTTAAGTATTTTATCGTTTATCTGGTTTCCATAGTGGTTTTGGCTAGATAGCGTTGTGTGATAATATCCACCAACAACAAAAAACGTGCTGAAAATACGTCCAATCTGCTAGAACTGTGTAATATAGCTTTGTCTGAAATTCGTATCTGAATCAGATATCGGATTTCGTAACTATATTTCAATAAATAGATATTGAATAAACGTGATTCATACGATATCGTATTGTAACACCGATTCGCATTGAACTGCATATTTGATGCGAATCGATATTGTAGGTTTTATAAAACCATATTTAGAGTTAATGTATATTATGATAGAACTTCCCTTCATACATTGTTTAAGCTTTGGACTGGCTGCATTCTTATACATTTTCCGTCTCATTAATAAACGTAGACTAGCGCAGGATTAAATATAGTCCAACGCTTACGTTTGGACTAGTCGAATTCAATATTAATAAACAAGGATTAGAAATGGAGTTGCTTACATTAAGCTGGTATTAACAAGTCTTGGTGTAACCTCAGATGATCTTTGGATAAGTAAATTTTTATTAATAGCACCGTAATATCTAGTGATATTGTAATAATATAGTTTTTGAACGAGCCAGTAAACGGATATCAGATATCTTTAACGGATATCAGATATGGTTTGTATCTCCTCTATAATCAGCAAATAGTGCTCAAAACGTACCTACCTATTAGGTACCGAGTACTCGTGCATTCAGTTTTTTACAGGATTACGATACCTCTTCTACTCTTATGTTTTTTGTTGAAAGTTCAGTCAAAAAAACGTACAAAACTCCGATAATAGGTCCAATTCAGCGTGGGACAGAGAATGGACGAAATAACTTTGGATTTCTGCTAGTACAGCCCGTTTAAATGATAGCTAGGTTAGTCATGATAAAACTATCTTTGCTATTACAAGGAATGATATGATTACTAGCAGAAACCCTAGAGAGTAAAAAAGCTAGTTTGTTTTATACCGAAAAAATATACATAATATTTTAAGCTTTTTTTGGATTTAACATTATTATATTATTTATGTGAAATTACGTACAAAAACCTATTGACGATAAAAGCACCGAGAAATAAAATAAAATATAAATAAATATAGATATTGGTGGACATTTCACACATCGCCATCTAGCTCCAAACTAACCAAGGCTTGTATTATGGGAGCCAAATAACTGATAGAATAAACATCTAATACTAATATATTACAGCTAATATACAGCGGCGATGGGCTTGCAACCTTTCACGTACGGAATGCTAGTATACTTTACTCAATCAGTAAATCTTCCATATTTTACCTGCAATTGATTGGAGTATCCTAGCTACCGTGTTATTATTGCTATTTTTTACATGAGTAATTCATAATATACCTACTAGCCGACCAAAATTTATATTTTTTTTTATCGGGTCAAGTTCAAAAATTGAAAGTTGCCTGAAAGTGCTATTCTCTTTTGCTTTTTATTGAAGTTTGGGCAGGACAAAGTCTGTCACGGGTCGGCTAGTCTTTTTCCTCCAATTAGGGCTGCTATCCGTCCGGGTTTCCCCAGATTTGTCCTAGTTTAGAGGGCGTCCGGGGAGCGTCCGGGCGGGGTTTCATTTGTAGGCCGGGTTTCAAATTTGTCCACACAAGCACTGTGCCGGAATTGTGAAATCAACTTTTCGATTAAGGGAGCCGTTTGTGAAATATTAAGCTTTAAATTGAACCCCCGTAAACATTTCCGGGTCCTAGGCTCTAAAATCCGGGGTTTTCACGTGTCTTGTCCTAGTTGCCAAATTTTAGAGATGGCAGCCCTACCTCCAATTGACTGTAGTGACCAAGCCACAACGTAATTGTTGCTGTAACCGATCGACATAAAGTCTGTCCACCTTCCCTCCTATCTTCCTAATTGGTTTCGTGAAGAACTTTGTTTCATTGTTATGTAGCACTGTTTCACTTCAATTTATTATTACAGAGTTCTTTACAAAGGACACATTTCCTTTAAGGACATGTTCTAATTATTCTATAGAATAGAATAGGTTGGGATCTAATCCAATCAAGTCTGATTAGATTTAAATAGTCTTAATAAAGTATAGTGGACGTTTCACACAGCGCCATCTACCAACTAATCAAAGCATGTTTAAATTATATACCTTTTTTTTGTAAAAACATCTACTGTACTGCAAAATGTGGGTATTGTGCCAAAGATAATGTTTGGACGAGCCTTTCAATACCCAATTATCTTCAAGGATCTGGAGACTAGCCGACTCTTAGGAAACTAGGTGACCCGTGACAGATTTTGTCCTGTCCAAATTTCAATAATTGCGTAGAAAAAAACTTCCAATTTTTTAACTGACCTGATTACGAATTTTGGTAAAATACGTATCATTAGTCAAAACTGCGTTGCTATTACGACTAAATGTTTTTAATCTATGCTAAAAAATAAAAAACACTTGACTGGCCTCACAGCTCAGTTAGTAGTAACTCTGCCTTTTGCGCTGTAGGTTGTGGGTTCAATACCCACCCGGAATAAACATTTGTTTGATGTTTGTTCTGTATCTGGGTGTTAATATGTAATAAGTATGAAATTACAAAAAAAAAAACGTGTTTTCTATCAGTTATCTGGTTCCCATAGTACAAGCTTTGCCTAGTTTGGAGATAGATGGCATTGTGTTTAAAGTCCGCCAATATTTATTTAATAACCTACTGTACTGCAAAATGTGCGTATCGTGCCAAACATAATGTTTGGACGTGCCTCTGAATACCCAATGAGATATCTTCAAGGACCTAAGCGCAAAAGGTCAGTATGGTGAAGACTGTGTATGGGGCAATAGGGATTTATTATCATTTAAGGCAATACTTGAAATTTTTTGACGTTTTGTATGGGCTGAATTTACCCGGATAAAACGGAAAAAGTGCTAAAACTGCAATATCTTGAAAACGATCAAATTTAAAAAGAAACCGTCTGTAATTTCTTTAGCTAGTATGGTTATCTAACGAATTATATAAAAATGAACTGTTTAGCTATTCATAGTTTTGATTAAAAACGAAACTAGGGTTTTTGAAGAGCTAACTTTGGAAAATAAATCTATCGAGAAAAGTTTCACCAATCGTGTTTCTGTCTATAATTTATCTAGATTATATCCTTAAGTTATCTTTGTCGTAAAAAACAAAACTGTATGTTTTGCGGTTATTGAGAAAAAACGATTCTGCATTCTTCAAAAGCATTTATTACTACTTTTAAGCCTCGCTTACAATTACTTTGACCTACCGAAACATCCCTAGGTACACGTGGCATACAAATAGGTAGTGTCTGGCTAATTGGTCAGAGGGAGAAAATTAAGTTATTTAGAGTACCTAATGAAACAGAATAACTTAACAGACCCTGGGGCAATGAGTAGACTAGCTAGTTCTACTAGTTCATGTCTGTTAAACAAGAACATGGTGGTAGGACGAGTAATAAATGTTTTTGTTGAATGCAGAATCATTTTTTCTCAATAACCGCAACACATACAGTTTTGTTTTTTATGACAAAGATAACTTAAGGATATAATCTAGATAAATTATAGACAGTAACACGATTGGTGAAACTTTTCTCGATATATTTATTTTCCAAAGTTGGCTCTTCAATAACACTAGTTTCGTCACATTAAAACTATGAATAGCTAATTCATTTTTAGGGTTTTGTACCCAAAGGGTAAAAACGGGACCCTATTACTAAGACTTCAGACAGTCTGTCTGTCTGTCTGTCTGTCTGTCCGTCTGTCTATCACAGGGCTGTATCTCGTCGTCGAATAACCGTGATAGCTAGAAAGTTGAAATTTTCACAAATGATGTATTTCTGTTGCTGCTATAACAAATACTAAAAACAGCATAAAATAATTATTTAATAGATAATAGTACGGAACCCTTCGTGCGCGAGTCCGACTCGCACTTGGCCGGTTTTTTCAATGTAATTATTAGTTCTTAAACTATAGTTTAATGATTTTTCCAGCACATTTTTACCCTATTGCAGAGAAAGAGGGATATAAGATGAGTGACGTACGCCTTCAAATTATGAAGGATTTGTTTCCTCCTCCCATTAGTCGAGAACGTTCGATTATGATAAGAGCCCTTATAGCTCTTATTTATCATCAGCTCTTCTAATCCATATAAATGCTCCTGACGGGCGTACAGTAAACGTTTTGGCCGTACCATTGATTTAAAAAAAAATCCTAATAATATTATAAATGCGAATGTTTGTGATAAGGCCGCTATGTTTGAAATTTGCTGCAGTATGTAGATAAAAAATCAGAATAAATAAAGAGGGAACTCATAATCCGAAAAACCACCCCTAAATGATAAAGAAAACGCAAAAGGGATGATTTTGGTATAAATGCTGGTGTGCAACAAATCTGACATCACAGACTAAAAACATTTAGTCGTCATAGCAACGCAGTTTTGACTAATAAATGATACGCATTTTACTAATATTCGTAATTTATTTTATCAGTACAAGGTTTGTAGGGAAAAAATTGGAAGCTTCCTGAAATAGCTTTTTACTATGCGATTATTACAAAAAAAAATTACAAAACAACGTTTGTCGGCTGGTATATATACGAGTATATATAGGATCACGACTGTAAACTCCAAGTACGGCAGACATAATTTCAGATCTTCAGACGCTTAGATCCTCTAAAGATGTCTAGTAGGGGAAGTCAGAGGCACGTCCAAGCAATATATTTGATACATGCCCACATTTTGCAGTAGTTAGCATTCCATACGTGACAGGTTGCAAGCCCATCGCCGCCCGCTTATTAGCAAAGAATGCGCCAATCACCCTGTATAACTTTTTGTTGTACATAATTACATACATTATGTTCATTACACTAAATGCCTGTCCTAGGGATCAAACCCACAACCTAAGGCACAGAAGGCAGAGCTCCTAAAATAAAATTATCTTTTTAGGGTTCCTTTCCCAAAGGGTAAAAACGGGACCCTATTACTAAGACTTCGCTGTTCGTCTGTCTGTCTGTCTGTCCGTCTGTCTGTCACAGGGCTGTATCTCAGGAAGCGTGATAGCTAGACAGTTAAATTTTTCACAGATGATATATTTCTGTTGTCGCTATAACAACAAATACTAAAAACAGAATAAAATAAAAAATATCTAAATGGAGCTCCTATACAACAAACGTGTTTTTGGCAGTTTTTAATAGATAATGGTACGGAACCCTTCGTGCGCGAGTGCGACTCGCGTGGCCGGTTTTCTATAACTCGCAAGCATCTCGATCCTCACTTTCTTCTCACTACAAATATTTCCTGTTACCGATAGTAGGGGCCCAAATAATCACTCATCTACACCTATATTCAGTTGACTGTATGTAATTGATTACGTTATTTTACTTGTTCTAATTAATCCTTTGCCGTTTAATCAACCTTTCAGGGAATAGTGGGTCCCACAAGTGGGCTTAATCACTACTGAACTGGGATTACGACTGTGGTGAAAAAGCATACTTCAGCACTCCAGAATTTATAAAATAAATAAATAGGAACAGGACTGTAATCCCCAAGTACGGTAGACATCCTCTCAGATCTCCAGGCACTTAGATCCTTTGAATATGTCTAGTGGGGGTAGTCAGAGGTACGTCCAAACATTATATTTGGCACATGCCCACATTTTGCTTCGAAAAGACTCAGAAGTAATAAATGTTTTTGATGAATGCAGAATCCTTTTTTTCTCAATAACCGTATAACATACAGTTTTGTTTTTTATGACAAAGATAACTTAAGGATATAATCTAGATAAATTATTATTATAGACAGAAACACGATAAGTGAAACCTTTCTTGATAGATTTATTTTCCAAAGTTGGCTCTTCAAAAACACTAGTTTCGTTTTTAATCAAAACTATGAATAGCTGAACAGTTCATTTTTAAATAATTCGTTAGATAATCATACTAGCTAAGTAAATTATAGACAGTTTCTTTTTAAGTTTGATGGTTTTCAAGATAATGCAGTTTTATCACTTTTTCCGTCTTATCCGTGGAGACTCAGCCCATACAAAAAACCAAACATTTAACATATTACCTTAATCAATATAATTTATTAATATTTTTACGTTTTTCTTAGAAATTCCCTGTTTTTATTCCTAAAATTTCCAAACAATGTTTATACGCCGATAAGCAAAATACAAAGACTCTTGATCTCTTATTTACCATCGTATATTATTATTGATTTACCTGTTTACAAATGAATAAATTAATAATGTATGAACGTGCCTATTACCTAGGCCCATAAAAGTGAATATATACTACTTAGACGTCTCAAAGTGATCCTTGTGATTTTATTTTAAGTTTTGATTATGAGGTAAAATTTGTATTTTTGTATTTGTGTTTTTAATGGATAAATTAAAAACTGCTAAACTAATTGTTTAAATATTTTTACTTATCAAAAGGTACAGGTTGCTGATGCAACTGACAAAATTCAAATTCAAATTCATAAACGAAGGTAAGTAACCCTGTCTGTCTGTCTGTGACAATATCACGTTCAAACTGCTGGGCCGATTGTCTGTCATGAAATTTTATATAGAGATAGTTTGAAGTTTTAGGATGAACATAGGCTAGTTTTTTTCCAAAAAATAATTTATATTTTCAGGAGTTTTAATATTTTACGATACAGTTGTCAAAAATCAATTTCCTGAAGTCGCGAGTAAAAGCTAGTATTTATATAAATACTAGCCGACCCAAATTTCAATAATTGAATAGAAAAGACTGAATATTTTTAGTCGTGTGTTGTCAGATTTGTTGCACACCAGCGCCATCTATACAGAAATCATACCTTTTGCGTACTTTATTATTTTGGGGATGGTTTTCATATTTATAAGTAGTCTATTATTTAGGGCAGTATATCTACATTACAGAAAATTTCAACTTAATCCGTTTTGTCGTTTAGTCCTGATTGAGGAACAAACATACATACAAACACACAAACTTTCACATTTATAATATTATTAGGATTGGTACATCAATATATCCAGTGACGTAAAAAGCAAGTGCGACACAGATTAATACACAGTCAGTACTCGTCTACATAATTACTGTTATTTATTCTGTAGTCTCGTCCCGTCCCGTTTAGATGAGTCTCATTTCGTCCCATTTAGTTTAACGACACCCCTTTCACTGGAGTTCCTTTGTAGAGGAACACAAAATAATACCTAAATTGTATCTGAGACTGTTAAAACGGTTGCGTTTGGTATTTATATAACTAGATGGCGTTACTAGTCGTGTTGGCCGTGGGAGTTACAATGTATTCTAACCAGAAGATATTATAGATATTAAGATATTAAGATATTACTCTAGTGTCATCTAGGGAGGAAACAGGAGAATACGTTTGTATAGAAAAACGTCTGACCAGAAATAAATAAATAAATATTTATGGACATTTCACACAGCGCCATCTAGCCCCAAACTAAGCAAAGCTTGTAATATGGAAACCAGATAACTGATAGAATACTTATATACTTTTTTTTGTTCTTAATACATACTTATTATACATATTAACACCCAGACACAGAACAAACATCTATGTTCATCACAAAAATGTTTATCCCGGGTGGGGATCGAACCCACAACCTACAGCGCAGAAGGCAGAGCTACTACCAACTGAGCTATGAGGCCAGTCAAGGAATGCTTTAATACGCTCAAAATAGTAAAGGTGAACATCGTGGGTAAACATGTTAGTATTCTAGCGATGGGCTTGCAACCTGTCACGTATGGAATGCCAACTAAAGCAAAATATAATCCACTTACCGCTCTAGGAAAACGTTTTGGAAAACTCAACATTTAAATTTCTTATTCCTAAGCTAACCTGAGTGATGTTGTTCTGTCCAAATTTAAATAATCCCATTAAAAAACACTTTCACCTTTTCCGAATTTCACAATTTTCCGGGCAACTTTTCCAATTTTTCTTTCCTTAAACGTTTAAAAATAAAACTTCCAAATCCAATTATCAAAATAATCCAATTGCCAATTAAAATTGTATATAATATATACATATATAGATTTCTTATAAATTGTATAAAGATTTCTTAAAAGAAACTAATTAAAAATAAATTGTTGCTATATTTTTTATGATCGCGTAAATTTTTTTTCCTGGTGTTATTTATAAATATTTTTTTGGAATAAAAACATTCGATACATAACCGGAATTCAAATATGCAATCCTTTTGATTGAAAGTCGAAGTACTTACTAGGCCACCACTAAGCAAGTGGTAACTAATGGAAGGCAATGGAAGGGTCATAGATTGGCCTACATTTCAGAAGGGCGTTAACATTAAACCGTGTAAATAAATCTAATTAATGAACACGAGCGTGAAATACGCTCAGGTACGAGAACCATACGGTAATAGGTCATTATATAAATAAAAATCAATTGCCGTATGAAAAAAATACTTGAGAAAGGTTTGGCCGATTTGGCTGTTTTTTGGTAATTATATAAATAACTAGCCGACCCGTGACAGACTTTGTACTGCCCAAATTTCAATAGTCGCATAGAAAAAAACACTTTCAGGACACTACAAATGTTTTCCATATAAACCTTGTCCTGATAAAATAAATTACGAAATTTGGTAGAATGCGGTAATCATTCGGTAGTCAAATTTGTGTCAGATTTTTTGACAAAATGTATTTCCAATACCGACCTTGGTAGGATTCAACCATTTTGGTAGAATGCGTTGCTATGACAACTCAATGTTAACGGTCTACGATGTCTAATTTTTTGCACATCAGCGCTATCTATACCAAAATCATCCTTTTTGCGTTTTTTATTGTTTATAAGGGTTGTTTTTCGGATTATAAGTTCCCCCTTTATTTATTCAGATTTTTATCTACATACGATACCTACTACAGTAAATTTCATCTTAATCCGTTTTGTTGTTAATTTTTGATTAGGGAACAAACATAGCAGCCTTATCACAAACTTTCACATTTATAATATTATTAGGATAAGTTTTCTAATGAAAAATATTTTTCAATGACAAGCTTTTGTAAAATCATTTAAACCATCGAACACCATAACATTGTCATCGGAACTTGACAAGTATGCAAAGTTTTTACTCAATCGAAGTATTTACTAACGAGTTCCATCGTGAGTGTCTGTTGAACAGCTCTTAGCTCCATCATCAGATAAGCTCACTGTCACCTTATTGCATTGTCACCGAAGTTACATAAGTATGCGAAATTTCAGCTCAATCGGTTGGGGATAACTGCTTCAAAATTGAGTTGCAAGATTCCACCTTAACAACATAGTTACATACATAAATTGCAAGTTAAATAAAGCTTGAATACACAAAGTTTTTGGTTATTTGACCTATATCCTACATTTGCAGTTTATTTTGTTAAAAAATATTTTATTTCTCTTTTTCACTAGAACATTATGGGCTTATTCATCGAAAATAACCTCCCCTACAACCACTTTGCAGGTATAGGTCGAATGACCAATAAGCCTGTATTAGGATCACGACTGTAATCCTTAAGTCGGGATATGGCTATCGGTATACGGTCGGGGTTTGAACCCACGACCTTCAGATTCAGTCAAAAGCGGAGGTCTATGCTACAAATAGGTCACTAGAAATTAATATTGATATTGCGATTAACAAGCTCTGATAAAATATATACGTTTATATCCGTGTTCATGTCCGTTTAAAGAAAGACTAGTTAAATTCTTGCGACTTCTTTCACGTGTTATTTTTTAGCAGTCTACCTTCACTGCACCCCTTTAGGGGTAAAGTTACGGGAATTCCTTTCTTAATGCACCCCTTCATAATAAAAATATACACCCTCCAATTTCAAGTTTTTAGGACCTTTGGTTTAGGCTGGGCGTTGATAGATCAGTCAGTCAGTCACGCAAGTTTTATATATAGATATTAGATTGGATAAACTAAGTACCTACCTTTACCTACTCAAGTAGGTACTTACAAAGTATTTGATTGGTATAAATTATTAATGTAAATTGAAAGGTAGGCAATCTGACAAAATTCATCTTTTGATTAGTTTAGTTGGTTTTTAGGGTTCCGTACCCAAAGGGTAAAATCGGAACCTTATTACTAAGACTTCGCTGTCCGTCTGTCCGTCTGTCTGTCCGTCTGTCTGTCACAGGGCTGTATCTCATGAACCGTGATAGCTAGACAGTTGAAATTTTCACAGATTACGTATTTATGTTGCTGCTCTAACAACAAATACTAAAAACAGAATAAAATAAATATTTAAGGGGGCTCCCATACAACAAACATGATTTTTTTGGTTTTTATAGATAACTAGCGACCCACCCCGGCTTCGCACGGGTAGCATGTTATTATACATATAAACCTTCCTCCTGAATCACTCTATCTATTAAAAAAAACCGCATCAAAATCCGTTGTGTAGTTTTAAAGATATATGCAAACATACACACATACATACAGACGCGGGAAGCGGAAAGCGACTTTGCTTTATGCTATGTAGTGATGGTACGGATCCCTTCGTGCGCAGGTCCGACTCGCACTTGGCCGGTTTTTTTGATTAGTTGGTTAAGTACAATGTAAAGTCTAGTTTTTAAATTGATTTAAAGTACTAAGTTACTCAAGTACTTTTTTACCCGACTGCGGTGGGTAATATTTATTTAATATCTATTATTGAAAATATCATCACGACTGTAATCCCCTAGTACGGTAGACATCCTCTCAGATATCTAGGCGCTCAGAACCTTGAAGATGCCTAAAGGGCACATGCAAACATTTTGCAGTAGTTAGCATTCTACATGTGACAGGTTGCAAGCCCGTGGCCGCTATAATCTGTTATTCACAGCTCAGTTGGTAGTAACTCTGCCTTCTGCGCAGTAGGTTGTGGGTTCGATCCCCACCCAGGGCAAACATTTGTGTGATGAACATAGATATTTGTTTTGTGTCTGGGAGTTAATATGTATAATAAGTATGTAAAAAAAGTATTTTTTACAAAAAAAAAAGTATTTATACCATACCTACTTTAAAAAGCTTATTTTATTCACTGTTTTGTTTTTATTCACTATTTTGGTGTTTGAATTTGGAACACAAAATATATTCGGTCTCTATTTCAATGCTTACACAAACTCCTTGCGCTGAGATTCGAAATTCAAAACTCTTTGGTACAAATAAATTCTCGAGATTTGATTGGTCGATATTTGCGACAAGGAGTTTGGCATTAGATTAAATAAATATTCTCGTAGTCATGGTATAAAGTATAGTATGCAACTCCTGAATAAAGTACGAATTTATATCGAGGGCCATGAATCACTCGCGTCGTTCAGGATTCTAACAGTTGAATCACTCGCTGCGCTCGTGATTCAATCATTAGAAACCTTCACTTGCTCGTGACTCATCTACGGCCCTCGCTTTAAATCCGTCCTTTATTCACTAGTTGCATAATATACTATTAAGTATGCTATCAGTTTTCTGGTTCCCATAGTACAAGCTTTGCTTAGTTTGGGGCTAGATGGCGCTGAGTGCAAAGTCCGCAAATATTAATATTATTATATTATTATTACAGAATAATAATTAATCCAACTATAATAAATCCGAAAGATTGTGTTTGGATGTTGATTTAACGATTTGGATGAAATTTGGAATAATTATGCCCTTTTCTAAATGGAATAATACTTTTGCGAGAGAAGCCGCTAAAAGCTACTTAGTTATATATTATGTTGCAAATTCAAAATACAAAAAAAAAACATAAAACTGACCGAAAACCTGTTAAAGTATTAAAATGTCTATAAATACAAGATTTTGAAATAACACATTGTGTTTACATACGAAGGATAATCCAAATAAATCACAATAAAGTTGTCCTAAATAAACAATTTAAAAAAAACCAGCCAAGTGCGAGTCGTACTCGCTCACGAAGGGTTTCGTACCGTATCTATAAAAACGGCGGAACGTTTGTTGTATGGGAGCCCCACTTAAACATTTATTTTATTCTGTTTTTAGTATGTGTTGTTATAGCGGCAACAAAAATAGATCATTTATTTTGTGAAATTTTCAACTGTCTAGCTATCACGGTTCATGAGATACAGCCTTGTGAAAGATAGACAGAGAGACAGACGGACAGCGAAGTCTTAGTAATAGGGTCCCGCTTTTACCCTTTGGGTACGGAACCCTAAAAAGATAATAATATTTGTAATTTATACAGAGTGTATATTTAAATACACAGTTTTATTATATTAGTTTTGTGCCCAAACAAATTTGAATTTACATACGAGATTTTAATGTTTGATTAGAGACGGTCCCCCAATTATGTGCCCTACTCGCAATTAAAATTGTACGGAACACGTACCAGCCTCTTTGTGAAATATTAGGATACAGTGAAATTCGTTTTGTAATTAACTTTTGTAGTTATAGTAGTAATTTTAATAGTTTATAACGTAGTTTCTATAGCGACCCGCCCCGGCTTCGCCCGGGTTTAATACATATAAACCTTCCCCCTGAATCATTCTATCTATTAAAAAAACCGCATCAAAATCCGCTGAGTAGTTTTAAAGAAGATGGTAAGCAGCGATGGGCTTGCAACTTGTCACGTATGGAATGCTTCAAAATGTGATGACGTGTTAAAATAATTTATTGTAATGGTTGGACGTGCCTTTGACTACCCATATATTCCGGGATTTGAGCGTCTAGATATCTAAGAGGATGTCTACCATACTTGGGGATGACAGTCGTGATTTTATTTCATTCTTTCACAAAATGGTATAGAGATTTAGTTTTTTTTCTTTTTTCGTTAATTTACTACGTACTGAGAAATACATAGATCAAAAATGTATACACCCTCAATAATAATTGAAGTCATAAGAAGAATAAACAATATATCTTAGTCGAATACATAACAGAATAATAAATACTATCTTCAACTCAAAACTGTAATTTTTCTCGTGAAGATCTTTGCTTAGATTTTAAACTTCGATTTAGATTTAGAATTAGTCTAGAAAAAAAATAGGATCACGACTGTAATTCCTAAGTACGGTAGACTCTCAGATATTGGCGTCAGCAAACATATATGTCTAGCTTCATATATAACAAGGTAAACAAACATGTTAATATACATCCACTGTCAAAACGTGAGGCTAAATGAAAACTAAAAAACTGGCTAATAAAACTGGATTACCATAAATCAGAATCGCTACTATTACCATAACCATTTTTGACGTACTATAGTTGATTTAGTGGCTTTAACAAAACACACATACACACACACACAAACACACACACACCTACACACACAAACACACACACACCTACACACACACACACGTTTATACACTTTGTATACATACATTTATATTAATTTCTTTTTCTTTTCGTTTATTCTCATCATTTGATAAACCTATTCATTATTATCTTTTTTCTTACTTTTAAGTTTGTTAAATTTCTTCACTTGAAATTAGTTAGTGCATAAGGATGGAACAGGAACTTGATGTCTGAATCACAGGTTATATATTACCTAGCTCAGAGATCAAGGGCTTTAAAAACTATTTGTATATCTTGTGAGTGAAATAAATAAAGTTTATTATTATTATTATATTAAGGCGCTTAGATCCTTGAAGATGTCTAGAGGGGGTAGTCAGAGGCACGTCCACACTGCCCACATTTCGCAGTAGGTAGCATTCTATACGTGACAGGTTGGAAGCCCATCGCCCCTTATAATAATACTAAGGGCAATGTAATAAAATCAACTTACCTCTCAATACAGAGACTAAATATCCAATTTTGGAACACATATTGATATATCTACTATAACACCACTACACATAATTCAAATTCGATTATTTGAGAATCACTTCCACATTATCAAAAGCCCACTACACTATGTCAAACTTTGGCACTGTCAACGTCACTTTGGCACACTTGTCAACGTCACTTTGCTCACTAGTCACTTAGTGTCACTCATAGTTTTGTCAGCACTATTTCGCTGTATTTAGGCTTGGCACATCGACATGTGCTTGTTGGTGGAGTACATATCTGAAAAAATAGAAAAAATATTCATTATTAAACATTCGAGTAATAAATTCAATAAAGAAATTTAGGAAACTGTGTAAATGAATATATCTATGTAAATAAAAATGAAACTCCGAAATGTATGTTTGTAATGAGTTCGTTATTGTCAGGATAAAAATCCACTTTTCAATTATAAAATTTAGAAAAAACTGAAAGTGCGTTTTTTTATGTGATTTTTGCAATGTGACAGGACAACGTCTGTTAGGACAGCTAGTAATCAATAAATATAGGTGGGCATTTCACACAGCATTAAACTAAGCATGGCATATCTCAATAACCCATTAAGACGAAATAAAATAGTAGCAAGCAAAAAAAATGTTTTTTACAGGAATTAAGACTACTCTCGAAAATGTAGACAAAATGTGTGTAGAAAAGAACACACGTAACCCCTCGTGCGAATCGATCAATTTGCAAAGTTTGAACATCCAGTTTCAGTTCTCAGAAGTTGTCTTAAATCACCCTGTATATCAATATATATATAGGATCACGACTGTAATCCCCAAGTTCGGTAGACATCCTCTCTCTCTCTCCATACGATTATATCCTTTGAAGATGTCTAGTGGGGGTAGTCAGAGGCACGTCCAAACATGATATTTGGCACATGCCCATATTTTGCTGTAGTTAGCATTCCATACGTGACAGGTTGCAAGCCCATCGCCGCTTATAAGAATACTAACTGGTTTCCTCATGTTTTCCTTCACCGTTTTAAACACGTGTTTCTGATGCTCATATAAATTTTAGAACAGAAAAATCCATTGATGCACGTCGGGTTTCAAACCCACGACCTTCAGATTGAAAATCGAGGTACCTCCTACTCGGCCAACATGGTACGGCCTGTATATCAAAAAATGAAAAAAAAAACGGTATAACGAGCCCCTATACACATGCTAACTCAAATAAAACAATAAATTGCGAGCGAAACTTGAAAATGTGTCACTTCAGTCCTAAATAAACACAAGTTAATGCATTTTTTCTCGAAACGTGTACGAATAAAACATGGTTTCCGTAAGTTTTATTATTTTGGGACTGAAATATCGCTAGGTAAATAATTATAATGGTACACGAAATAAAAGTAATTTTGTTGCTACAGCGAAAAACGAGTTTATTTTGACTTTGTTATTTTTATACCAGCATTTTTTTAACAAAAGAAACACGATACGCGCTAAAATAAAAAAACCGGCCAAGTGCGAGTCGGACTCGCGCACGAAGGGTTCCGTACCATTATCTATAAAAACGGCAAACAAATCATGTTTGTTGTATGGGAGCCCCCTTAAATATTTATTTTATTCAGTTTTTAGTATTTGTTGTTAGAGCAGCAGCAGAAATACATCATCTGTGAAAATTTCAACTGTCTAGCTATCACGGTTTATGAGATACAGCCCTGTGACAGACAGACGGACAGACAGACGGACAGCGAAGTCTTAGTAATAGGGTCCCGTTTTTACCCTTTGGGTACGGAACCTTAAAAATGTTGATGTCATCTAAACTGAGCTATGAGATTCTTATAGCTCAGTTTCGGTTCGATCCCCACCCCACCCAGGACAAACATTTGAACATGAACATAGATGTTTGTTCTGTGTCTGGATGTTATAATGTATAATAAGTACCTATGTATAAAAAAACTTGAGAGGTGTCAAGGGACACCCGGATGGAACGAAGTTCTCACAAAATAACGTGGGACAAGGGAAGGGGAATCAACTTTGACTTCGACCTCGACCTCGACCTCGACCTCGACTTCGACTTCGACCTCGACCTCGACCTCGACCTCGACCTCAACCTCGACCTCGACCTCGACCTCGACCTCGACCTCGACCTCGACCTCGACCTCGACCTCGACCTCGACCTCGACCTCGACCTCGACCTCCACTTCCACCTCGACCTTGACCTCGACACAATTAATAGATATATATATTAATAGATATACTATAGCAAAAAAGTGTCGTGACAACTTTTCGTGACAACTTTTCGTAAGAATTTTTTCCGTCTAGCCCCCTTTCACAACGCGCGATAAGGAACTTCGTTCCAAAAGTATATATAAGTATTCTATCAGTAAACTGGTTCTCATAGTACAAGCTTTGCTTGGTTAGAAGCTTAAAATGTCCATCATATTTATTTTAAAATTAAATAAATAAATAGGATCACGACTGTAATCCCCAAGTACGGTAGACAACTAAATCCATTCAGATCTCCAGGCGCTTAGATCCTTTGTAGATGTCTAGAAAGTGTAGTCAGAGGTACGTCCGAACATTACATTTTGCACATCACATGCCTTGTAGATGTCTAGAGCGGGTAGTCAGAGGCACATCACAACATTATATTTTGCACATGCCCACATGTTGCAGTAGTTAGCATTCCATTTTTATTTATTTAATTTACGATACGCTCCAAAATAAAAAATGTTGATGTCAAAAGAGAACTCAAATGGGATTACCGCTGATTGGTCCTCACAAACTAGGCGCCATTTAGACATACCCCAGAGGAAATCGGGACGATTTGGACTGCCATTTAAATTACTGACGTAATTTAGCTAAAGATGAAAAGTAGAGAGGAAGGTTGTTAGTAGGACGATACAAGCTTGAAGTAAATCAAATTACTTTATTTTTAACATTGTGTCTTTTAACGTGATAAGTGAAATTTTTGACATTTTGTATGGGCTGAGTCTACTCGGATAAGACGGAATAAGTGATTAAAAAAACCATCAAATTTAAAAAGAAACTGTTTGTAATTCACTTAGCTAGTATGATTATCTAACGAATTATATAAAAATTAACTGTTTAGCTATTCATAGTTTTGATTAAAAACGAAACTAGTGTTTTTGAAGAGCCAACTTTGGAAAATAAATCTATCGAGAAATGTTGTAAATAGGGTCGAGATGAGACAATTTTGTAATAGAATAACGCAGTTGATTTGCGGCAACAGAAGTAAAAAAGTAGGTGAATAAAGAAAAAATGTGTCAATTCAAGTTAAATGAAACTATCATCATTAATAATAGTGCAAACTAGATGAACAAAGACAGCCTTACAAACCGACAGACAGACGGAAACACACAATAATTACCTCTCACAAACATTTTGCCGCCTACATACAAGTTTTTGGGTGTATGGTCTAAGTTAAAGGAGTTAAGCTAAGAAACTTATAAAATCAATATGACTTATAATTATTATTATAATAATAATAATAGTAAGTTGTTTGAAAAATCGTTTTTTTACGCAATCAGGAAATCGCAAATAAAATGTAAAAAAAATATATTTTTATTTTATGTTAATTATTTGAGGTCTTTGTATGACCGCGATAGACTCAAAAGCTGAACAGAATTTAATGCGAAACTGATAATAATAATAGGTATTTTTAAAAGCTAAGGGTCAACAGTGACCCAAGGAAATATACTTCTAGAAATATTATCAAAGATATTTCTTTTGTTAATAAAAATTGCATATTTTTATTTTACTCAATTTTAACGACATTAGATCCTATGATATAGTCTTCAAGTCTTGTGTTCGTCCACACTGCGAGCATGGCGCGATTGCGATGATGATGGGCGCGAAGATGGCTCGTTTCATAAGTTTGACACATCGCGCCCGCCAAAGTTATTGATTATTGAGATAATTTTTTTAGACGTCTGAATTGAGAGCTCCTGTTTTTCCTACACAGCTTTTCTTATTCACTTTCTACAATTTTTTGAATGACATGAAAAAATACATCTAATTTCCACAATTTTCTACTAAATATACGGCTTTGTTAAACTAGAATCCAAGACCCGAGCTCTCCGTTCATACACATTTTGTTGCCACCGCACTAGGCTCGCAGTGTAGACACACGCTTACACCTTGTTCCACACAACATCTAACTAGGCCGGCGTGGGCAAAGCCTACACAATCAGGTTTAAAAGAAACTTAATGATTTTTTCAAGAGTGGGCATTGGCTACTTTATTTTGTAATAAAACGTGTGTATTCTTTAAGCCTATTAGGCTTTATAAAGTCAAGAGAATTATGATGTCTGTGTCTCTTATATAATACATCTGGTGTATAATAGAATAGTACCTAAGCTTTGGAAAGAACAGTTATTTTGATTTAAAAAATTATGGTAATTTTTTTTATTTTTTATAGATTTATTGTAGTGATTCTCAAGTTTCCATGTTTTTGTTCATGTATAACGGCTGGTCCGTTTTCAATGGTTTTTATGCTTTCTTGTAAGATAATGGTGGTAACTTATGATTTTATTTTATCTTTTATATTAATATATAAAATGGCGATGGGCTTGCAACCTGTCGCGTATGGAATGCTAACTACTGCAAAATTTGGGCATGTGCCAAATATAATGTTTGGACGTGCCTCTGACTACCCCACTAGACATCTTTAAAGGATCTAAGCGTCTGGAGATCTGAGAGGATGTCTACCGTATTTGGGGATTACAGTCGTGATATTACAGTCTATTTTCTTATATTTTATTGTATTTATTTTGTAGTGGTAATAAAAAATATTCTTATCTATTATTTTTTAATTTATGAGAAACTAGTAGTTTTTGATAAATCTTAATAAGCTACATAATACTACTCTGAATACGATGATTGTAATCTCCAATTACGTTAGACATCTTATATCATTGAAGATGTCTAAAGAGGATAGTCAGAAGTACGTCCAAACAACATAATTCCTCAAATAAAAGTCCTTCAAGTTAGTATGTTTTTAAATCTGACTGACTTTTTTATTGCTGACATTCAACATTCAACATGATATTAAAATGAATTCGTAAAAGTATTTTAATGTTATAAATTTTATAATATTTTTTTTTTATTACCTATAAAAATATGAATGCTCATATTCTAAAAATAGGAGATAAACAGATTTTTCTTTAAATGTATGTCAAAACAAACAAATAAAATACCTAGTTCAAATAAAAGCTCAGATCAGATCACGACTGTTATCGCCAAGCATAGGATATATCCGCTCATATCCTTGATTATCCAAGGTAGTCAGAGGCACGTCTAAACACTAATCCAAATTAACTTTCGTTCACACAGTAAGCTCTAAAACTTCATAAAAAATACGTAATACTACCGAGACAGGGGGTCTACTCGGAAACTGTAAACGAAATTTCGTGATAATATTCGTTTCAAAATTTCATCGTTTCGGATAAAGTTAGAAAGATGGAACGACCGTAACTACTTTTGACAATCATCGATGTTCGTAATCCTACTTACAAATCAGTTCAAACTATAGTCGAAACTATGTAATTTTTAAATGAATACATACATACTTATATTAGAAGTATTCTTGTTCCAGTTAGTATTCTTGTAAGCGGCGATGGGCTTGCAACCTGTCACGTATGGAATGCTAACTACTGCAAAATGTGGGCATGTGTCAAATATAATGCTTGGACGTGGCTCTGACTAACCCCTTTAGATATCTTCAAAGTTCTGAGCGCCTGGAGATCTGAGAAGTTGTCTACCGTACTTGGGGATTACAGTCGTGATCCTATTTATTTATTTACATACATAAAATCACACCTGTTTCCCAGAGGGCAGGCAAAGACCACGGCTTTCCATTTGCTACAATCCTGACATACTCTTGCTTCCTTAACCCGAATATTGTCACGAAATTTTGTTCTCGGTTAGCGAGTAGACCCCCAGATCCTTAGCGAACCATATTTTTATGACTACGCAAGTCCCAAAACATATTATGTCAATTTTTACCGCAGCCCACTGTATAACAGACTTTTTATCTGCATTATTAATGTGCCATTTACTTTTTATGTCACTTTTAAAACACGCTGAAACGTAAATGATATCTTTTTGATTTTCAACGGATGATATCATTTTTTTTTCAGCTTAAAAAAGTTGTTTTACATTGTTAACCTGTGTAGTCGATGTTTTTAACTCACGACGCAAAACGAGAGTGTAAAAGTTTTTGATGAATGCAGAATCGTTTTTTCTCAATAGCCGCAAAACATACAGTTTTGTTTTTATGACAAAAATATTATTTAGATAAATTACATACAGAAATATATGAACTTACAAAAAAACGTGACTTTTCAATTAAAAGTAGATTTTATTTAGTTTTTTGGGTTCCGTACCCAAAGGGTAAAAACGGGACCCTATTACTAAGACTTCGCTTTCCGTCCGTCTGACCGTCTGTCTGTCACAGGGCTGTATCTCATGAACCGTTATAGCTAGACAGTTGAAATTTTCACAGATGATGTATTTCTGTTGCTGCTCCAACAACAAATACTAAAAACAGAATAAAATAAATATTTAAGGGGGGCTCCCATACAACAAACGTGTATTTTTGCCGTTTTTTTATAGATAATGGTACGGAACCCTTCGTGCGCGAGTCCGACTCGCACTTGGCCGGTTTTTTTGTTTTTAAACGTAGTTATCATCAAACAAATGTTTATCCTGGCTGGGAATCGAATCCATTGAATACCATCTGCGAATTCCCAGCTTTCTTTTTTGATAATAAAAATAGCTGACCTAATAAAGACCACCTCGGCGGTGGCGTAGCGGGTGACTAACGAGCTAGGCGGGGGGTAGCGGGTTTAGTATCCAATTTATTGTAGGTACCTAGTTATTTAACATGATATTCGACGTGCCTCCGTGAGAAAACCAGTTAGTATTCTTGTAAGCGGTGATGGGCTTGCAACATGTTGTCACGTATGGAATGCTAACTGGAATCGCCCACATTCCAATTGTGTCTAATATAATGTTTGGACGTGTCTCTGACTACCCCCACTAGACAAAGCGTCTGGAGATCGGAGAGGATGTACACAAACATGTGAGGCCATAAATATTTAGATATAAAATGTTGCGTTTAAACATTAATTTGTTTGTCATACTAATGTGTGTACAGTCTGAGTGCCAAGTGTGAGTTCAAACCAAGGTTAGTGTTGCTACTCGTACATACAAGATCAGAGACAATGCCACTCAGCTCACCCATTGTCTATTGTAATCAGGCTCTACGTTAATGTCAAATCCACTCGTCATTTAAGCCTTATGACTAGTGATTACTTAGATACTAAGATATACAAAAGAATCTAGTCACTAGGTTTGACTATTTTTAGGGTTCCGTACCCAAAGGGGAAAAAATTAACCCTATTACTAACCCCCGTAATCTGAAACGACACTATGAGAACACGCAACCACAGTGGACGAAATCTTTTTTCATAAACATCACTTTATGTGTTGAGCGACACTGCACAGTGTGACTAGGGCACACTGCAGTTGCACTGGTTGCAGTGTCGCACAACACAGTGATGTTTATGAAAAAAGATTTCGTCCACTGTAGTTGCGTGTTCTCATAGTGTCGTTCTTGAATACGAGGGTAAGACTCCGCTCCGTCTGTCTTTCACCACGCTGTATCGCATGAATTATATAGCTACAGTTGATATTTTCACAGATGATGTATCTGTTGCCGCTATAACAACAAATACTAGAAACGGAATAAAATGAATATTTAACTGGGGCTCCCATACAACAAACGTGATTTTTTTGCCGTTTTTATAGGTAATGGTACGGAACCCTTCGTGCGCGAATCCGACTCTGACTTAGCCGGTTTTGTTTTAATCGCTTCTGAAGTCAGTATACTACATTTTCACCCTTTAACAATTATAGCTAGAACCATCTAGATTAAGTCAGCTTTAAAATAAAAAAAACCACATCAAAATCAGCCTATTCGTTTAGAAGCCATAGATGCCATAGACGCCAACGTTAAACTTATAACTTTAACTTTATGTCGAAGGTTAAAATAAACAAAAACAATTTATGTACGTAATAGAAACATGAAAAGACTTTTAATTTGAAGGATATTTTCATTTCCGTCGTGTAGTATAAAAAAAAGAATCTAACCAAACACACGAATTATTAAGAGGGTGGTCAGAGGCACGTCCAAACTTTACATTTTGCACATGTCCACACCTTAGATAGTCGTCTTCAAGGATCTAAGCACCTGGAGATCAGAGAGGATGTCTACCGTACTTGGGGATTACAGTCGTGATCATATTTAATTTGGCTCACAGTCATAACTGTCGGGTAGAATATCGTTATTAGCATTGTTTATTTTATTTAGCAAATATAATAAAACCGGCCAAGTGCAAGTCGGACTCGCGCACGAAGGGTTTCGTACCATTATCTATAAAAACGGCAAAAAAATACGTTTGTTGTATGGGAGCTCCACTTAAATATTTACTTTTTAGTATTTGTTGTTGTAGCAACAACAGAAGTACATCATCTGTGAAAATTTCAACTGTCTAGCTATCACGGTTCATGAGATACAGCCCTGTGACAGACAGACGGACAGCGAAGTCTTAGTAATAGGGTCCCGTTTTTACCCTTTGGGTACGGAACCTTAAAAAACAGCTAATTAATGTCCCAACGAGAAAAAAACCATTAGCACATGTGTTCGGTTCACACGATCGAGTTGTGAATAAATTAATACTCGTTTCTTTATATTTCTTTTCAAATCTTGCTTTTTTATAAGGATTACTTTTTACTTTCGTTTTTGCGATGACATGATAGCGATGTAGAAAGGAATTCTTTATAAATAACTAGCAGACCCACAACAGAATTTGTCCTGTCCAAATTTCAATAATCAGATAAATTAACGCACGTTGCTAACGTTATCGCATTTTTTGCACACCATCGCCATCTATACCAAAATTATCGCTTTTACGTTTTTTATCATACCAATATATTTTTTTAATTAAAAAGATTCTTGGCTGTTTTTATGGGTGTACTAATGAGATTGTAGTCATTGATACCTTAGGTTACATTATTGCAATTTTAGTGGGTATCTCTGTTTTTTTTTAAATAGAATATTACCTCGTGTAACCCGCTAAAAATGATAATTTTGATAAATGAAAGAATTATAAAAATTAATCTTCAGTTTATCAACTATATATAAACATACAAAAAATATCTATATATTTTCTCCTTTATAATATCTAACTACATTTAAATTAAATAAATTCATAAAACACGCTATTTAACACTTAAAAACCTAAACTGCTTACAATATTCTTAGTAAGGACGTCCCTTCTTTAGCCCTCAAAACCGGAAGTAGGTTGCATCCCTGATTAAAAAATGGCTTCGCAAAAAGGTGTTCGGAAATCAAATCGATCTAATTAACCTCAAAGCAAGCCGCGTAAAAAAATATGTTTACTAATAATACACAAATGGACACATGTGCGCCACTGTTTGTATAAATGTGTGTAACACATTGCCACTACGTGGGAGAAGTATGCTTGAGTTATTGTATAGGGTGATTGTTTTGAATAAGAAAGTACCATTGCTGTTTTTTTTATAAACAATCATGTCTTAACAGCTAGTGCTTCTCGTGGGTTTTTTAGCTTGGTACCAGGGTAACCAGCTAGGCGGGGGGTAGCGGGTTTAGTATCCAATATATTGTACCTAGTTATTTACAAACATGATGTTTGGACGTGCCTCCGTGAGAAAAACAGTTAGTATTCTTGTAAGCGGTGATGGGCTTGCAACCTCTCTGTGAATGCTAATGAAAATGTAGGCATCTGCCATATGCAATTTATAGACGTGCCTCTAACTATCCTTTTTAGATCTTACACACGTGTACCTTTGGACCCATAACAAAATGTATATAGTATCGGCAACGTTCAAATGCCAAAACGGACACTCAATTAGTGTCAGTTTCGACATTTGGAGATAAGTTGTCGAAACGATAGTGGTTTGTGCTCAGGCCACTGGATAAAAAGTAGGCTATATGTTATTCTAGGGTATATGCTATGTATATTTAAAGTTTTATTCAAATCCGTTTAGTTACGATTGAGCTACAAACATCCAAACATCACAACACACTTATTTATTTACAGACTCAAATTACTGCAATATTTAAAACGAATTTCAAAATGATATAGGTAACTTATAACACTACTCGTTTCATACATAAAACATAAACATACTATTAATACTAATTTTATTCGTTCGTATTATGAGAATAAATTTCGATAAACACAGAATAAATATCATGATTTCTAAGGACATTTTAGGCACTATTTAGTGAAAATTTACATTAACTTTCACTGTATATAAGAAACATCTAACATATATCCGTTTCTCTCTAACCGCCGTCATCTCACTCACTCCTTTATAATTTCACACAGTCCATCTCTTTCTTTTGCGTAGCCATTTTGCATATAAACCTTGTATAAAAAACCAATCATCCATTTTACTGTAATTTCAAAACCTTACCAGCCTGTGAATGTTACGAAAATAATATTAAAATTATTATACGACCACCGCACGCAATAAGAATAGCGTGTCTCGTTTCGACCAAGATACGTGTTTCCCGCGACTTTACTCCGCACCCGGATAACACACATCACTACATAGTATAAAGCAAAGTCGCTTTCCGCTTCCCGCGTATGTATGTTTGCTTATATCTTTAAAACTACACAACGGATTTTGATGCGGTTTTTTTTAATAGATAGAGTGATTCAAGAGGAAGGTTTATATGTATAATACATGCATAATATAGTAGAGAAACACTGATAATTTTAGAGGTTTCTAATGTGATGTCGTAAATAAACACATTTTTTTTTCTACAATAAAGTCCGCGATGGTATTAGAAATGTCTTACGCACAGCGAAGCGGGCACGGGTCAGCTAGTACATACATAAAATTACGCCTGTTTCCCAGAGAAGGCAGAGACCACGGCTTTCCACTACGATCCTGACATACTTCTTCTGCATCATTCGCTCTCATCACATTCCTCATGCATGCACGTCGGTTTAGAGTACTTTTGACATAGCCTTTTTTTCAAAACCTCACCAATTTGGTCCAAGAAAATACGCCGAGGTCTTTCTCTTCCAACGGCCTCATTACACTCGTCTTATACCTGTTTTATCAATCTTTCTTCATTCATTCTCTACACTCGCGTTCGGATAACTAGTAGTGAAAAACCGGCCAAGTGCGAGTCGGACTCGCGCACGAAGGTTTCCGTACTATTATTTAAACAAAACGGCAAAAAAAAA
Organism: Hydriomena furcata; assembly: GCA_912999785.1. NCBI lineage: Eukaryota > Metazoa > Arthropoda > Insecta > Lepidoptera > Geometridae > Hydriomena > Hydriomena furcata. The sequence goes on from OU538848.1 coordinate 8,796,775, forward strand.
CACGTTTGTTGTATGGGAGCCCCACTTAAATATTTATTTTATTCTGTTTTTAGTATTTGTTGTTATAGCGACAACAGAAATACACCATCTGTGAAAATTTCAACTGTTTAGTTATCACGGTTCATGAGATACAGCCTTGTGACACACAGACGAACAGACGGACAGCGTTCCTCAGATCTCCAGGCGCTTAGGTCCTTGAAGATATCTAAAGGGGGTAGGCACGAAACATTATGCCCACATTTTGCAGTAAGTAGTTTATTTTATACGTGACAGGTTGCAAGCCCATCGCCGCTAACAAGTAGTCTAATTAATAAACATTAAAATCTACCTCAAACGAAACTGTCTCAGTAGTTAATACCAAAGTGGGTACTTATTAAATTAATACACAAATATAATGGGATTTCAACATTCGTTCCGACGAGGAAACCAGTTAATATTCTTACAAGCGGGTAATGTGGTATGTACCAGATGTAGTGTCGTGTCGTGGCACGACACGCCACTAGCTAATCGCTTTCATACATTTAGTATGGTTAGAGACATATTTGGGTGTCGTGTCGTGTCGCAAACGCTGTCTTGCGATTGGCTAGTGGCGCGACACGCCGCGCCACGACACGTAAGTGTGTTTCCGGCGTTAGTTTGCAGTTTGAATGTGTGTGTGGCGCCAGCAAAAAGTCACATGGTGGATTTTTTTGTTCAAGATGATGTTTGATGCTCGAGTTTTGTCATTCTAAATTATTTAAAAAGGTTCCTAATTAGGCGTCTACGATTTTTTTAAATCTATTTTGTTACTTTTATGAGTTTAATGATAAAATATAATTTGAGAGGATGTCTACCGTACTTGGGAATTACAGTAGTGATTCTATTTCTATATTATTTTACTAGCTGACCCGTGCCCGCTTCGCTGGTCGACAGATAGTTTCACATCTGGTATTCCAATCTTCAAAATAAATTATAACCTATATGTTGCCGAGGACTAATAGCTACATAATAAAAAAGTTTCATCAAAATCTGTTCAGTAGTTTTTGCGTGAAAGCCGGACAACAGACAGACAGACAGACAAAAAATTCAAAATGTTTTTTTTGGCTTGTTATACTTGCATAAAGGCTCCTAGGAGTATTTTTTAGGGTTCCGTACCCAAAGGGTAAAAACGGGACTACTAAGACACCGCTGTCCATCTGTCTGTCACCAGGCTGTATCTCGTGAACCGTGATAGCTAGACAGTTGAAATTTTCACAGATGATGTATTTCTCTAAAAACAGCATAAAATAAATATTTAAGTGGGACTCCCGTACAACAAACGTGATTTTTTGCCGTTTTGATAATAGTACGGAACCCTTCGTGCGCGAGCCTGACTCGCACTTGGCCAGTTTTTTTTAGTTTTTACTCAATGTACAGAATTGAACTCTTCTACAGTTTTATTATATGTATAGATTTTAGATTATATTATGTGGGTATGGTTTAAAATAACCATCTGTGGGACCATCAAACGACTTTAACGTCTGGTTTATTTCACAAGAACGAGCAAATTGATCAGTTTAGACATCTTGCGACGATGTTCTGACTCAAATGTAAGGACATTTTTATAAGCTTTTATTTAACTTGCAATGTATGTATGTAACTATGTTTGTTAAGGTGGAATCTTGCAACTCAATTTTGAAGCAGTTATACCCAAGCCATTGAGCTAAAATTTTGCATACGTATGTAACTTTGGTGACAATGCAATAATATGATAGCGAGCTGATCTGATTATGGACTCAGGAGCTGTTCAACAGACACTCACAACGGAACTCCTTAGTAAATACTCTGATTGAGTAAAAACTTTGCATTCTTGTCAAGTTTCAATGACAATGTTATATTTAGTGACAGGTGCTCGATGGTTTGAATGATTTTACAAAAGATTGTCATTGAAAAATATACTTCAACAGTAAACTTATTATATATCTGATTCTAGAAATAACCTCATATTCTTTTGAAAGAAAGAAAGAAAGAATAAATTTATTTTGTGTCAACATAATCTCTTAAAACTAAACAAAAAACATACATATTGGCAACATTGACAACAAAATTGGTCACCACTCAGCTAATGCTGCAACAGCGATAATAATAACTATTGACATTCTAGCCCCAAACTCAACAAAGCTGTAGTATGGGAACCAGATAACTGATAGAATGCTTACATGCTTGTTTATTTGTAAATACATACATATTAACATACACAGAACAAACATCTATGTTCATCACACAAATATTTGTCCTGGGTGGGTGTCGTAACCACAACCTACAGCGCAGAAGGCAGAGTTACTACCAACTGAACTGTGAGGCCACTACTTTTTATCTGGAAACAAGAAAAGCCGAGGGCGAATAAAGTTGTTTTGTGTTTGACATCAGTCAGTTATTCAAGCATAACGTAACAGTTTTATCTTTGAGTATAGACGTGTGTGGGTTCAAAACTTGGTAACTAATGAGGGCAACGGCTTGAGTCGCTTAAAACAGACTTGGGACTTGGATCTGAGTCAGAACGTGACGCGATTTCTGAGTAGATTAATGATTAGTGGACATAATAAATACTTGTGGGAATTTCACCCTAATCTAACCCTAAACTGAGTTAAGCTTGGACTATGGTTACCAGATAACTTATATAAACACAGACACAGAAAATGAATTTATGTTTCTCACACAAATGTTGTCCTGGAAGGGAATTGAACTCACTTACAGCGTCGTAGGCAGAGAAATACAACTGAGATATGAAGTTAAAATTTGATTTTGTTTCATTTATCTCTCTAGAGTTGTATTTAACTATCTACGCGCCCCGTCTTAGCAAGCGTATACTAATGAAGTTTAAAAGCATTTTTTTGAAACCTTAGGTTACATTATTGCAATTTTCGAAGGGAACTCTAATGTTTTTGAAAATAAAATATAACTTTTGTTACTCGCGATAATGTAGCTTTTGATAGGTAAAAGAATTATCCAAATTGATCAAGTAGTTTTTAATTTATACATCAAAAACAAAAATACAAATTTTACTTATTCTAAATATAAGTGTAGACAAAGTACTTTTAAATACTGCCTCACAGATCAGTTGGTACTAACACTACCTTCTGCACTGTGGGCTGTGGGTTCGATTCCCACCAATTACAAATATTTGTTTAATTAACATAAATGTTTGTTATAGATCATCATCATTTTCTTCTCCTTTTCTCACTTAAAGTGGGGTCGGCAGGATTTAGCTTATTTTTTACAACCAGCCGCCTTTCTGACGTCAACCCTCTTTGGAAATGTTATATGTATGGATGTCATAAATTATTAATGTGTGTATACAAAATAAAAAGTATACCTATAAATATTCTATCAGTTATCTCTGTAGTTTCCATTATACAAGTTCTACTTAGTTCGAGACTAGATGGCGCTGTGTGGATAATGTCCACCAATATTTATTTAAATAAGTTGTTTGCTTTAGCTTCGGTTCGCACGTACAAAATCAATTATCAATATTCCCACCAAACACAAAAAAGAGGATGTAAAAAAATTACGATCTTTAGACTTGCCCAGAACCTGTGTTCACCGGATGCGATCCAACTTTATAAGGCTTTCGAACTGGCTTGCTCAGGGATCGTACTCAGGATAAATATATTTTTATTCTCTTGCTCAGTGTTCCGCAAACATTTTGTGTCCAAGGTACATTTAGGAAAATGAAATTGTTTGAGGTACACCACAAATTAAAAATCAGTTTTTAAGTAATATTAATCAACATTTATTATTCATCAACGAAATAATATTTTTTTCATCCCACCATCTCGGAAAGAGTATTTTTGCTCTTCAATATCTGAGTGCAAAAGCCGTTTTTATTCTCTAGAGGATAAAGTAAATTGAATTTAGAACATCGTGTGCACTAAGTTTGTGAATTAAAAAAATCATTAAACCTATTTACTGCTTCCTCTATGGTGCCGAATGTATCATACAACTTTTTTTTAATTTGTTAAAAGCTCAGACTCGGAACCTTCTTGGTGTTTCATTTTTCAATTTGCTTTGTACGCGGTTCTTTACGCGGCATTTTTTCACGTCATTATTAAGATTATTCTGTAATACTTACCTGTCATAATGTAGTAGTTAATACCTAAACTGAAATAAAAGTACCTATCTTGTGATTGTAAACGTTTTTTTTTGCATTTAGTCATTTCCTCGCTGAGGTGGAATGAAAAGTTACGTGTTGCACTCGAGTGCAAAGATTTTTCACCTCGTGCTCTTTTGATTCCCTCGCTAACGCTCAGGATTCTAATTTTGAATCCTTTGCTTGCTCGGTCATCAAAATTGAACACGCGGTTAAAAAGCAACTTTGCACTCTTGTATAACAAATAACAATTATTAATCAACAAAACTAAACTTTAAATTGCAGATAAGGTATCTAATGCGAAACATGAGCCTGTTTAATTGAGCATAGACGGTCTAAATTTGGAGTTATCCTTGACAGGGCTGCTAAAAATACGTTTATAAGATATCTTTATTTTTCCAAGGCACACCAACTAATGACCACGGTACACCAGTGTGCCGCGGTACACACTTTGCGGAACACTGCGCTAGCTAACCCAGCTGACGTGAAAAAAGTGTTCTGTTGAAAAATATTTTTCAATGACAAGCTTTTGGCGATGGGCTTGCAGGTTATACGTATGGAATGCTACTGCTAAATGTGGACATGTACCAAGTATAATGTTAGAACGTGTCTCTGACTACCCCCACTACACATCTTTAAAGGATCTAAGCGTCTGGAGATCTGAGAGGATGTCTATCGTACTTGGCGATTACGGTCGTAATCCTATTTATATTACAAACTTTTGTAAAATCATCTAAACCATCGAGTATTTCTGTCACATCATATAACATTGACATCGGAACTTGTCAAGAATGCAAAGTATTTACTAAGGAGTTCTGATGCGTGTGACTGTTGAACAGCTCCTGACTCCATCATCAGATCAGCTCGCTGTTAACATATTGTCACTAGAAATAAAGGTTGTCTAACCTAATCAAATTGCTTGAAAATTTAATGTTTACCAATTTATTGAAATCACTAGGATTATTTAGAATTTGTCATAAAATTTAGTATAAGTAATTTTATTCATTGTTTATGAATTTTTATAATTTTGCACTCAAAAAAAAATATATTTATACAATTTTTTTGTAAGAATATAATGTGTCTTCTGCCCCTTCCTGCCCCTATCCTAGATACGCCCACCGCACCTCAAAAGCAGGTTATCATAGGCCTTTTATTTTTATAGTCAGCCACGGTCACTAGAAATACTAGTTATCACTCCCGACTCCCGAGGGAATGTACCTTCGCAAAGGAAGTAACTGTAAGCATTGCAATTACTTGACTGGCAGGGAAATTTTATTGATTTTGCTTTTAATGGTAGTAACAATATGTTGGCCAAATGAGAGGACTTGGGTTCGAAACCCGGCGAGCATCAATAGATTTTTCTGTTCGATAAATGTATATCATCAAAAACAACGGTGAAGGAAAACATCGTGAGGAAACCAGTTAGTGTTCTTATAAGCGGCGATGGGCTTGCAACCTGTCACGTATTGGAATGCTAACCACTGAAAAATGTGGGCATGTGCAAAATATAATGTTTGGATGTGCCTCTGACTACTAGACATCTTCAAAGGATATAAGCGTCTGGAGATCTGAGAGGTGTCTACCGTACTTGGGGACTACAGTCGTGATCCTATTTATTTTATTTCTTTAAGTTTTATTTGTAACCAAAGTTTCGAAAGTGAAATAAGTTGTGTTTGTTGAAACATATTTTTTTTAATTTTTTCCCGTTTTCACATACTTTGGGTACGGAACCCTAAAAATCATCGATTAACCTTTCGTGATAATGATTCACAATTCAAAATTGACACCAAAACGCGTGTCAAATCGATAGTCCGGGGGCGTAACCGCTATCTATATGATTCTGTGGTCTGTCTGTCTGTATCGTGTTACATGTTAATGTAGGTACATTGTAATTTATCACGATAAAAACCAGACGAGATTTATCACCGAATTCATTGAACTAAAATGGCGGTCACATCACAAATTGTGGTGCGAATAATTTGAATAGTTTTGGTTATGTCACCAGTAGGTATTGACAGTGGTGACCATTCTGTTGTTTTGACAAACATAAAATAATTATATATTTGTGGACATTATTACAGCGCCATCTGGCCCCAAGCTAAGCAAAACGTAGTATCGTCAAAACACACATTTATTGTATTGACACTAGTACAAAACAATAAGTCAACAATATATAAGTATAATAACAATAAGTTAATAATAAAACAATCAGTTTTGACGTTTTGACGATACGTTAGTGATTCGTGCTAGATCTCTCACCTTTCACGTGTAGAATGACAATTTTCTCAAAAAATAAGCTATGATGTTTGGACGTGTCTTTGACTAGCCCCTTTAGATATACCTTCAAGAATCTAAACACCAGATGATCTGATAGGATGTTTACCGTATTTATGACGAGTAATAAATGTTTTTGATGAATGCAGAATCGTTTTTTTCTAAATAACCGCAAAACATATTACAGTTTTGTTTTTTATGACAAAGATAACTTATGGATATAATCTAGATAAATTTATAGACAGAAACACGATTGGTAAAACTTTTCTCGATAGATTTATATTCTTAATTTAGCTTAAAAAACGCAGTGCAGGTTTCGTTTTTAATCAAAACTATGAATAGCTAAACAGTTAATTTTTATATAATTCGTTAGATAATTATACTAGCTACGTAAATATTAGATGGTTTTCAAGAAAATGCATATTTATCATTTTTTCTTTTTTATCCGTGTTGACTCAGCCCATACACAAAACCAAAACATTTCACATATCACCCTAAGAATCACAGTCGTGATCCGATTTCAATTTTGTTTTAATTAGTTTAGTCATCATAGATGAGTCAAAACAAAATTATTTTTACATAATATATTTAGATATTCAGGCGAAATGACGAATTCATTGCGGAAATTTTACAAATTTCTTGACTTCCCGTTGTAATGTGTCACCGAAATATCAAAGATTCATGAGCTTTTTCAGCTGAAGTATTATAGGCAAGTCCATAATATTGAAATGAACCAAAATAAACCGGCCAAGTGCGAGTCGGACTCGCGCACGAAGGGTTCCGTACCATTATCTACAAAAAAACGGTTGTATGGGAGCCCCACTTATATCCCTGCTTATATGGATCATATAAGCAGCAATAGGCTTGCAACCTGTCACGTATAGAATGCTAACTACTGTTAAATTTGGGCATGTGCCAAATATAATGTTTGGACGTGCCTCTGACTACCTCCACTAGACATCATCATAGGATCTAACCGCCTGGAGATCTGAGAGGATGTCTACCGTATATTTGATCCTATTTATTTATTTTATTTTTACATCATTCACTTGTAGCCTATTATATTGTGTGTAAAAATGGCGTAGTTTTATTGTAAGTAACATTACTGTTTAGAAATCATACTACAAAACAAATAAACGAAAAAATCTTGACTTAATGAAAAAATACTCAAATATTTTTATATATCGACAAATCGTAGCTGTCTGCGTAATACCTTACTTGTACCTACAACAAACAAAACTTTTATCTCAAAAAAACACACCAACAAAAATAATAAAAAGCCTACCCCCTGAAATCGCGTTGACAAAATGAAACGTCCCTTTGACCTTTCCATTTCAAATTCAAAACATGTCAATACCAAGCCATCAAGCCTTCAATCTTATTAATACTATAAACCTACCCATCGCAAATCCAAGAGTACCGGCACAACACAAACTGATAACATCCGAACACTGCACTGTGATCCGATTTTTCGTGCTACAGGTATAACGCGAGACTGGCAGAGACGTCCGCTCGCGTCGCCGTCCGGGGCCCGTTTGAGACGCGGGGGAGTGGGGAGGCGAGGCGCGGGGGGGGGGATGGAGGGGTTGGGTTGATCAGTAAAAGTGCCTGGGAATAGAGACTGCGTAGAGGCTGCGTTGTATTTTATTTGCGATGTTGCAGTTAGGTTTTCAGTGATAAAGCTCTGACGTCGGTGCTGAGTCTGAGATTTGATTGAATGGTTTTTGTTTTGATAGTCACTATTATAGTTTTTTTTTTTTTACAGAATGGCACGTGAGTCGCATCACGCACAGTAAAATGGTTATTGAAGGCTAGATATTGAAGTGCGATTGATGGATCTTCAATCGATTTTTCTATGCCGGCTTTTGAGTAACCGTAATCATAAATAAACAATTTCATAGTTAAACAATTAACTAGTTATGTCTATAAATATATACCTACTTACTAAATTATTTAGCTGGAAAACTAAACTAAGAAGAGCCGTTTTGGCCGAGTGTGGGGTACCTACCTACCTAGACTTTCAATCTGAAGGTCGTGGGTTCGAATCCCGGCGTGCATCAATGGATTTTTCTGTTCGAAAATTTATATGCGCATCAAAAACACATGCTTACAACGGTGAAGGAAAACATCGTGAGTGCTTATATCTTTAAAACTACACAACGGATTTTGATGCGGTTTTTTTTTAATAGATAGAGTGATTCAGGAGGAAGGTTTATATGTATAATAACATGCTACCCGTGCGAAGCCGGGGCAGGTCGCTAGTCAGTAATATTAATCAGTTTTAACTGTCATATTCCCATTGATGAGGTAGAAATTGTGAGGTACATAACCTCACTGTTAAAAAACAATGCGATTTTGACAGCCCCCCATTACGGTTTTGGCCCATTGCGTAAATTCACTGTTAGGTACATACATACATACATAAAATCACGCCTGTTTCCCAGAGGGGTAGGCAGAGATCACAGGTAATAGTATTTGGCTGTAATTGTGATAATTTCAGTGTTTTGGCAGTTGATGTCGATTACTATTATAAATACAAGTTTAGCAATAGCTCTCCAGGGTAAGAGTGCGGTTACTAGCCATTTAAACGCCCGGTGCTAGCTTCTACAACTGCGCTCCGTATCTACCCCGTATGCCCCTTTCTGGCACTGAGGATAAGGGGCTAAGGGGATAGGGGCAGGAAGAAAATGACCTCAGAAATCCGTCATTTATCAACCGATTTGGAAAATTCTTTTTTTCATCAAATTTTAATGTATACCTAGTCCCATTTAAATTTAAGGGAAAAATAACACCTCCAAGTGTAATAATTAGATGAAATTTTGTTAATAACAACATGAAGCCAGGTTTGTTTTTAGTTTTTTAAACGTAATTATTATCAAAACTAGGAAAGTCTGCGACTTCGTTCACGAGAAGTAAGTTTCAAACGGATTTCCACCCCACTACACCCTCAGGGAAGAAATACTTAAATAATAAATAAATATTGGTGGACATTTCACACAGCGCCCAAACTAAGCAAAGCTTGTACTATGGGAACCAGATAAATATGATACTTATATACGATTTTTTTTGTTGTCAATACATACCTATTATACATATTAACACCAGAACAAACATTTATGTTCATCACACAAATGTTTATCCTGGGTGGGAATTGAACCCACAACCTAAAGCGCAGAAGGCAGAGCCACTACCAGTACCAACTGAGCTGTGAGGATTAATTTCGGGAATACTTAGCACCCCTAGAATACCCAAATTTTAAGTATTTAGGACCAGTGGTTTAGGATGTGCGTTGATAGATTAGTTAGTAACGCAAAAGTTTTTAGGGTTCCGTACCCAAAGGGTAAAAACGGGACCCTATTACTAAGACTTCGCTGTCCGTCTGTCCGTCTGTCCGTCTGTCCGTCTGTCCGTCTGTCCGTCTGTCCGTCTGTCCGTCTGTCCGTCTGTCCGTCTGTCCGTCTGTCCGTCTGTCCGTCTGTCCGTCTGTCCGTCTGTCCGTCTGTCCGTCTGTCCGTCTGTCCGTCTGTCCGTCTGTCCGTCTGTCCGTCTGTCCGTCTGTCCGTCTGTCCGTCTGTCCGTCTGTCCGTCTGTCCGTCTGTCCGTCTGTCCGTCTGTCCGTCTGTCCGTCTGTCATTCACAGGGCTCTATCTCATGAACCGTGATAGCTAGACAGTTGAAATTTCACAGATGATGTATTTCTGTTGCCGCTATAACAACAAATACTAAAAACAGAATAAAAGAAATATTTAAGTGGGGCTCCCATACAACTAACATGATTTTTTTGCCGTTTTTATAGATAACTAGCTGACCCGTGCCCGTTTCGCTGTGCGTAAGACATTTCTAATACCATCGTGGACTTTTTTGTAGACGTTTTTAAGGTATACAATACTGTAGTACATTATTTTGATATATCTCGTGGGGTTCAGCCAGCATTTGCAATGTAAGCGCAAAAAAATGAGTTTATTTACGACATCACATTAGAAACCTCCAAAATTATCAGTGTTTCTCTACTATATTATGCATGTATTATACATATAAACCTTCCTCCTGAATCACTCTATCTATTAAAAAAAACCGCATCAAAATCCGTTGTGTAGTTTTAAAGATGTAAGCAAACATAGATACATACGCGGGAAGCGGAAAGCGACTTTGCTATAAACTATGTAGTGATGGTACGGAACCCTTCGTGCGCGAGTCGGACTCGCACTTGGCCGATTTTTTTAATATTCAGTCAGAGTTTTTGACTTTGACAGGTTGACAAAGAAACAACCAGTAGCAAAACCTTTACCAAAACTAATAAATAACATTGTTATGATCGACATCCCGAAGATAAGTAGCACATTTTTTGTCTCACAACTCGTTTCAACTTTTTGTAACCCATTTTAAAACCCTAGTTTGTTTCGCAACATTTATCCTTATTGCTTATGGAATAAGGTTCAAAATGTTTTTTTATTTGACCAAAAAACCATTCATAAATCCTAGTTTTTTCTTTGTTATCTTTAACCTTATTGCTTATAAGATAAGGTTCAAAATCGGTTTTTTTTAGACTGAAAAAAAAAGGTTACTATAAGAGGTTGGGTCTGTTTAGACATTTTTTTTGGATGTTTGATGCACAGGTGTTGTCTCGTCTTTCTGTTTTTTTTTTTTATTGTGTTGATAGGTAGGTACTTAGATAGGTACCTATGGCAGGTAGGTAGGATAGGATTTTCAAAAAAGCTAAAATAAGTATCACAGTTTTTTAGTAGGAAACGTATTCTCTCAGATCTCAAAGCGATTAAATTCTTGAAGATGTCCATAGGGGGTAGTCAGTGGCACGTCCAAACATGATGTTTGGCACAGTACCCACATTTTGCAGTAGTTAGCCTTCCATACGTGACAGGTTGCAAGCCCATCGCCGCTTAAAAGAATACTAACACATTTACGAAAATCTTAAGAAAAGGATCCCTAAGTACGATAGACATACTCTCAGATCTCCATTCGCTCGGATCTTTGGATATGTTTAAAGGTAGTCTGAGAAACGTTAAAATATTACATTTTGCATCCCTTAAGGGACAGGTTGCAATTACACATCATTGTTAAAACACTTGTACTTTAAAAAACACCTTATAGGTTCGTCTGGGTAACACAAATTTCATCGAAATCGCTCCAGCCGTTACTACGTGAAAGAATCAAAATAAAAAATAGGCAATTTTTTGCATTTATAAGTAAGTACATATAAGTATTATATAACACAAAAGCTACACAAACCTATAATGTTTCCCTTACTTAATAATTTGTAAACGACTTGCTGATTCTAATTATTATGTATATTATGTAGGTATATAGATTTATTTTATTACTAGCTACCCACCTACACACAATAAGTAAACCATTATAAAATAGACTAATATTCAGAACCTTACATACGTGATGATAGCTCTCCATAAACTGGCCCGTTATAGACGCCACCGAAATAAATTACCAGTATAACATGAATTCTGAAAAAGAGCTAAACATTCACCGCAAAAGCTCTTGCCTATCTGGTTCATTTCTACACCTACTTAATATAATCCATTATACGAAGACCTCCTACGCCCTTCAAAGTTTGCACCACAACAGCTCTTCATAAAACGGATAATTATTTAACCAATTAAGTTAGATCTTCTTAGGTTAATAATTCAGAGCTTGTAAAGATCAAGTTAATTTGGTAGTAAATTGGTTTCTTATAATATGTATAGAACAATACTTACATGGTTCAGTGACCTGAATAAACGCTAGACTAAGTTATATTATTGTGACCATCTGCACCAAACTTTAAGTTTATGCTTATCTCACTAGGACGAACTTAGCCATGTCAATTTGTTGGAAATATCATTGCTAAGTTCATCCTAAAATTTAATCATGAACTGAAAGTTTTGTAGAAACTTTTCATTTATCTCTCTAGGACGCACTTAGCTTTGTCAATCAGAATGTAAATTTTATCACTAAATTTAGGCATTAACCTAATATTTGGTGCAAATGGACAAGTTATTTCTTTAGAACGCACTAGGCTTTGTCAATGAGTATGGAGATATCACTAAGTGCATCCTAGAAGTTTAAGCATGAACTTAAAGTTTGGTACATACGTACGAGATTTAGGGTAGGTATTACCTAAATACCTACATTTTAATATTATTTATTTACCTACTCATGCATCACAACGTATCGATTTTGGTGAAGTTTGTAACGAATAGATATACTTACTCAAAAACTACTGGAACAATTTTAAAAACTCTTTCACCATTAAAATGTTACATTATCTCCAAGTAAAATTAACTGTATTTATTACTAGAAACAATTAGGGATCCCTACAAAAATTTCAATAATGTAAGGTGTAAAATTAAAAAACCGGCCAAGAGCGATTCGGACTCGCGCACTAAGGGTTCTGAACCATTATCTACAAAAAACGGCAAAAATAACACGTTTGTTGTATGGGAGCCCCACTTTTAAGTGTATTTTATTCTGTTTTTAGTATTTGTTGTTATAGCGGCAACAGAAATACATCATATGTGAAAATTTCAACTGTCTAGCTATCACGGTTCATGAGATATTGTCTTGTGACAGACAGACGAACAGACGAACAGACGGACAGATAGACGGACAGCGAAGTCTTAGTAATAGGGTCCCGTTTTTACCCTTTGAGAACAAAACCCTAAAAATAGCTATGAAATCATTATTACACCCGTGCGACGCCCCCCGCTCGGTAGTATTCAGTATAAATACCTAGTTACCTTCATAATCAGTTCACTGACTTCAAGCAAAGTGACCAAGAATGAACCAGTAACACGATTACAAAGTAAGAAACCAAAGATGGCTAATTCAAGATGTCTCCACCTGTTATGCGAGATCGTGCGGTGAACGGCAAACTTAGGACGTTGGTATTTAAACTAGCATAGAGTATTGAAAACAAATGGTTTGTCGTAGCTAGAAACGACAAACAGTGCGATCGGTGGGGCTATTTTGTAAAAACATGATTATCATGTTATGGTACTGAATGCCATAATACCTACGCTTTTTATGCTGTTTAGGTACCCATACCTACGCTTCCAATACAATACCTACGCAGAAGCGTAGGTATAGGTGCTTAAACAGTGAATAGTTACTATGAAAAGTGTACAGATTAGGTATTCTCTAACATTAGGTTATTGCATTCAACATTATAACATGATATTCATGTTTTTACAAAATAGTCCTGCTGCTTTGGACTTTTGACTGATATAACAATCAAACGATAATAACGATACAATAACGATATAACGATCGCACGGGTGGTACCTGGATAAAAAGTAGCTTATGTGTTATTCTGATGTTAAGGCTATATTACCGTAAGTTATATGTCATTTTTACACAGCGCTATCTAGCCCCAAACTAAGCAAAGCTTGTACAATGGGAACTAGATAAAAAATCTAAAGGGAACTGATAGAATACTTATACTATACTTTTTTTTGTAAATACATACATCTCATCGAACCCATAACCTACAGCTACCAGCTGAAGGCAGATAACCTATAGTAACAGCTTAGCTTAGTTTGGGGCTGTATGTGTAATCGCTTGGTCGCTTGGTCGCGTGGAATCGGCGTAGCTTCACCTAGTTCCTAAAACGTTTCAAAGTGATCCTTGTGATTTTATTGAAATAAATGTTTTTTTTTATCAATATATTTTTAGGGTTCCGTACCCAAAGGGTAAAAACGTGACCCTATTACTAAGACTTCGCTGTCCGTCTGTCTGTCCGTCTGTCTGTCACAGGGCTGTATATCATAAACCGTGATAGCTAGACAGTTGAAATTTTCACAGATTATGTATTTTTGTTGCTGCTATAACAACAAATACTAAAAACAGAATAAAATAAATTTTTAAGGGGGGCTCCCATACAACAAACGTGTTTTTTTACCGTTTTTTTATAGATTATGGTACGGAATTCTATCCGACTCGCACTTAGCCTGTTTTTTTCTTATTCTTTAACCAATTAAACGTAATTCAATCTTCGTCTCTATCGATTCGCCACACATACTCTGCGTCAGGCCATCTGCTAACGAATGTGAATGCGTCCTTCCAATATTCATTTTGGCATCGTGACATTTCGCGTACTTGTAACTGTGCAATTTATATGAAGATGCTATTTGACTGGCAGTTAGTGTAGACCTTTAACTTGTTAACTAACTTAACCCTCGTATTCAAGAACGACACTATGAGAACACGCACCGGCACCCACAGTGGACAAAATCTTTTTTCATAAAAATCACTTTATGTGTTGAGCGGCACTATGGCGCACGCTACCGTGTGCCTTTAGAGCTCAACTTTGGCTAGAGGCACACGACAATGTGCCTCTAGTCACACTATGCAGTGTCGCACAACACATAAAGTGATTTTTATGAAAAAAGATTTCGTCCACTGTGGGTGCGTGTTCTCTTAATGTCGTTCTTGAATACGAGGGTAAGTCATTTATAGAGGCCTATGACCTAGGTTATTAAACTATGATCCGCCGGGTAACCTAAACAAGTTACGGTGATACTTGATGTTTGTTTTTAGGGTTCCGTGCCCAAAGGGTATAAACGGGACCCTATTACTAAAACTTCGCTGTCCGTCTGTCTATCACAAAGCTGTCTCAGGATTCGTGATAGCCAGTCATTTGAAATTTTCACAAATGATGTATTTCTGTTGCCGCTATAACAACAATTAATACTTAAAACAGAATAACATTAATATTTAAGAGGGGCTCCCATACAACAAATGTGTTTTTTTGCCGTTTTTTTATAAATACGGAACACTTCGACACGCACTTGGCCGGTTTTTTTTAATGAAAGAATTTAAATAGGATCACGACTGTAATCCCAAAGTACGGTAGCCATCCTCTCAGATCCCCAGACGCTTAGATCATTTGAAGATGTCTAGTGATGTCAGAGGCACGTCCAAACATTATACTTGGCACATGCCCACATTTTGCAGTAGTTAGCATTCCATACATGACAGGTTGTAAGCCCATCGCCGCTTATAAGAATACTAACTGGTTTCCTCACGATGTTTTCCTTCACCGTTTCGAGCACGTGTTTTTGATGCGCGAACCCACGACCTTCAGATTGAAAGTCGAGATACCTACCACTTGGCCAACTACCTATTATACTAGACTACTTATTGTGTAGATTTAAATTTAGATTGAAGTGTAGGTACTCAAAATGCATTTAAGTTTGTACGTACATCCACTAAACATCCGCTCTCTCGACTTAAGTCCTTTTACGAAACAAAAACAAAGTTAACGCGTAAGATCATCAAGAAAATTGCAGCTTCCACATCCTTTACACAGAATAATAAAACTACTATCCCGCTACACTGTTTACATGTATACATGGTGTTCCAGTAAATATTAATTGGAATATACCGAGTGTCCTAAAATAACGTTTTAAAAACTTATATTATATTTTAAAAAACCGGCTCACGCACGAAGGGTTCCGTACAATTATATATAAAGAATGGCAAAGAAACAAGTTTTTTGTATGGAAGCCCCACTTAAATATTTATTTTGTTCTCTTTTTAGTATTTGATGTTATAGCGGCAACTGAAATACATAAAATGTGAAAATTTTAATTGTCTAGATATCATGGTTCATGAGGTACAGCCCTGTTACAGACAGACAGACAGACAGATGGACAGCGAAGTTCGACTGTCGTGATTCTAAATGATACAAGTGATTTCAATGATCAAACGCTTTTTGATCCTATGTCATTTTATTTCATCATTATCATTTAGAATCACGACAGTAATACACATTCACAAATCTTCAGGCTCTTCGATCCTTGAAAAGGTCTAGAAGGGTAGTCAGAGGCACGTCCAAGCCTTATATTTGACATCATGCCCACATTGTGCAATAGTAAGTATTTCATACGTGGCAGGTTGCAAGCCCATCGCCGCTGTACTAACTTGTTTCTTCACAATGATTTCCTTCACCATTTTAAGTAAAATTATTTAAAATAGTAAAATCCATTGATGTATTCGAAATTCGAAGCCACGACCTTCCGATTAACTCACCTTGCCAAGGTACCTCCTTCTAAACAGACAGATAGAGGAATAAACATATTTCTTTTGTTTTTTTTGGTAACACACTGTATAACCTGTCACAGAGTTTAAGACAGTAGTCCTACTAACTACAATCGGATATCTGAAAGACGCGTTTTAACTTTTTTACGCTGTTATTGAGAATTATGGCGGGACGACAGTGTAACATAACACAGAAGGGAAACTACCAAAAAGCTTTCTTTTGTAAATAAAAATAAATAAATACGATCACGACTGTACTCCACAAGTACGGTAGACATCTCCAGACGCCTTTGATGTTGTCTAGTGGGGGGGGGGGGGGTAGCCAGAGGCACGTCCAAATACTTTTGACTACAGCAATATCAATAATTCTCAAATCTTTTATTTATTGTGAAAACCTGTATTTTGATTCCTAATGATACTTATTAGTTGTTGTATAAAATATATTTACCTGTAGGTTTTACTTACAAATAAAGAAATAAATCTCTTTTTCATTAGGTTTTCAATGAAAAAGACTTCAGCAAGATGGCGGCATTTAACCTCTGCACATTTTAGGGAATGTTTTCTCTATAATGCAGGTCTTCAGCTCTTCAGTATGGTGGCAGTGCTTGAAAGACTTACTCCTTTAGATAACCCTATGAAAAAAGACGAGCGCACGACAATCGGATCAAAAGCCAAGGTACCTTAACTAAGCCACCACGATTCCCATTCCAATTTCTTAAACTGTGTCTTAGCACACTGCACCAAGAAACGCATACGAGGTCCATACGAGTGAGCGAGACAACATACTTCGCTTCACTCGCACACCGGATTTGAAAAAGCACTGGAAACTTCGAGTTTGGTATTACGACTGTTTCTCATACTTTGGTCATTTTCGTACTTGCTTTTACGTTATCTGTGGCGGTGGTGGTACTAACTTATGCGTAATCTGTGGCGGTGGTGGTACTAACTATTGTTTACGCTGTGGTTATGAATGGGTTTAATGGTATAATGGTGGGATTTAATGGAATTGTGATGAAATTGTAGACGGTGAACGGTAAAAATATCGGTAACATACATCTG
Organism: Hydriomena furcata; assembly: GCA_912999785.1. Classification (NCBI taxonomy): domain Eukaryota; kingdom Metazoa; phylum Arthropoda; class Insecta; order Lepidoptera; family Geometridae; genus Hydriomena; species Hydriomena furcata. The sequence continues at coordinate 8,814,266 of OU538848.1, forward strand.
TTTTCGACTAGGTGCAGTCGACGAAGTATCATAACCTAATAACAAGCTTTTATTTATCTTGCACCGTTTGTTTTTTTGTATGTTTGTAAGTAATCCGTGTTGGCCGAGTGGGAGGCACCTCGACTTTCAATCTGAAGGGCGTGGGTACGAATCGTGCATCAATGAATTTCTCTGTTCGAAAATTTATATGCGCATCAAAAACACGTGCTTACAACGGTGAAGGAAAACATCGTGATTTTGATGAGCATATTAATATTTCGACCAGAAAAATCCATTAATACACGCCGGGATTCGAACTCACGACCTTCAGATTGAAAGTCGAGGTACATCCCACTCGGCTAACACATAATTACTATTATTATTAAATTTACTGTATTGTGTGTAAGGAACCCTAAAAATATTACTAAACAGTAATTGCAAGATGTATGATAAAATGTATTCAACTTAAGATAGGGTATTAATATTATGGTTGTAAGAAACGAGAACAAAATTATTTTTAGAATGAATTCGCTTTTACATCTGTTAAAAAGTACGCCATTTTAAAATGGCCATCTTTTTTTAAATAGTATGTTTAACACCTTGCATTGCACCTGCCTAACACCTGCAAACCAATAAGTAGGTAAAGGCACGTCCTAGGCTAAAAATAGGTTTTATTATTCATCAGTAATCGTAGTGGCTGTATTGGCTTAGTGGAATGTACCTCAACTTCGACCTGAAGATTGTGGATTCGAAACGATGTGAAGAAAGTAGTATTTTTATAAACAGCGACAAGCTTGCAACCACACGTGACAGGTTACAAGCCTATCTCCGCTAACTGCTAACTACTGCAGAAAGTGGGCATGTGCCAAATGTAAAGTTTAGTCATGCCTCTATCTACCCCCTTTAGTGACCTGAGCACCTGGAGATCTTATGAATGTCTATCGTATTTGAGAATTACAGTCGTGATCCTAATTTTTTAGACGTGTCTCTGACCTGGAGATTTGATAGAATTTGACCTTTCTTCGGGATTACAGTTGTATATTTGTTTATTTTTAAAGTTTCATTACACCTGCTATTATATACTTACATCTGCAAACTAATTAGTAAGTACTATCAACAGTAGATGGTAATTGTTATTTTTTGTTATTGATCGGTACCAGTTATCTTAATGAGTAGGTATCTAGTCCAGCATCTGTCAGGCATGACATTTAGGTTGCTATTACAACAGATAGTTTACTGTATGTACCTACGGTCTTTTAGGTGTACTTATAAATTAGTACGATGCTACGCTCCAAAACAAAAATAATTGACGCCACCCACAATGGTTTTTTTAAGTAGACCCCAAGCCGTGTTTGATGCCTGATTCTTCTAGGCTTGGTCGCGTGGAATCGGCATAACTTCACCTAGTTCCTAAGACGTTTCAAAGTGATCTTTGTGATTTTATTGAAATAAATGATTTTGAATTTGAAAGCGGTCAAACTCAACAGGACATGTAGCACGCATGCCGGGCGTCTTTGGGTCAAAATAACTACCTTTCGGTCCCCACAAACTAGGCGCAGTTGTAGCAGCCCTTGGAGGATATAGCGGGGAGATCTCTGCCATTAAAATGACTGATGCAATTTAGATGGAGATCACGAGGTGTGGAAAGAAGGGAGGTCTTTTCTGTGTGGGAAGATATATCACTACATAGTATAAAGCAAAGTCCCTTTCCGCTTCCCGCGTATGTATGTATGTTTGCTTATATCTTTAAAACTACACAACGGATTTTGATGCGGTTTTTTTTAATAGATAGAGTGATTCAGGAGGAAGGTTTATATGAATAATAACATGCTACCCATGCGAAGCCGGGGCGGGTCGCTAGTTCTAAAATAAATATAAGTTAGAGACCAACTCAACTTTTCTATAAAGTTTTAGGTTACGTTTAAAGCCAGGACATGCATCTGCCATCCAAAGTACGAAAGCTTACAGTTATTAATACCATTTAGTGATCTGAAATAAGACAATCTAGAACGACTAGACTCTTCTAAAACCTAGAAGACATCATGAACGATGGCGGCTCCATTGTAACTCTCAAGCACCACACTGACAGTATTTACAGCTTTTTCTCCAGATTTATCGCCATTCCTGTCAATCTAATTACAGCAAAACCTTTTAATTGCTGTCAGACTTTAACACTATAGATTTCAAGATCCGGCGACCGTTATTAGCGGATGTGGTTAATTTATTGTAGCTCAATAAATCTAACACTAGCAGACCCGCAACAGACGTTGTTGTCCTGTCCAAATTTCAATAATCGCATAGAGTAACGCACGTTGCTATGGCGACTAATCTCAACACTGATGTTATATTTTTTGCACACCAACGCCATATACCAAAATCATCTTTTTTGCGTTTTTTAATCATTTTGGAGACGTGTTTCGTTTATTATACATTCGGGCATTATATTTACATCTACACCAAATTTAATCTTTATCCGTCTTGTTGTTTAGGCCTTATTGAGGGACAAACATACAAACTTTCGCATTTTTAATATTATCGTGGCTTGGCAACAACGAAGTGCACCAGCAAGCATTCCCAAGGAGAGTTTTCGTCAGGCAGGCGGCTAAAAAACACCCCAAGCCAAAAATATTTGAAACATCTACAATGTTGCGCCGACCCCACGAAAAGTGGGATAAGGATGAGGAAGAAGAGAATCAGTTCCGTCTTCTGCAGAAAACTGGTTAATACGGCTGTTTTATGCCGGCAGCAGTTTCTCAACTGTGGACGACCGTAAAAAGAAGATCCCACGGTAGTCATAGAGGCACCGACCCGTGTCTCTGACTCACGTTAACGTCATGGTTCACGGGTCCGTGTAAGTGGAAGACTGATTCATACGAACAATGATTTTTACTTTAGTTTACTTATATAAACAGGTTCCAAAGCATGGAGGCTAGTAGTATTCTTTGAAACAGCTTTGGGGGTATCTTGATGACGTGGTGAGTGAGTACTTGACACAAGGTTCAACTCCCATGGCAGGAGAAGTGTTTGGACGATCTGCAATTATTTGTTGTTGGTCTAGATGTTTGTAGGGTTACTAACCCTCGTATTCAAGAACGACACTATGAGAACACGCACCCACAGTGGACGACATCTTTTTTCATAAACATCACTTTATGTGTTGAGCGGCACTATGGCGCACGCTACCGTGTGCCTTTAGAGTTCAACTTTGGCTAACACATAAAATTATTTTTATTAAAAAAGATTTCATCCACTGTGGGTGCGTGTTCTCATAGTGTCGTTCTTGAATACGAGGGTAAGACTTCGGTGTCCCTCTGTCTGTTACGAGGCTGTATCTCATGAACCGTGATACTAGACAGTAGAAATTTTCACAGATTTTTTGATCTTCCTCATGCGATTAAGTTGAAATTTGCTGTTCAACGGAACTCCTTAGTAAATTGTTCGCTTGAGTTACAACTTTTCATACCTGTCAAGTTCCGATGGCAATGTAGTAGTGTGACAGGTGACAGCTGGCTGATCTGATTGCTTTTTACCTACGTATAGGTTAAAGGTTTGAAGCATTTAACAATTATTGCTTGTTTTAAAATAAAATTTCATCGTCATAGGATCACGACTGTAATCCCCAAGTACGGTAGACATCCTCTCAGATCTCCAGACGCTTAGATCCTTTGAAGATGTCTAGTGGGGGTAGTCAGAGGCACGTCCAAACATTAAATTTGGCACATGCCCACATTTTGCAGTAGTTAGCATTCCATACGTGACAGGTTGCAAGTCTATCGCCGCTTATAAGAACACTAACTGGTTTCCTTACGATGTTTTCCTTCACCGTTGTAAGCACGTGTTTTTGATGCGCATATAAATTTTGGAACAGAAAAATCCATTCGAACCCATGACCTTTAGATTGAAAGTCGAGGTACATCCCACTCGGCCAACATGGCTTTTTTAACAGATAATAAAATTTAACAGAAAATATAACATTTTGTTTGAAGCACATTTTGTAACATACATTTTGTTCGTTCAGGTATAATGGTAGTCGTAGTTCCTGATAACTACGACACAGGGAAACTTGGTGTGGAGTCAGGTTAGAACTATGTATGTAGCTTTTGGGTGTTGATGTTATTCTGTCAAACAAACCAATCCTTTCGGGAATTTAAACTATTCAGCCGATTGCGCCATATTATGAACTCTAACAGTAAAACAATAAAGTTGATATTAGGGTTTAGCCTAGGGTTTTTCGAATCTGTTGAGCTATAGGATCGCTAAATCACATTTTAAAGCAGCATTGAAATTTAATGTTAATTTGGTGTCGGGATAAGTTACGAGCTTTGTCTGTTTTTTGTCAGGAATACCGATTTACGACCAGAAATATCAGGCTTACCCTCGTATTCAGGAACGACACTGTGAGAACACGCACCCACAGTGGACGAAACGGATGGGGGTTAGGCGATACACACACTTGACCGTTTAACCGCGCGCAAAGAGTCGGAAAACAAATTCAAAATTCAAATTCATTTATTCAGAACAAAGCACAAAGGAAACAGATTACAGATGGAACGATTAGAACCGCAAAAGTTATAAAATACCGTGTAGCAGCCTCACAACAACAACACAAGTAGAAAAGTAAAATTAAATAGGATCAAGAATTTAATCCCTAGAGTGGTAGACTTCCTCTCAGATCCTCAAAGGAGTTAGTCAGAGGTACGTTTACACAAGTATGTAGTATATTATGATGCTGAGCTTTTTTTCTTAAATCTGACAATTTGTAGTAATTTATTTTATCAGGACAAGGTTTATAGGGAAAAATTTTAGGTTCCTTTTCCTAAAAGTGTTTTTTTTATGCGATTACTGAAGTTTGGGCAAAACAAAGTCTGTCACGGGTCGGCTAGTGTTAAATAATTTTGCAATTATGTACATTTAAACAAAACCATTTACTTCATGAACCACGCACAAACCCAATGAAGTATAACTTTAAATAACGTAGAATACTATGTAAAATAATTGTAAAAAGGTGTATAGGCAAATCTGTATGTAAATTCAATGCAAATACAATAAATGAAGCCTTACGCGTTCTTCGACATGGGAACTTGTTTTTAAAAAGTTTCTCAACAACTATAAAAGTTGCGCGAAAGTGAATCCTTGCACACTAGTTTATTTACGACTAGCTTCCGTTCCAGGCTTAGCGTGGTAGCTAGATAAAAAGTAGCCTAGGTATATACTTTTTCAGAGTACCTATACACTATGTATATTTTTAGTACCCTATTACTAAGACTCCGTTGTCCGTCTGTCTCAATTCAATTTTCAATTCAATTCATTTATTCATCAATAGACATATTTTATGCACTTAGATAGGTCATTATGGCACACACAACAAAATAACTTTATCATAAGAACTAAATAAAATTATACAATTATTTTGATAAAACAGAAATGGGTCTGAATGTCACAAGACTGTATCTCATAAACCGTGATAGCTAGATAGTAGTGCGCGAGTACGACTCGCACTTGGCCATTTTTTTCAGAAATATGATAATGAAAAAGCTAGGTAATAGATAGCTTATAATGGCCGCTAATGAACTGAATACAAAGAGAAAAATAACCGGACAAGTGCGAGTCGGACTCGCGTACCGAGGGTTCCGTCCAAACTTCTTAAGAGCTTTTCTGTAATCTTCAGGTAAAGAACTATTTTTATAATTGTAGACCCAGTATTTTCATAAATAACGGGGGTGGAGGGACGAACACACGAGTAATCCTATAAGAGTTTAGTTTTTCCTTTTGAGGTACGGAACCCTAAAAAATAACTTAGGTAGATTTCTATCACATTTTGCATAGCCTTTAGTTACAATACAAGCGATTGCATATTGCATACTTAATTATTGCAATCAACATTCGACCTTTACTGCGCATGCGTAAATGTAAACAGCTCGCAAAAAGTTGTTTACAAAGTTTTCTAATAATATCGCTGTAACGGTATTTTGTAAATTTATCGTATACAATAAATATCCTAATCCTAATAATATTATAAATGCGAAACTTTGTGATAAGGCTGCTATGTTTGTTCCCTAATCAAAAAAAAACTTCAAAACGGATTAAGATGAAGCTTGCTGTAGTATGTAGATAAAAAATCATAATACATAAAGGGGGAACTTATAATCCGAAAAACAATCTTTAAATAAGATAAAACGCAAAAAGGATGATATTTTAGTATAACAAATTTAGAAAAATTTGACATCTTAGACCGATAATATTGAGTTGTCATAGCAACGCATTTCTACCAAAAAGTTTGAATCCTACCAAGGTCAGTATTGGAAATTCATTTTGTCAAAAAAATCTGACATGAATTTGACTATCGAATGATTACCGCATTCTACCAAAATTCGTAATTTATTTTATATAAAATATATTTGTAATATATTTCATAAACTTTTTTTTAAGAAAAAATAACCAATCTAACCTTACTCACCGTACCTACTTCGCCATCGATCGCTACATTACATAACGACCAGGTTAAGAGAAGTTATCTTTATTTAAAAGCCAGACAGATATAACCCAGCGCCCTTTCCTTGATTGGCTTAACTAACGTATTCAAATTCAGCCCACCCCAGACTTGAATCAAGGACCAAGTCACAGATTAAATAATGGACAACATTAGAAGTCTCACTCAGTTTCAAATAGAAAAAGACGGGTAATAAATGTTTTTGATTAAGGTGACTGTTAAATTTATGACAGCTCGCATTTTTTGTACTCGGTCGTATTCTGTGGCCGCACACTAAGAATAGTGCAAACGCACACATTGAAGCTACTTCACACTTCATTTACCAAGACTAAATAACTAGTCTTGATACTTGAAAATATTTGGTGCAATAGGTATGTCATATTTGTATAGGTAGGTATGTACTTAATAATTTTATAGGTTGCACTTGACAAAAAGAAAATAAATATAGAAAAAATTAATATATATTATAAGACAGGTTACAAATCGTAAAGTGCTACTACACAGTTACTAATATTTGACTGTGCAAAAAATATTTGTTAGGTACCTACTAATAAAATACATTTTGACAAAACGGTAAGTATCGTTTTTTTACAAGCTCTTATTTAACTTGCAGTTTATGTACATATTTATGTATGTATGTTTGATAAGGTGGAATCTTGCAACTTAATTTTAAGCAGTTATCCCCAATCGATTGAGCTTAAATTGCTAATTTTTAATCGCTGTCACCATATTATGTATGCAAATACATAATATGGTGACAGCGAGTTGATCTGATGATGGAGTCAGGAGCTGTTCAACGGAACCCTTCACTAAATAGTCGAATTGAGGCAAAACTTTGCATACCTATCAATCTCAATGACAATGTAAAATTATGGTACTAGCGAGCTGGTCTGATGATGGAGGTCGGATGTAGCCATCGGAACTCCTCAACTACACAACATAACCACGTCGCGTTTGGGCTCGTTATTTTTATCTTGACGAGAACTAGAGCACTAGACATTACAAAAGCTTGATTTAAAATATATTTTTAATAAAAAAACTTATTGTCATCTAAAATCGATGACGGCACCGTCAACGTTTCGAATACCACTCACAGAAAGTTTTGAAAGTGAAATACTGATAAAATATGTAGGTATGCTTTTGAATATTGTGTGCGAGCTATGATCTCGAAGATCCATAGACCGCGCGTAGCGAGGGTCAACAAGTTCTGGAATTAAACAGTTATTGTAAAACTTTACTAAATAACCCTCCATAATATTTTCTTTCCAGAAAAATCAAATATGAATTTGTAAAAAGAGATGACCAGCTCTTTTTAAAAATTCATATTTTCCATTGTATTTGTACTAAATGACATCACAAACCTGCAATACTTTTTAAGACCTATCCAAAGACATGGAGAGTATGCGAGAAAAAAAAACATCTGAAAATATGTATTTATTTCTACCACATTGTCGGCGTGACTAATGTATATTCATCCCAAATTACAGCTTTCTAGTACTAAGAGTATCTGAGCTAAGCTGCGGACGAATGGACGAAAATGGCAAAACTATAAGGGTTTTTTGTAAACTACGAAACACTAAAGAGCACTTTCAGTATTTCGAATTAAACAATTTTTCAGAACACTTTATTATTTTTTTAAATATTTAATTATTTGCATCATGTACTTAAACTTTACAAAAACAACTTGTAAAAATAAAAATAAAAGGCCAATTCTCGCAACGCAACTCAGTTTCTTTTTTTGTCTTTTTTTTGTTGGAACTATGCTCGTTTGTGTAAACTTAACTTGTGAGATATTGTATAAGTAGCCTAAGATGACCAGAGATAATCTGTCGATGTCAGTCTCTCTTCCCTGTTCGCTTGTTACGGCTGGTCGTGTTCTATATCTCTACAATAAAGAATATAGAATATAGAATAAAGAATATATATCACCCAGATCGTGTATAATTTACCCAAAAACCCATCAGTTCTTCTATCGTAAAAAGTTGTGAGATTTCAATGTCTGTCTGTCTGTCTAAAAAATGGCCTGAACTGCTTCGAGAAAAGGATGGTACGACTGTGCCGCTTTTTTGCTTGACTTGGCGGGGGCACTACCGTGCCCCCAGATAAACCTTGCTTTGATAATAACAAATACCGACCTTTTTAGAAGGTTCAACATTTTTGGTTCAATGCGTATCGTATCATTCGTCAGTCATTCATCAGTCGTCAAAATTGATTAATGCTAGATTTGTTGCACACCAGCACTCGCTTTTTATAGTTTTGAGGATGTTTTTTAATTAAAAATAGCCTATTTATAAGCTAGAGGTATATTTACATCGACAGCAAATTTCAATTTCATCCGTTTAGTCGTTTAGGTCTGATTGAGGTACAAACATCCAAACATACTTAACATCCGCACAAACTTTTAGATTTATAATATTGAAGGTAGATAAATAATAATTATAAATTATGTTCATAATCTGAAATTTATGTAATTTTTCTAAATCCAATTATAGATAAAGTATCATTTTTTTCCATCCATGTATAAAAAAACACGCTTGGTAATATAGGGTAGATCGGGTCTAAACGATACAGGTAAGGATCATGGTACCTTAGATCTTTCATTTCAAAACAGAAATGTATCAAATCAACATTTATATTTATTTAATAGGACTAATTAGGGACACTTCAAAAACCACAGCAAAAGACGTTGTCCAGAAAGTATTATCACTAAAATGGAAATAGGCCGGGCCAAAGATTACAAAATGAGAGGTGATCTAAAACAATTATGAATTGGGACCCAATACATAAAAAACGAAGAAGAGGAAGGCCTGCTATGCGATGGGATGATGACATCGTGAAAGTAGCAGGCAAAACATGGAGCAGAGCCGCTAGAGATCGGGAAAAATGGATAGAGCTGGAGGAGGCTTTTACCGCTGAAAGCGGTCCTTTCCTTACACATAATTTTATATACCTATGCATAGATACATATTTAAGTTAATTTTATATTGTGCAAGGAAATAAAAGCTTTTATTATTTATTATTAATTAGGGACACAACCAGGTTCACATTTTCCTGAAATTTAATATTTTTATTAAAATAACAATCAAATACGAAACATCGGCTTATTTCGATTTTGCTCCGACGCGACGTATGCAAAAAGGGAAAACCGTATACTATTATCATATTGTTTCGAAACCAAACTCGATGAAACGCATCTTCTACAAAAAAAAACCATCCAGCTCTTTCAACAAATCATGCATTGTACCTAACCTTCATCTGTGTGGCTTGCACTAAATTCTTCAAGGCAATATATTATACAAATGTTATCATTAGTTTTGCATGTCCAGTATTTTACCCCGGTATTCCATTATGTAAGACCTCCTCTAAATTCGAAGAAAAATGTGACGTGGACGTGCTTCCCCGAGCGCGTCTGAGCGCTAACTGACGTGCCGACTTGAGGTGAATGTGAGTTTTGTATGGAAAAAATGTATGGAGAAGTTTTATTGCATTTTATATTGTTCATAAATGAAAAAGTAAATTATTTGAAAACAAGATAATGCCACGCGGTATAGAGAAATATAAAATCTACAATTTCGTATTATTTTCAAATAAAAATATGCTGTGGGTCTAAAGATATTGGTACCTAACCAGACCCCATTTTTCGACATTTTTAGCGGTTCTTGCGACGGTAAAAACGTATTTTTTTGAAAATATTGTATAGAACTGGCCAGTTTTTATTATCTACTATTAAAGATGAATATATTATCAGTAATTTTGTATCATTATATCCTCACAATTGTGATTCCTGGTTTTTAAATCGGTACCTGAAAATCATTGAAATACGTGTGTAAGTGTGAGCCGGGCCTTAATGCAGAATCGTATTTTCTCAATAACCGCAAAACATACAGCAGGGCTATTTTGTAAAAAACATGAATATCAAGTTATGACGTTGAATGCAATACCTAATGTTAGAGAATACCTCATCTGTACACTTTTCATAGTAACTATTCACAGTTTATGCACCTATACCTACGCTTCTGCGTAGGTATTGTATTGGAAGCGTAGGTATAGGTGCCTAAACAGCATAAAAAGCGTAGGTATTATGGCATTCAGTACCATAACATGATAATCATGTTTTTACAAAATATCCCTGCAGTTTTGTTTTTCATGACAAAGATAACTTAAGGATATTAGATAAATAATAGACAGAAACACGATTGGTAAAGGTTTTCTCGATAGATTTATTTTCCAAAGTTGGCTCTTCAAAAACACTAGTTTATTATTAATCAAAGCTATGAATAGCTAAACAGTTTATTTTTATATAATTCGTAAGATAATTATACTAGCTAAATAAATTACAGACAGTTTCTTTTTAAATTTGATGGTTTTCGAGATAATGCAGTTTTATCACTTTTTCCGTCTTATCCGGGTAGACTCAGCCCACTTTCACTTATCACCTTTAAGGATATTAGATAAATTATGGACAGAAACACGATTATTGAAACTTTTCTCTATAGATTTATTTTCCAAAGTTGGCTTTTCAATAACACTAGTTTCGTTTTAAACAAATGTGTATCCTGGGTGGGAATTGAACCCACAACCTGCAGCGCAGAAGGAAGAACTACTACCAACTGAGCTGTAAGGCCAGTCAGTTCTTCTAAAAGAAGTCACGTACAGAATACTAACTACTGCAAAATGATGGCATATAACAAATTTATTTAGAACTAGCCGACCCGTGACAGACGTTGTCCTTTCAAATTTAAATAATCGACTAGAAAACACTGAACGTTTTTAGTCTGTGATGTCAGATTTGTTGCACACCAGCGCAATCTATACCAAAATCATCCTTTTTGCGTTTTTGTATAATTTTGGGGATGTTTTTTGTATTTTAAAGTAGTCGATGTTTTATTCGCGAATTATATCTACATCTACAGCTAATTTCAACTTAATCCGTTTTGTCGTTTAGGCCTGATTGAGGCACAAACATACATACAAACTCACAAACTTTCACATTTATAATATTATTAGGATTCATTCAATTAATTCAATGAATTTTATTTTTTTTGGACGTTTTTCTGACTACTTCTTTTAGACTCTTTAACTTGTATTTGGGGAGTACAATTGTGACTATATTTTAATAGTTCATTTTGCACTGCAAACTAATCTACAACCCGGTCACAATATCTGTGCACCTGACCTCGTGACGTCATATCGGCGGTCTCTCTCATATCGGCAACGAAGAAGCGGAAGCGGGAGAGGCGCCGCATTCCAGCGAGGTGCACAGATATTCTGACCGGGTTGTAAAGTGATATCCTTCGCCAAATCTTCAATATAGCTAAAGCTCATCAGTCTAGAATTTTAAATGAAATTGGAGACTGTCTATCGGTCTATCGAATATCGGCTAAATTTGCAAGTGTAATAAAACGACTTCGTAACATTCGTTTTTACATGTGGATTCGCTTGCTGAAACTCTAACAGATTAATGAATAATATACCTAATAGTCACATAAACCTTTTTCTTGACTGTTGATCCTGTCCATCCAAAGATATTCTGGAAGAGATTGCTTTTAGCGATAAGGCCAACCGTTGTGTATTTATGCTCGTTGTTACCTACTGTTTATTTTCTTTGTGTGCAATTAAGAATTTATCTATATATCTAAGTCCTCACCACACTTGGATTCTCTGATTATCAGGACCTACTGAACACATGCTCAAAACGGTGAAGGAAAACATCGTGAGGTAACAGTTAGTATTCTTATAAGCGGCGATGGGCTTGCAACCTGTCTCATATCGAAATCAAATCAATCAATATGTGGGCATGTGTCAAATTTTATGTTTGGACGTGCCTCTGACTACCCTCTAGACATCTTAAAATAATCGTAGCGCCTGAAGATCTGGTAGGATGTCTACCGTACTTGGAGATTACAGTCGTGATCCTATTTATTTTATTTTATAGATGTTCAGGAAGACAGCGAAATTCCCAGCAAACAGATCTAATTATTGCATCCTCGTTTTCCTTTGCAAATAAATTAATACTCTACACCTATCATTGACCGGTCATTTCCACCTCACTGGTATGCGGAACTAACGTAATTGATGGTAGCCATACTATCATTAAATAGCCGCTCATACTCTGTTGAATGGTGACTATTTAAAGCTACGGTCAAACCAAAGTGATATTACACTTCAGTTAATGCCCGTTTGTAAGTTTTGGGTCGTTTGCTAGCTTAATATTGTGCCTAATTTTGCCCGTAAAAAGAAATAATAATTATAAATAGACACAAAAAACTATTTAAAAAAGCCAATAGTTTTTTCTTTCAAAGACTTTCAACCCGAAAATCCTTCAAATTAATTTTAATTAGCATTCCATAAGGTTGCAAGCACATCGCCGCTTTTAAAAACACTAACTAGTTTCCTCACGATATCGCACCCTCAGAATGAAAGTGGCTCAATTCTAAAATTGAGCGAATTAAGTTATTTACACAGAACGACTTGAAAAAGTATCCTAGTAATTTAAGCACCGACGATTTTAGGCGAGAAAGGGATGGATATTATCTTCTTTCACTGTTCCGAGCACGATACATTTTCAAATAGAAAAAATTATCAAAGCACGGTTTTTAATAATTTACTTATTTCTTGTGGTTTGACCTAGAGATACCATCCCAATATGGCCGCTTAACACATAAACAAACAACTTAGATTACCTACTTAAACGGCCGGCTGAACCACGACTTCCAGATTGAAAGGTGCTTTTTTGCCAAGTTCTACCAGAAAATAATTACGTTTGGAAAACTAACAACATAACCGATATTCAAGTCCAATGCAAAAATATATTCCCAATTTTTTTACCCTTATAGGTTGTATTTTTTCTCAAATTTAAATGGGACCAAACGGGAAGTCTTATTTTTATTTTCCCCAAATCGTTTAATAAAATGAGGGAGTTTTGAGATAACAAAATATTAAAAAAATACAACCTACTTGAGAACCCCTTCTTTGAAATTAAAATGAGGAACAATCGACACAGAGAAGCAATGCAGTAAATCGTCTCGGGAGCCCACACCCTCGAAAGTAAAGTTTATCAATAAAGGTCTCAGTGGGTGATTAAGAAGTGGGGTCCGTGGGACCGTCACACAGTGCACCGCGGTGTGTGACGGCTAGGGTTACAGATAAGGTGTTGGGTACAGGGTGGTCTGAGTGACCACAAGATTTATAGAAAGATAGATAGATAGAAAATACTTTTTTGCACAATACAAAAATATGTACATAGACGAACGTATTTTCATTTAGCTAACCTTTGTGTAATTTGGAAAGGTAGGTAGATAGTAATTTTAAACTACTTTCGCGATCAGAACACGTATAAATTAATAAATTAAATTAATAAATAATGTATAGTACTTAACACATAAACAAACAACTTAGATTACCTACTTAAACGGCCGGCTGAACCCGGCTGAAACCGGCTGAAACCGTATAAATACCCGTAAAAATATTTTATGAAAATTCGAATTATTTTATATAGTTTAAAAAAGCGATGATCTGGATAACTTCTATCATTGGCATAATCTCAATGGACTGAGGAAAGAAGGTGACAGACGATTTTTCCCAGCAGTGGGATAGTAAAGGCCAAGTAAAAAAAGGAATTGTGTGGTTTTATGAAACCACGATAATAGTGAAAACTTTAAGTCTATATACACTACACGGTCAGCTAATGGAACTATTGACGCCGCCATATTGGCCTCGGCTGCTCTGACGAGAGCCTTTCACTTTATCCCTACTCCACGGCCGACCGTCACTCGACATGCGACACACAGACCAAAAATTTGAGACGATGTAATAAAAGTTTCACTTTAAGGCGCTCCCAGTCGACGATTGTTTTTGTTCGAAACGAAAAAATAAATACTTGTGAACAAGCCACATCTCCTATTTTATAATGTATAGTATACTAGCGACCCTAGCATGTTATTATACATATAAACCTTCCTCCTGAATCACTCTATCTATTAAAAAAAACCGCATCAAAATACGTTGTGTAGTTTTAAAGATATAAGCAAACATACATACATACAGACGCGGGAAGCGGAAAGCGACTTTGCTTTATACTATGTAGTGATAGTGAAGTATATGTGAATAAAGATGTACCCATCTTTAATCACTTCGATAAATAATCCTTCCGACCGCTGCAATGACGACAAACACACGTCGGCGCGTGGTCCGCCTTTGCTTTTCGAATAAATTAATGATATAAATTATGTATAATTACTTATCAAAAATCTATTCTAATAGAAATCTAGATCTACATATTACCTATCTTTAACAATAAATCACAAGTTGATTTTAATAGTAGGTATCAAAATATTTCGATCATAAATTCTAAAACGTATCATTTTGAAATAATATCTTTATCGTGAAAAGTTTCTGCTATTATGTTTTCAGCTTAATAGAAATCTAGGTAGGAACCTGAAGTAATATACTTATAAAAATAGGAGATGTGGCTTGTTCAGAAGTATTTCTGTTTTCGTTTCGAAAAAGAGCAATCAGCGACTGGGAGCCCCTTAAAGCTTTTTAACACTTAAAGCCTTATGAAGCTCTGTACTTTATTTACTGACATAATCGAAACATCTAATACCTGGTATTACAGAATATTTACAAAATAAACAAGAATCAGTTCATGAAGTTTATTTCACGGTTATCAGGATATTTTTTTTGTGTTTGATTTAAGTTAAACAACGTAAAGAGTAGTCAGTGCCAATAAAAGCTTTTAGTTGATCACAGCGGTATTATTGGCTATAAGTCATATTGCCTATCCTTATCTTTGATTTATGTAATACATAAGTGAATAGATTTTCATTAAGATCTAAATATATAACATTACGTTTCTGACTGACTGACAAACAAAGCGCAGTTGAAACATTATATTTGGCACATGCCCACATTTTGCAGTAGGTAGCATTCCATACGTGACAGGTTCCAAGCCCATCGCCGCTTACAAAAATACTAACTGGTTTCCTTACGATGTTTTCCTTCACCGTTTTGAGCACGTGTTTTTGATGCGTATATAATTTTTTCGAACAGAAAAGTCCATTGATGCACGCCTGAATTTGAACCTTCAGATTGAAAGTCTTTTTATTTTTTCTGCATTATTTAAAAATAAAATGAAATATGAATGATAATTTTATTCCCCAACTCATAACATGCTGTATAAACTTACAACTCAAGACGGCCGACCACAATATTTGAATCCATGAATAAAGTCCATTCAGAGCCGTGGGATAAACATAATTACTCGATGTACTGACAGAAACTGGTTCGATATACTACCTACCTACCTACCTATCTATCTGCAGTGAGTGTTGAAAGAAGCTCGGCAAGACAGAACTTGTTTTGAATTATAAAATATTGGTAGACTTTTCACACAGCGCCATCTAGCCTCGAAATAAGCAATGCTTTTACTATGGGAACTAGTTATCTGACAGACTGGTTCTATATACTACCTGCCTATTTATCTGCAGTGAGTGTTCAAGGAAGCTCGGCAAGACGGAACATAGTTTATATAGTTCATTTATTGATAACAAATATTTCACTTTCAAAACTTTCGTGAGTTGTACTACACATTATTACAACAACGGGAAATTACTCACGTAAATGATAAATTGTCAATGAGGACACCGACAATGTTTCGATTCATCTAGAGAATCTTCTTCAGGGTGAGTGGACCATAACGCGCGCGCTACCCTGCTCGCATTGCCGTCTCGCACTGACGGTGGTATAGTGCGAGACGGCAATGCGAGCAGGGTAGCGCGCGCGTTATGGTCCACTCACCCTGAAGAAGATTCTCTAGATGAATCGAAACATTGTCGGTGTCCTCATTGACAATTTATCATTTACGTGAGTAATTTCCCGTTGTTGTAATAATGTGATAACAAATAAGTCACAAAATATTAATTACATAAAATTTTACATTCAATTCTAGTAATATCTTCAAAATTTGTGTATATAATTATTGATTATTAAATACTATAACTATAACTAATATATTGGTAGACTTTTTACACAGCGCCATATAGCATGTAGTATGGGCTAGATGGTATTGTGTGTAAAGTCCGACAATATTTATTTATTTATTGGAACGAAGTTCCTTATCGCGCGTTGTGAAAGGGGGCTAGACGGAAAAAATTCTTACGAAAAGTTGTCACGAAAAGTTGTCACGACACTTTTTTGCTATAGTATATCTATTAATATATATATCTATTAATTGTGTCGAGGTCGAGGTCGAGGTGGAAGTGGAGGTCGAGATGGAGGTCGAGGTCGAGGTCGAGGTCGAGGTCGAGGTCGAGGTCGAGGTGGAGGTGGAGGTGGAGGTGGAGGTGGAGGTGGAGGTCGAGGTCGAGGTGGAGGTCGAGGTCGAGGTCGAGGTCGAGGTCGAGGTCGAGGTCGAGGTCGAGGTCGAGGTCGAGGTCGAGGTCGAGGTCGAGGTCGAGGTCGAGGTCGAGGTCGAGGTCGAGGTCGAGGTCGAGGTCGAGGTCGAGATCGAGGTCGAGGTCGAGGTCGAGGTCGAGGTCGAAGTCGAAGTCGAAGTCAAAGTTGATTCCCCTTCCCTTGTCCCACGTTATTTTGTGAGAACTTCGTTCCATCCGGGTGTCCCTTGACACCTCTCAAGTTTTATTTATTTTTATTTATAGCCCCGAACTAAGCAATGCTTGTCTGGGAACTAGATAACTGATACTGTTTTATATTGAGGACAGACGCTCTGAGTGAAACCACCATTTATACGAGACTGACTTTTTATTGAGTACCCGCAATATACCTTATTCTACAAATATAACATTCTCACACACCTGTTTAACACATAATTATTAAAGTTTATGCTTATACTAAATTACCTAAATTAAACAACAGTCAGCTTACATTACTTTTCTTAAATAACTACTTTTGTAACTTATAGATAAAAACATTATTCTAAGTAGGTATATAAACACATCAACACCTGACTATTTCCTCGGAGTGATGTTAACCTGGCTACAAACCTAAACGACAACAAAACGTTGAACAGGTCTACGTGAACGTTTTGGCGTTACAACTTCGTTCTGCTCTTCGACTTCTGCCCTATGGCTATGCAATATGTTTGAGTGTGTTGCTATTGACCCATCGTTGTCACCGACTCCCACCATGGTTTCGGCGTCATCTATTTCATCATTAATGATGGATTTATGGTTACTAGGAATAATGTTGAAATCGGAAACGTCACCATTGATATTTTTCTCGACTACTGATTCCTGCTTTTGGTTCATGTTCGTACTATGCGACATGATGTGATCAATATGTTTCTTATACAATTTATCGTTCTGGCGCACCTGATAAGAAACCGGACCCAATCTTTTCATTATGATACCTATTTCCCAGAAGCTTTTGTTGTTCCTAAACTGTTTAAATTGAACTTCGTCACCTATTTCAAATTGACGCATCTTAGTGTTTCTCTTTTGATGGATAACTATTTGTTTATCGCGCACCCTATCCTCGACATTTGGACGGACTAAATCGCAATGAGTGCGTAGGTTGCGTCCAAATATTAGCTGTGCAGGAGTTTTTCCTGTTAAACTGTGTGGAGTCGATCTGTAGTATAATAAAAACTTATCTAATCCAAGTTGTAGATCTTCCTTATCAATCATGGCCTTTTTTAAACAATATTTTATTATTTTTACTGCGCTTTCTGCTGCACCATTGCTACTTGGTTTATAAGGCGACACTAAGATATGCTTTATACCACAACTTTCCATGAATGTTTTGAACTCAAAACTGCTGAATGGCGGTCCGTTATCTGATACTAACTCACGAGGTAGCCCAAAACAACTAATTATGCGTCTCAATCTTGCAATTGTGAGTTTCGCTGACGTTGTACCTATGCTATGCGCTTCAATCCATTTGGAATGCGCATCAACCAGTACGAAGTATGTGTGATTTTCTAAAGAAAAAAAATCTACGTGAACTCTGTACCACGGCACTTGCGGCCACGCCCATGGATGCACTGGTGCAGCGGCCGGTGAAGGTCGAGTGCTCATGCAAGTCTCGCAGCCCTGGCATTCTCGCTCAATGTCGGCGTCGATGCCGGGCCAGTACACGTAGCCCCTAGCTAGGCTTTTGCATTTTACTATTCCTTGATGACAAGCATGGATCATCTTCAAAATTTCATTTTGTAAAGAGCTTGGTATGACAACGCGATGACCAAACAAAACGCATCCTGATTCTACATTAAGATATTCTTTAATGGAGAAAAAACTTTTTAAAACTTTATCTTTACAGTATATCCAGTTAGAGTTAATAGCATGTATTAGTTTTTGCAACGTTTTGTCGGATGCCGTGTGTTTTGCCACAATCTTATAATTTATTGGTGCCTGCTCAGATATAAATTTGATATAAGATTCAGTTCTATGCTCCGTATTTTCATCTATAACCGGTATACGTGATAAGCTATCCGCCACACAATTATGTTTCGACCCTATGCATTTTACTTGGTAGTTATATGCGCTTAATATCACTGCCCACCTTTGCAACCTGTTACTAGCCATCGATGGTATGGCTTTATTTTCATGAAAAATAGATGCCAACGGCTTACAATCTGTTACTAACGTAAACTTATTACCATATAAATAGTCGTGGAATCTATTCACTGCGAATATAATAGCTAGGCCCTCTCGACATATCTGTGAATAGTTTCTTTCGGCCGGCGAGAGAGTGCGCGATGCGTGCAGCACGGGCCGCAGCTCGCCACTGGCCATGGCGCGCTGCGCCAGCACACCAGCAACACCATAAGGTGAAGCGTCGCATGTTACATATGTCGGTAAAGTGGGGTCCCAGTGAGCGAGCACTGGCGCTTCGCGTAGTAACAATTTTATGGAACGAAATGCCTTTTCACATTCGTTCGACCATATGAATTTTGTATTTGACTTAAGTAACCCATATAGTGGTTCCAGAACGCTACTGATATTACGCACAAACTTGCCGTAATAGTTGACTAAACCTAAAAAAGCTTTCACCTCACTTACGTTGGTTGGTTGCGGTGTCCTATTTACGGCATCTATTTTGGAAATTTCGGTTTTCAATCCATTTGCATCAATTATGTAACCTAGATACGACACAGACCTTTTAAAAAAACTACATTTTTTCTTTTCTACTTTTAGGCCGCTCTCTGATAATATTTTGAAAACCTGCATTAATCTTTCCATGTTCTCTTTTTCATTTTTACTGCTGATAAGTAGGTCATCCTGATACACAGCTACATATGGCATTCTAAATATTTTTTCCATTATTCTTTGAAATTTACTAGCAGCGCATTTGATACCGAACGGTAACCTATTATATGTGAACATGCCTTTATTCGTGACTATGGTGCAATATTTTTTTGCCTCATCGTTCAGAATCAGCTGTTGATATGCCCGACTTAAATCAACTTTGCTAAAAATTCTACCACCTTGTAACGACGCAAAAATATCTTCTATCCTAGGAAGTGGGTATTTGTCGTCCACCAACACCGGATTGAGCGTTGTTTTGAAATCTCCGCAAAGCCTTACCTCTCCATTTTTTTTGATGACGGGAACCACCGGCGTCCCCCATTCGCTCCACTCTACGGGCGATATGACACCCTCTTTTTGAAGGCGCTCCAATTCAGCGTCCACTGCGGGCCGCAATGCGTATGGGACGGGCCGCGCACGACACCATACCGGCACCGCGCCCGTCTTCAGCTCCAATCCAACCGTACCTTTGTTAAACGCACCTATACTGGTCGAAAACACCTCGGGAAACTTAATCATCAATTGGTCAATAGCCACACATTTGTTGAAATTGCTGTCAACAACGCAAGCTACCGATTCTTTGGTATCTAACGCAGAAGGAAATTGTATGCCAAACGCTCGCATCCATTTACGACCGAATAATGAATTGCTACTATCATTATCGATAACAACTAATTTTAAGTTATGCACTAGCTTATTGTTGTACTGAACGCTACATTTAAATTCACCTTTCGGTAAGACCTTTTGGCCGTTATACATCTTCAAACATGATTTACGCTGAATTAAATCAATGTGGCTAAAATGTTCTAGGTACGTACTTCTATTGATGATACTCATGCCCGCCCCGGTATCGCCCTCCATGACAACCCGCTTTCCATCGATGACCACCGTCATGATCCATCTTTTGTCTTCTTCGTTATCACTCAACTGATAAACTTGGTCCCCCTCGTCCTCACTCGATTCAAAATGTTCGTATTCCTCTTCGGACGCCACCTTGTGCACGCTCGTACGCTTACGAAATCGGCACACCTTGGCTACGTGGCCCCGATTGCCACATACAAAACACTCCACGTTCACAAACGGACAATTTTCTTGACGATGCGGCTGCCCGCACCGATAACAGCCGACACGTTGCTGGCCGCCGCTGCCCCTACCGGTGGGCGCGCCCCCGCGGCCTCTGCCTGGGCCCATGCGCCGTCCGCGCTGCGCCCCGCCCCTGTACCTGCTTCCGTCCACGGCATGCACCTTGTCCGTGGCGCTGGTGATGCTGACGGCCCCTGCCGTTTCTTGTGAGTCTCGAACGGCGGCCTCCAATGATAACGCCAACTCCACTGCTCGGTCGAATGTCAATTCTGTTTCTGTCAATAACCTCTGTGTGATCTTGTCGCTTTTCAATCCGAACACAAATTGATCTCGTAAATTCTCCTTGAGTATCTCCGTTGTTGTAAACACGCACGTTTTGCTGAGTTTTTTTAAATGAGCGAGATATTCCGTTATCGACTGAGACTCAGTCTGTTTGTATGATCTGAAAATCATTCGCTCGGCAATTACTGACCGTTTTGGCGCCAAGTGAACTTCTATTAACTTCACTAATGAGTCGAAATCAGTATTTTCAGGCTTTTCTGGGAAACATAAGTCAATCATGAGATCCAATGGTTCCGTGCCCACTACTGCCACTAGGTATTTGGAGTATTCTGCGGGTTTGACATCATGAATTGCGAACCATGCTCTCAGCCTGCTGACGTATGTTGGCCATCTATCCACATTTATCTTGAACTCTTGCAGCTGGTTGAGATTCATGACGACTCCTTTGGATTCGCCTTTCTTGCTTTCGTTTTTGATCGACATGTGCACGCTAAGGTTCTTAAATCGTCGCCAAATGTTTTATATTGAGGACAGACGCTCTGAGTGAAACCACCATTTATACGAGACTGACTTTTTATTGAGTACCCGCAATATACCTTATTCTACAAATATAACAGATACTATATTTATACTTTGCGATTTATAAATACTACATACTTTAAAATATACTAGCTTACGTCCGCGACTTTGCTCGCGTGATACATGGATAAAAAGTATTATACTTGTTATTTCTAGACAAGCTATGTAGTTAATATTTCAAGTTTCATCCAAATATGTTTGGTCGTTGGTGAGTGATTGAGGCACAAACATCCAAACATACAAACATTCTCACAACCGTGTTTTTGATATCTTAGGTTACATCATTGCAATTTTCGTGGAGATCTCTTATTTTTCTTAAATAGGCGACAGCACAGCCGCGCACGCCTAGTTACGCTTGACACTTGTGTCCTGCGAATGCCGCGCTATGTCTGTTCACACCTGTATGGTATTTTTAAGATGTGATTTCATAGGTATACTTTACAAACTAAGGTATTAATGTTCCTAAAAAATATGAATGTTCATGCCAAATTACAGCTTTCTAGCACTAAGAATCTCTGAGCTGCAGATATACGGACATGGCGAAACTATAAGGGTTTCTTGTATACTACGAAACCCTAAGGAGTATCAGAAATTCCCAAGTACCTACGGTAGACAGTAGACATCCTCTCAGATTTCCTGGCACTCTGAAACAGGCTAAAGGTAGTAGTCAGACAGTCCTCGTAAGTTTTTAAAGGATCCAAAAACAACTGCAAGTTAACAAAACCAAAACTTATAATGAAGCTTTAAAAAGCTAATAAATTTATTTTGGATTGTGAATAAAATTCATTCACAACCGTGGGACAGTGGTATAATTACTCCACGTATGTACCTACGAGAGAACTGGTTTGTATAACGATTAAGTCTTTTTACACTACACGACACTATTTGTTTTCATCACGACATACGATAAAAGACACTCACAACATAGACCAAGCGACTGCCACTTTTGAATCTAATACGAGCAATTCTTGTCTATATAATCTGAATCTCGAAAACGGCTCCAACGATTTTCATGAAATTTAGTATGCAAGGTTTCGGGGGCGATAAATCGATCTAGCTAGGTTTTATTTTTAGAAAACGTTGTTTTATCCGTGTTTTCAGGCAATGAAATACCGAGCAAAGACGGTTATCCAGTTACTGGCCTTTTACTTCATAAAAAATATACAATTTTTCTTTTAGTTATCTGATTTTACAAGCTTTGCTTAGTTTGCGTCTGGATAACGCTGCGTAAAGTGTCCTATATTATTTATTAATTTTTGACGATATTTAACACAATATACTAATATATTCAAGGATAATTTTTTTTGCATATTATTATATTACAAATGCTAAAGTAACTATGTTTTTTACCTTTTTATTCTTAAACCACTGAATAGATTTCGATAAAATTTGGCAAGGACATTGCATTCTAGAGATGTTCATAAACTACCTTTAACACTGCGTGGACGGAGTTGCAGGCAACAGCTAGTGTATAAAGCAGAGTAAGGCTCCCTTCTAAAACACGAGTCGCTAAAAGTAGTTCATAATATTGTTTTCCGTTGTGTCGTCATGTCGTGTCGTGTCGTGTCGTATAAATACGTGCGTGTAGCTCTCGAATAGCTTATACCGTGGAATGAATACACCCTACTATGTACCTACTTACTACGATAAAACTGGTAGTGAATGAAAGCAGAGTTTATTTTAAAATTGAGCTTTTGAATATTTTTTTTGTTGGCTTCGGCTTTTTGTCAGTTTATTTAAAAGTATTGGAAATCCCGATTATGTTTGTATTTTTGATAATATTTTTGAATAGTAACTGTTGAATAGTAACTACTTTGTGTGGAAAAAATGAAATGAAATGAAATAGGACCACGACTGTAATCCCTAAGTACGGTAGACATCCTCTCAGATCTCTAGCCGCTCAGATCCTTGAAGATGTCTAAAGGGGTTAGTCAGTGGCACGTCCTAACATTACAATTGGCACATGCCCATATTTCAGATTCAAATTCAAATTCAAAAATCATTTATTTCAATAAAATCACAAGGATCACTTTGAAACGCCTTAGGAACTAGGTGAAGCTACGCCGATTCCACGCGACCAAGCCTTGAAGAATCAGGCAACAAACACGGCTTGGGGTCTACCTTTTTTTTAATGATCCTTTCCTTATATAGCTCCAGTGTGGTGCTAACGAATATTAAGTTTCGCAGTAATAAGCATCCATTATACATGATAGTTTGCAAGCCTATCGCCGCTTATAAGAATACTAACTGGTTTCCTACACCGTTGTTTATAGTAGGTATATATTTTTCCAATAGAAAAATCCATTAATGCACGCCCGGGATTTGAACCCAGGACCTTCGCATTTAAAGTCTCAGTACTCGGCCACCACAACACTCCAAAAATAAAAATAATTTGCGCAACATTTCGAAGTAAGAATCTCCAAGAAAACTTTTAAGTAAGAACTTACCCATTGTAAGTTGATTCTTTAGAATTATAACGAGATTCCAAAGAAACTTTGACTTTAGAAAAATGTACGAAAAAATGTCACACAAACTATATTCGTCCCAGACTTATGTACAACGCTACATGTACTCTAGGTACCTTAAACACTAGTTTATTTAATAAATTAGTCTAATTATACAAAATTTCAAGCATCTTGACTACCTCAGTAGCGTAGTGTATGAGAGCCTGAATAAGAGGCAAAAAGTGCGGATTCGATTTTAGGGTTCCGTACCCAAATGGTAAAAACGGGACCCTATTACTAAGACTTAGCTGTCTGTCTGTCCGACTATCCGTCTGTCTGTCACAGGGCTGTATCTTATGAACCGTGATATCTAGACAGTTGAAATTTTCACAGATGATGTATTTCTGTTGCTACTATAAAAATAATAATAAAAACAGAATAAAATAAAACATATTTAAGAGAGTGTTGTAGGTATGTTTTTTTTAGATAATGGTACGGAATCCTTCGTGCGCGAGTCCGATTCGCACTTAGCCGGATTCTTTTAAGCTATTGCGTAGCTTCTATCGCGGGCCTTGAGCGTGGAGACCGAATCCAGAAATTTCGTAACGAAAATTTTACGACACACTCACACTCACGCAATACGCGTGAGTGTGAGTGTCAGAGTGATTTTCGCATTCCAGCGCCATCTAGTTTAATTTGATGTTATTACGTTATTATAAGTACCTACTTTTCGCGGTCTCATGCGAGGCGACCGCTCGGAGTTTGAGAGGTGAAAGATGTTTGCAATTCCGCTGGCAGCTGGCGCTATTTTACCACTATCAGTAAATAGGTGGTACTTCACAGACATGATCGACTAAAAAGTTTGAAATTGAATTATTGAATTCATGTAGTTAGGTAAATATCGAATCCTGGCCGTGCATCAATGGATATTTCTGTTCGAAAAATGTATATGCGCGTTACACGTGCTTATAACGGTGAAGGAAAACATCGTGAGGAAACCTGTTAGTATTCTTGAAAGCGGCAACGGGCTTGCAACCTGTTACGTGTGGAATGCTAAAATAAATAATTATAATTACATAAGTTGATAAAAAATGTTATGCAATAGCTTTACCGCGGCAGTCTCCGAGTGCCACACGTCTTTTTTTCTTCCTTTCCTACTCTTGTAATAGACATTTAGGAAGATATATAAACCATAAATAGAAAATGACTAACTCAGAGGGACTACGAGGCCATTCAATTTTAAAATAGCGCAAAATAAAATTACGTGTTTGTTTTGTGTGTCTGTATAATATTATGTATGTATTTACAAAAAAAAGTATGTAAGTAATCTATCAGTTATCTGGTGCCCATAGCTTTGCTTAGTTTGTAGCTAGATGGCGATGTACAAAAATGTCCACCATTATTTTACCAAGGATTATCTCACGAATGATTTGTATTAAAATAAACTGTTATTAGCTAATTCGTAGTTTTGAGTAAAAATGAAATTTGTGTTTTGGAAGAGCCAACTTTGAAAAATAAATATATCGAGAAAAGTTTCACCAATCGTGTTTCTGTCTATAATTTATATAGATTATATCCATAAGTTATCTTTCTCATTAAAAACAAAACTGTATGTTTTGCGGTTATTGAGAAAAAAAGATTCTGCATTCACCAAAAAAAATTAAAACTCGAAAATATTGACAAACATGTTGCGAGAAGATTTGGCTTATGTTTTACAACCAGCCGCCTGCCTGACGTCAACCCTCTGTGCTAAGGTGCTATGACAAATGTGAAAATGGAAACTAAGTTCGCAACTTTGAAGATCATTTTAACTACATTACCGACATCCGAAAAGTTTTATATAAAAGAAAAGTCGAGGCCCACGAGTTTGTTTTTTCAAATTATTCTTAAAGTTACAAAGTTAATTACAGTTTTATAACGCAATGTGACCGGGATATTTAAATTAGACAGTGCTGTTGCAGCATATAGCTGAGTGGTGACAAATTTTGCTGTCAATGTATTGTTAAGAGATAGTGGTGGCAATCCTGTTGTGTCCTAAATAAATACGATCGTTCTTCTTTCTTTTACGTTAAAGTCTTAAAACGTAACCTGGAATGAAATTTGTAAAACTTAGTGTATTTTTAAGTAGTTTCACGATTTTTAAGTGAATTTAGACAGTATGTAAAATTGTACTGACTAAAATTTTTTTTTTTTTACTTGTGAGTTATGCAAAATGTGGCCATGTGCCAAATATAATGTTTGGACGTGCTTCTGACTACCCCCATTTCAAAGGATCTAAGATCCTGGAGATCTGAGAGGATGTCTACCGTACTTGGGGATTACAGTCGTGATCCTATTTATTTTATATTTTCTAAAATATTCAAAATTTATGAACTTCAATTTTGATGTTACGCTAATTTAGACTTTAACGTAAAAGGAATAAAAGCGATAGTTTTTACGATATTTAAGCTTTAGGCGGACACGACAGAATTGCCACCGAAGTTGACTCAAAATAAACTTATTATTTCATTCTTTAGATGTCAAAAACTTGTGCTGGAGGCACTGCAACTGTCCAAAATCCTCAGGACTCATCCACCCCATTTTTTTACCTGTCAGTTTGAACCACGTTATAATTTTAACTAAAAAACTTGGGTCACTGCCACTGTATCTCTTTGTGTAGTATCCATTGCTGGGTTTGTAAGATAAAGCTTTTATAGTGATGTCTAAAACCCGCAATGTATATAAAAGTAAGGGTGGTGTGTTAAGGACGTTGTGAAGACGAAATGCAGACGTTTTATGTCGAATTACACCCACTAGTGAACAGGTGGCTTCTTACACTGCGGTGCAATATAACGGTCATCTATACCTGCGTCGATAAGGTAGAGGAAAAAAGAAATCTGATTATGACTGTAGTCTTAAGTACGGTAGACATTGTTTCAGATCTCCGGGCGCTTAGATCCTTGAAGGTTATTAAAGTGGTAGTCAAAAGCACGTCCAAAATTATATTTGGCACACGATGTTCAGTCAGAAGGAGGAACAAAATATGAAAAATGTAATTATGTAAAATTTTATTTCAAGGTGAGATTCTCAATTTGATGCGATATTTTTTATATTATGTACTAGCAGTCCGCCCCGGCGTCGTCGCACGGGTGTAATAATGGTATTATTTATGGCATTTTTTTTTTACACTTTGCGTTACATTATCGAAGTTTTAATAGGGATCCTTAATAGTTAGACATATGGTATCTCAAACTTTTTTGTAGATATATGTCTTCTATAAAACTGTAGTACATTACTTTGCTCTATTGTCAATACTTTCTGCAGCAAACGCAATATAAGGATTTTTTTTGGATTTTTTTCACACTTAGGGTTACATTATCAAAGTTTTCATGCAATCCTTAACGTTTTTGAAAATAATCTATAGCCTATGTTCATCAGGGGTAATGTAGGATTCTAATGGTAAAAGAATTTTTGAAATCGGTCCAGTAGTTCGGAGCCTATGGTAGAATAGGTTCGGAGCCTATTCGATAAAAAACAAACAAACAATCAAATCTTTCCTCTTTATAATATTATTATAGATATAGATTAGTATAGATAAAAAATATCGCATCTATTGCGATATTTTTTATACGACCGCGCATATCTTTTTACCTAGTTATCTGATTTGGATGATATTTTTTTTCTTGTGTATTGAATAGTCCTAATGAAAAACCAATAACTTCACCAGAAACATTTTAGTAGGTTTTCTCTGGTTGTTATTCATTTTATTTAGAAATCCGGCTAATTACCATGTTTTCCTTATATTGTATTGCATTAGAGCATATGAATTGCCTCGAAACGTCTGCACTACATGGAAAAACGTAATAATTAACCTAGTTACTTACAACCATATTTTTCTGTTCTGTAAAAGTTTCCTTATTTATTTTCTCTGTCACAATGAATTTGTCCCGCAGTGTACCGTCTCTCGCAGCGACTATTGTCGGCACCTGCGATGCCGGCTGCTTCCCAACCGTCTCAATAATAATACTACTTACAATTGTTGAATATCGTTGTTTTGTCTCGTAATGTTTTACTTTCTTCATTAATACCGACGATGGGCTTGCAACTTGTTACGTGTTGTATGCACTTGTTCTTTTTTGAGCCTACACATTGTTCGATCGGCACCACAAAGGATCATTAAAAAAAAGGTAGACCCCAAGCTGTGTTTTTTGCCTGATTCTCCTAAGACGTTTCAAAGTGATCCTTATGATTATTAATTATTATTCTTGTTTGAGCCTTCACCTTGCTCGATTGGCACCACACTGGAGCTCTACATAGCATTATCGAAAGGATCATAAAAAAAAAGGTAGACCCCAAGCCGTGTTTGTTGCCTGATTCTTCTAGGCTTGGTCGCGTGGAATCGGCGTAGCTTCACCTAGTTCCTAAGACGTTTCAAAGTGATCCTTGTGATTTTATTGAAATAAATGATTTTTGAATTTGAATTGAATTTGAATTTGATTTTATCGAAATAAATGATTTTTGATGCTAATAACTGTAACATGTTAGCCAGTTGTAAGGTATGGACGTGCCTCTGATTACCTCTTTTGGGCATGTTCAAAGATTAGCGCCTGGAGAATGACTACTGTTTTGGGTTAGAGTTACGATTTCAAAACTATCACACATAAAATAAACTTTCTTTAATTTAGGTAGATACTACGATTGTCTACTAAAGGAGGTAGGTCAAGCAGGCGGCCCCACATTAAGTGGGAGAAGGGGGAGAAAATGATGACTACGATGATTGTCTACTACATATAAAAATAATAGATATATACTATTTTTTGTTATGTATGTTTGTTTGTAATTAATAAACTAAGAAAACACTAGACCAATTTAAAATAATCATTGATTAAAATTACCATAATTTTATTTTCAAAATAATTAGAGATGTCCATAAAATTTGCAATAAATTTAACCTAAGATAACAAGCATTTGTCTATAATCATAATCAGTTTAAATATAAACCTAGAATTTTTTATTTTTAATATTACAATGGGTCAACACGGCTTAACGAGTAGGTATATTTAAAGTCCTCTGTCGATAATCCACTCAAAATAATAATATAATATTTTAATTATTTACACAAATAACTTATTAAAATTATAAAACGATAAGCGAGCATTAATGCAAACCGATTTCGCAAATTAATAATAAACCGAAATGCAATTTTTGCATTTACTAATGAGTGTACGAAGTTTAACAATTTCAGTGCATTAATACGACAGTTAATTTATATTTTGGTAACTAGGTTTTGCCTGCGGTTTTACGCTTTTACCACTTAAGGTACGCACCCACAGGTCGATATCGTACGAATCAGACGCATCACATTTAAGGTTATGACTGTTTTTATGGTTCCGTACCCAAAGTGTATACCCGGTTTTTTTTGTATGGGCTGAGTCTACCCGGATAAGACGGAAAAAGTGATAAAACCGCATTATCTTGAAAACCATCAAACTTATAAAGAAACTGTCTTTTATTTAAGTAGCTAGTATGATTATCTAACGATTGGTTGTTATGGCGATAACTAAAATACATAATCTGTGAAAATTTTTACAATCTAGCTATCACGGTTCTTGAGATACAGCGCTGTGACAGACAGACGGACAGCGAAGTCTTAGTACTAGGGTCCCGTTTTTGACTTTGGTTTACAGAACCCTAAAATACTAATTATAATTCAAATTCAAATTTAAAATTCAAAAATCATTTATTTTAATAAAATCACAAGGATCACAGGTGAAGCTACGCCGATTCCACGCGACCAAGCCTAGAAGAATCAGGCAACAAACATGGCTTGGGGTCTACCTTTTTTTTAATGATCCTTTCCTTAATGCTATGTAGAGCTCCAGTGTGGTGCCAATCGAACAAGGTGAAGGCTCAAAAATAATCGGCAAAACTACAAAATATTATAGCATTTAATGCAATCGAAACACAATATTAATAATTCAGTGGGCCGTTAATAACGTCACGAATGGCGTGAAATTAATTAGACGAGGATGATAAACGCGGGAAACAACGCTTTTTGTTGTAGGCTTTGTTTCAAGTGGAATAAATCTGCAGACACATCCAGTAGAAAGCCGTGTTGGCCGAGTGGGAGGTACCTCGACTTTCAATCTGAAGGTCGTGGGTTCAAACCACGTGCATCAATGGACTTTTCTGTTTGAAAATTTATATGCGCATCAAAACACGTGCTCAAAACGGTGAAGGAAAACGTCGTGAGGAAACCAGTTAGTAATATAAGCGGCGATGGGCTTGCAACCTGTCACGTATGGAATACTAACTACATCAAAATGTGGGCATGTGCCAAATGTAATGTAAACTACCCCACTAGACATCTTCAAAGCATCTAAGCGTCTGGAGATCTGAGAGGATGTCTACCGTAATTGGGGATTACAGTCGTGATCCTATTTATTTAATTATTTTTTACACATCCAGTAGTTCTCTGTTGAAAAGTATTTTTCAATGACAAGCTGTAAAATCATTCAAACCATCGAGCACCAGCGCGCTATCAACATTGCCATCGGAACTTGACAAGAATGCAAAGTTTTTACTCAATCGAAGTATTTACTAAGGAATGTCATTATGAGCGACTGTTGAACAGCTCCTTACTCGTCAGATCAGCTCGCTGTCACCATATTATTGTATTGTCACCAGAACTAAAGGAAGCAAAATCACTACATAGTATAAAGCAAAGTCGCTTTCCGCTTCCCGCGTATGTATGTATGTATGTTTGCTTATATCTTTAAAACTACACAACGGATTTTGATGCGGTTTTTTTAAATAAATAGAGTGATTCAAGAGGAAGGTTTATATGTATAATACATGCATAATATAGTAGAGAAACACTGATAATTTTAGAGGTTTCTAATGTGATGTCGTAAATAAACACATTTTTTTGCGCTTACATTGCAAATGCTGGCTGAACCCCACGAGATATATCAAAATAATGTACCACAGTATTGTACACCTTAAAAACGTCTACAAAAAAGTCAACGATGGTATTAGAAATGTCTTACGCACAGCGAAGCGGGCACGGGTCAGCTAGTTTATAATATACTAGCCGACCCGTGTGACAAACGTTGTTCTGTCAATTTTTTTTTGTTATAATCACAATGGAAATACCTATTTCAGGCAGCTTCCAATTTTTTCCCTACAAACCTTGTACTAATAAAATAAATTACGAATTTTGGTAGAATGCGTATCAATCATTAGTTAAAACAGCGTTGCTATGACGGCTAAATGTTTTTAGTCTGTGGTGTCAGATTTGTTGCACACTAACGCCATCTATACAAAAATCATCTTTTTGCGATTTTTTATCATTTAGGGGTTGTTTTTCCCTTTTATTTATTCTAATTGTCACCGGAACTAATGTACCTTTAAAAGGTATTATCGAAATTTATAATATATTTTTATAACTACGAGTATGAGAACTAAGAATTGACTGGGTTTTTTTATTGTACGTACGGAACCTATTAAACACAGATGGTATATTGGTGTATCCCAACCTTTAATCCACATTATCGAGCTATGATATATTACGCACATGTCGACGATGTGTTAGCTAAGTAGGTATATTTAACCGATTTCAAAATTAAGAAGAAAATATTTTATCATAATACAATTCTGCAGTTCTATTGCGTAAGCTTACAGACAATCGTAATCGACTTCAATTTTAAAATTCCATTTTTTTA
Organism: Hydriomena furcata; assembly: GCA_912999785.1. NCBI lineage: Eukaryota > Metazoa > Arthropoda > Insecta > Lepidoptera > Geometridae > Hydriomena > Hydriomena furcata. The sequence continues at coordinate 8,846,091 of OU538848.1, forward strand.
AGACAGTTACTCAATTGCAATTTGACAATTGAAGCTAATTAGGTTAGGTAATAAGCGGCGATGGGCTTGCAACCTGTCACGTATAGAATGCTAACTACTGCGAAATGTGGGCATGTGTCAAATATAATGTTTGACGTGCCTCTGACTACCCCCACTAGATATCTTCAAAGGATCTTATCGCCGGAAGATCTGAGAGGATGTCTACCGTACTTGGGGATTACAGTCGTGTAATTTTTTAAATATAACCATTTACCGTCTAAAATTAATAAAAGTCGAGATTTTTAACGATTAGATTACAGTTGTTCTATCTCACGAAATCGTACCATTGTTATTGTGTGCGCTCAGTATCAGTCACGCACACAAGTGCATGTCTATACACATTACAACTACCTGCTCACCCGCCTTCATGACAGATTTATTGTATTGGAAAAGTGTCAGTTTTGACATTAGCTTTGAACAATATTGACCGCTCAGATCCTTGATGTGTAGCGGGGTTAGTCAGAGGAATATAATAAGGTCTGTTAGCAGGTGAGGTCAAAATTAAGAGTCCATCTTGCTTCTAGAATACAGAAACCCCATTTCTACCAGCCATAATGTCCACTTAGAAGCCCACCTGAGAAAAATGGACACTTGACATAATTAACGAATTTACGGCCCGCGGCCCACTCTCAAAGTCGTTTAATGGGCCATTAATGAATGGGTCGTTTCGGCCGGTCGTAGGCGCGAAATCGTCTGTAAAACTTTAAGGGTGCTGAAAAACGGCTGTCTTCATTTCGCGGTCGTAGAGTTCGGGTTCACGTCAGGCAGCCAAATCGAATAGCAACAATTAGATGTTGTGCCGACGAGACGTGGGATAAGGCGAAGAAGAAGAGAGTTCGTGCTGCAAGAAAAATCATATTGCAATAGCCATGATCGCGGGCAGACTGAAAAGATAAAGTTAAAGACCCGTGTAAAAATCAATAGTTAGGTTCTGAAATTGACCTGCGCTAAAATCCATGTCCCAACCTACCTACTTAGTTATCAAATAAAAAAAATAAAAAAGTGATTGTTTTTTACATGAAAAAAAGTACATTTATTTAATGAAGATGAAATCAACTTCATTAAATATGTACATAGGAATGGAATAATAGGAATATGTATGTAAATAGGAATCTTTATCTATGTGACAGTGAAAATGTCATTTAAATCGGACCTGCCGTTACCGTCGGTGTGATTAGAGTACATACATGAAGTATTACATAAAAAATAAATAAGTACATAGCCACTAAATTGAGAACCTCCTTTTTTATGTTCTGATTTCCAGGCGCTTATATCCTTTGTAGATGTCTAGTGGGGGTAGTCATAGGTACGTCTAAATATTATATTTGGCACATGCCAACATTTTGCAGTAGTTAGCATTCCATATGTGACAAGTTGCAAGTACATCGCGGCTTATAAGAACACTAACTGGTTTCCTCACGATGTTTTCCTTCACCGTTTTGATGCGCATATAAATTTTTCGAACTGAAAAATCCATTGATGCACGCCGGGATTCGAACCCACGACCTTCAGATTGAAAGTCGAGGTACATCCCACTCGGCCAACACGGCTTAATCACTGTAATAAGTTTGTTATATGACGGCCAACGTTTCTTCAGAACCCGGACAGTAAGTCATTGTATGGTAGTAAGGCTTTTGGGCTATTTAATGTCGAATGAGTGGAATAATGTTTCTCGCGTGTGACTGGTTTTTTCTTGGCTCCTAAACAGGCTATCCCAAATATGATGTTAATAATTATGCTTTCATATCTCAATACTCAAATCCTTAAAGATATCTAGTCAGAGGCACGTCCAAACGTTACATTCGGCAGATGCCCACATTCTTTCTAAATTTTTTTAGCGCCAATCTATGGAAACCATTACTGTTTGAATACTTATAGATATACGTATTATTTATTATGTATTTTTTGTAAATAAATAGGTACATGGAATGCTAACTACTGCAAAAAATAGGCATGTGCCAAACTTAATGTATGGACGTGCCTCTGACTACCTCATTTAGCCATCTTTATGGGTTTAAGCACCTGAAGATCTAAGTAGATGTCTACCGTACTTGGGGATTACAGTCGTGATCCTACCTAATATTCCATTTCTGTTTTAAATAGCTGCATTACATTATAGTATATAGGAAAAACTTAGCTTAGTTTGGGGCTAGATGGCGCTGTGGTAAATGTCCAACCAATGTTATTTAAATATTTAATATGTTCATCACACAAAAATGTGGTCCTGCGTAGTATATCGTTTCGGTTCGCGAATAGACCCCCGTGAATGAACGAATTGCCAAATGTGATTTAACGAGTTTGAAATGTTTATGTTTATCTTTGAAAATCTTTTGAAGCGCGACCCCGATTTGCATGAAACTTAGTTAATAGACTTGTCTCACTGCTCAGTTGGTGATTTGCCTTCTGCGCTGTAGGTTGTGGGTTCGAGCTCCACCCAAGACAAAGATAGAGTCGTCAAGAAACGGTATTCTGAATCTACGCGGACGTAGTCTCGGGTAAATGCTAGTCTATACTATCTATACTTCTATACTAATATTATAAAGAGGAAAGATTTGATTGTTTGTTTGTTTGTTTGCATCGAATAGGCTCCGAAACTACTGGACCGATTTGAAAAATTCTTTCACCATTAGAATCTTACATTATCCCTGATGAACATATGCTATAGAATATTTTCAAAAATGTTAGGGATCCGAATGAAAATTTCGATAATGTTACCCGACGTGTAAAAAAATCCAAAAAAAATCTTTATAGCGCTTACGCTGCGGAAATTATTGGCAATAGAGCAAAGTAATGTACTACAGTTTAATATATATCATCAATATCTACAAAAAAGTTCTTAATACCATATGTCTAACTATTAGGGATCTGTATGAAAACTTCGATAATGTAACCCAACCTGTAAAAAAAAATCCAATAAAAATCCTTTTAACGCGTTTGCTGCGGAAATTATTGACAATAGAGCAAGTCTAGTAATTCTGCCTTCTGCGCTGTAGGTTGTGGGTTCAATCCCCACCCAGGGCAAATATGTGTGTGATGAACATAGATGTTTGTTCTGTGTCTGGGTGTTAATATGTATAATAAGTATGTATATACAAAAAAAAGTATCTATGTATTCTATCAGTTATCTGGTTCCCATAGTACAAGCTTTGCTTAGTTTGGGGCTAGATGGCGTTGTGTGTAAAGTCCGCCAATATTTATTTAGGTATTTATTTATTTTTATTAGGGATCTGTATGAAAACTTCGATAATGTAACCCAAGGTGTAAAAATAATACCCATAAAATCATTATTTCACCCGTGCGACGCCGGGGCGCACTGCTAGTAGCCTATAAGCGACTATTAGCTGTTAAAAGGTACACAAAAGGTCAACTTGTCACAACCACAAACAAACGGGGCTATCAATCAACATCCGAAACACCTGTACCGGCCGATTATCCGGAACAAACCGGTTGTAGCCGGTTGTAATTCACATTATCCAGTTTAATGCAGTTAAAACTGGCTAATGCCTTCGCTTGCTGAAATGCGTGCTCTGTAATATAGCGATTAAAATGACATCTATCAAATAATATCAATAAAAAATTGAGCAAAAGTAGCTTTTATATGCTGGAGGTACCTTGACTTTGAATCCGAAGGTCGTGGGTTCAAATCTATAAATAAATCGATTGATTTTACGATTGAAAAAAGTATTAACACGTGCTTAAAACGGTGTAGGAGAACCAGTTAAAAATAAATATTGATGGAAATTTCACAGCGTCTAGCTACAAACTAAGCAAAGTACTTTACTCACTTTAGTTTTACCTATGTTTATTTTTACCTAACAGGATTTTTTTCTATGCGATTTATATGCGCATTAACACGTGTGTCGTTCATGAATACGGGTGTTAGAGTACTAATTGGTTTTCTCGAGTGCTTACCCGTTCAACCCACAATTTTTCATCCCAATATTATTTTTCCCCGTTCAACCCAAAACATATGCTCCGTTCTACCCAATCCAAAAATCGAAGTCACAGTATTCTAAACATTACAGACACCGTAATATTTATAAAAAATCGAACTTGATGAAATGATTGCTCACAGTAACTTCAAATTTTGTACCTACAATATGCAGGTAATAATATTTTATGCTCTCTTCTATCGAATACACGTACAAAGTAAATAGGCGGACTTATTGTACAATAGATAATCCAGTCAACAACGCTAAGGACTACCATTTGATTGTTTTATGATATACCTATTCTGCTCTTTTCTTTATTAGGTCTCTTTCTACTCTTCCAATCTTACCTGTCACATCTATCAGTAGTTCCTAGAGCTACTAACCTAATGGTTTAAATTAAATATGGTGGAAAACGAAGTGACTGCAAGTTGGAATAGTAACAACAATTTGAATTTTATTCAATCAACCCGTGGAAGACAAATTTTAGTGCACAATGGATATAAGACAAATATTTGACTGACTATTATCTGTACAAGACTGGTTTTATTAATAATAATATTTATAAGAATCATACTCATACTCTTATAAATATTAATAATATTTATAAGAATCATACACATATACACTTTTTTTAACCACGTCACGTATAGAATGCTAACTACTGCAAAATGTGGGCATGTGTCAAATATAATGTTTGGACGTGCCTCTGACCACCCCCACTAGACATCTTTAAAGGATCTAAGCGTTTGGAGATCTGAGAGGATGTCTACCGTACTTGGGGATTACAGTCGTGATCCTATTTATTTATTTTTCATTTTTTTCTATCTGCTGACCCTTCTACTTTAGTGTTTCACTGTGTCATTTATTTGAAATTAAACAATAGAAATTAGGAATAAGTAGGTGTGGGTTGAAAGGGTAACTCGAATCAAATGTTTTGGGTTGAACGGATCAAAATACCTATTGGGATGAAAAATTGTGGGTTGAACGGGTAAGCACTCGTTTTCTCACGACGTTTTTGTTTACCGTTTTAAACACGTGTTAATGCGCATTACATTTTTCAATCGGAAAAATCCAGCGCATAGTGTCGCACAACACCAAGTGATGTTTAAGAAACAAGATTTTGTCCACTGTGGGTCGGAGCCTATCTGTGCGTTCTCATAGTGTCGTTCATGAATACGGGTATATACATTTTCATATTTACGGTAGTTATTTGATTGTCGCATCATTTTCGGAAGCTTAAACTACAAATTACAATCCTCCCGGGTAGTTCGATAAGTACCGCGTTTTGGCCGACCGACATTGTTATGATAGTAGCCGGATAAATGAGTGTCGGCCGCGACTTTTGCGTGCGACATAAAGTCGCGTCGTAAATTCAAGACGGAGGTCTTCGAGCTGCTTATGTATTATTATGTATATATTTACAAAAAAAGTATAATTATAAGTATTCTATCAGTAATATGGTACCCACAGCAGTTAGCGTGATTTTGACTTACTGCAAAACGTCGGATTAATTTGAAACTTTGCATACATATTATGGATCGATTATTTTAGTTGTGTTTTAGTTTTTAAATATATTTTAATTTTAAACTACCAACTAACTATTTGTTTCAAATTTCATCCAGATCAGTAATTACGACGTTGAGAACGTCAAGTCATTTTTATTGAGAACGTCGCTATCTACGACATAATTTTAATAGTACTGTAGGTTTTTTTTTTTTTAATTTTTTACTGTATTAATAATGTTTTTATTCTAAATAAAAATTGTTTATTATTTCTTATTGTCAATTTTAGAGCACCTTTTCATTTTTCTATTAAATTTTTCTCTACATTTTATTTTTTATATTATTATTACTCTTCTCGAGCAAACATTAGCTTGCAACCTGTCACGTATGGAATGCTAATTACTGAAAGACATGGGCATGTACCAACGTATCTTTCTTCTGAAAGAATGACTACAGTAGCTCGACTAGCTAGAAGTAAAAGTCGCGCTGAAAAGTCGCGTCTGTAACTTTTGCAGCTATTATAATGTCATACACTTTAAATGGCTGTTTGACGGTATTAATTCGGGCTATAATCCGATCTACTAACATGATGCTAAACAGTTATTGCCCTTGTAATAAATGTCTGAATTGGCGGATGTTACAGACGGACGTGACATGATAGACTAGCGAATATTAGTATTGAGTAGCGACAGGCTTGCAACCTGTTTAGAAAGAAAGAAAGAAAGAAAGAAAGAAAGAAAGAAAGAAAGAAACAAAGAAAGAAACAAAGAAAGAAATAAAGAAAGAAAGAAAGAAAGAAAGAAAGAAAGAGAACGAAAGAAAGAAAGAACGAAATAAAGAAAGAAAAAATTTAAATTTCGATTTTAACACGAGTCTTTATCACGTAATTACCTTTAATTTATTTTCCCGATGTTTCGGCTATGTTACAATAGCCATGGTCGCGGGCAGACGTGATAAACACCCGTGTTAAAATCTATAGTTATGTCTACTAATCACGATAGTTTAAAAAATAATATTTAAAAATCGAATCTAATCTAATATATATAATACACGAGAATTTTATATATCAGATTACATTATTTTATATATTAGATAACAGAATAGGTAGAATAGTAGATAGCAAAATGCAGAATATTTCGGATCGGTGTTCCTAATAAAAGGTTCTCTTTCGTACTAATTTGACATTTACCATCTCAAAGCCAATGAACAAGTTCCAAAATGGCGATTGAATTCAAAGGCATAAGTACCTACAACCCAAAGCGGAAACGACATAAATTCCCAATTAAAAACTTATTAATTTCCGACTTCAAAGTTTTACGACCGACGGAACCCAAAACCTTATCAATACAACTCCAATCAGTTCTTCCGGGGTTCCGTACAACTTGTTATGCCGCAGGCGAAGGGAGAAATATGACGTTTTTAATAATATCTGGAAAATAATTACGTTAAACAAGCTCAAAAGAATACCATAATAATAAGATATTCGTTCTTATGAATATATTATAAACTTAAAAAAAAACCGGCCAAGTGCGAGTCGGACTTGCGCATGGGGTCCGTACCATTATCTTAAAAAAATACGGCAATAAACACGTTTGTACAACAAACGTAATGGGAAATATTACTTGAATATTTATTTTATAGTATTTTTTGTTATAGTGGCATAAGAAATACATCATCTGTGAAAATGTCGCGGTTCATGAGATACAGGACTGTGACAGTCAGACGGACAGACGGACAGAAGAACAGCGAAGTCTTAGTAATAGGATCCCGTTTTTATCTTCGACTAGAAAAAAAAATTGGCTCTTTAAAGCTTACGATGTCATTATCTGGCAAATTACGATGTAACATAGAATTCTTTGGCAATTATTAATGTAGGTAAGAATTGGGCTTGTTTTTTTATAATTGGGTATAGTGTTTACAATAGTATGACATTTCTTTGAATTTGGGGCATCACTACATAGTATAAAGCAAAGTCGCTTTCCGCTTCCCGCGTCTGTATGTCTGTATGTATGTTTGCTTATATCTTTAAAACTACACAACGGATTTTGATGCGGTTTTTTTTAATAGATAGAGTGATTCAGGAGGAAGGTTTATATGTATTAAACCCGTGCAAAGCCAGGGCGGGTCGCTAGTAAAAAATAAAAATAAAATAACTATTGGTAGATATATAAATATATATATCTAAAAGGGGTCCAAAGACTAGTAAATAAATATTGTGAGCGTGTACTGAGCGAAGCTTGTACATGGGAACTACCAGCTCGGTAGTAACTCAGCGTTCTGCGCTGTAGGTTGTAGGTTCGATTCTCACCAAGGACAAACATTTCTGTGATAGACATAGATGTTTTTCTCATCACATGAGAGACTGTGTTGATGTGTGAGACATGATGTTTATTCTGTGTTGTGTTATGTTTTTATAAAAAAAAATGTGTGTGTCAGCTCCGACGCACGACTGGAGTTTACCATATCGTGCGTAGAGCGTACCCCCACTATAAGATGTTTTGCCATCAGTAAGAGTGAGAGAAAGCATTATAAAGTATAGGCAAAGTAAGGGTACACACTACCCACGATCTAGCTGCACTGCTCACACCAAATTAGAAAGTTGCGCAACAAAAACGTAACGAGGTCATGCGTTCAGTAGATTTTACTACTCACATATTTTTCATACCGGGCGCCTTATATCAAAAACCGATTCTTAAGGAGTAAACTCCAAAAAAAATTAGGGCTAGATGGAATTGTTCCAATGGAATTGTTCAATTCCGCTGTGTGAATTGTTCACTAATTTGTATCTTTTACTAGCTGTCCGCTCCGGCTCCGCACGGTGTACAATTTTTTTTTAATGTTTTATAGTTTATTCTGTTATTCGGTGTCCAACAAATGAAAAATCATGAAAATCGGTCCCAGCCGTTCTTAATACATAAACGGTGTGACTACCATAACTCTGTTTTATATATACCTGCCTAAGATTTTTTCTTCGACCAAAACCGCTTGCACATTTTACAGGCAGCGGCCATATTCAAAAACGTCTAATTTCACCATCTAAACGTAACACTTGCATCTGCGCGTCGCGCGCATCACACACCTGCGGCTATCGACCTACACTGTCGCTTTTTGTAACGCAACCGGTCTCTGATCGGATGGTACTATGCAACATGTAAAATAAAAAATAAATAGGATCACGACTGTAATCCCCAAGTACGGTAGACATTCTCTCAGATCTCCAGACGCTTAGATCCTTTGAAGATGTCTAGTGGGGGTGGGGCACGTCCAAACATTATATTTGGCACATGCCCACATTATGCAGTAGCATTCCATACGTGACAGGTTGCAAGCCCATCGCCGCTTAAATAATACTAACTGGTTTCCTCACGATGTTTTCCTTCACCGTTTTGAACACGTGTTTTTGATGCGCATATTTTTTCGAACAGAAAAATCAATTGATGCACGCCGGGATTCTAACCCACGACCTTCAGATTGAAAGTCGAGGTACCTCCCACTCGGCCAACACGGCTATATACATGCAACATGTGTATACATACATAAAAGTCAAAGTCAAAACAAAACGTATTAACCTATATCTAGCTGCTCGCCCCAGCTTCGCACGGGTGGTACCTGGATAAAAAGTAGCCTATGTGTTATTCTGATGTATTAGCTATATTACTGTAAAGTTTCATTTTAATCCGTTAAGTAGTTTTTGCGTAAAAGATTAACAAACACACACACACACACTCACTCACAAACTTTCGCATTTATAATATTAGTATTAGGATTCTGTTTTTGCGGCAACATAAATACATCATTTGTGAAAATTTCTACTGTCTAGCTATCACGGTTCATGAGATACAGCCTGGTGACAGACTATAATATATGGAGGCGAGGCGAGTCGCTGTGACCCCGCTATACAGGCTCGAAAGATACCTAGTGCGGGGAACAGAGCTAACCAAGGTACGCTAATGTGATATTGTAAGACAGCTCATTTGGTAGTAACTCTGCCTTATGCGCTGTAGGTTGTGGGTTCGATCCCCACCCAGGGCAAATATTTGTGTGATGAACATAGATGTTTGTTCTGTGTCTGGGTGTTTATATGTATAATAAGTATGTATTTGCAAAAATAAAAGTATTTATAAGTATTCTATCAGTTATCTGGTTCCCATAGTACAAGCTTTGCTTAGTTTGGGGCTAGATGGCGCTGTGCGTATAGTCCGCAAAAAAAAAAAAAAAAAAAAAAAAAATAATAATAATAATAATAATGTTACAATTGCCTTTGTGCTTCACCTATGTACCAGTGTTATTTTTTTTTCTGTCCTAATAAACTTTTACTTTACTTTACATTACTTATATGGCTTGAATTAGGGTCTAGTATAACTATAAATTTTCAGGTCTTTATCACGTCACCTTTAATTTATTATCCCGAAGTTTCGGTTATGTTACAATAACTATAGTCACGGACAGACTCAAGATCTAGTAATCCAATGATCGCCATTTACAAAACTTCTTGACCACCTACTGCAGAAGCCCATCCATTTAATACCCATCAGATGGACCGGACGTACTGGATTTGTTTTTATTGTGACATCACAACATCACATTATCTATTGCATCTATTTTGATAACGTTTGATGATGAACACTGGTTGTATGAAACATCATTAAAAAAATCACAAAAATCATTTTGAAACTTGCTAGCTAGGTGCTGAAGCTACCCCTGTTCCCACAACCAAGTTTATCTCGAGATATCTAAAAGGGGTAGTCAATAGCAGGGCCAAACGTTACATTTGGTGTATGTATGTGTATGAACCGTGATAGCTAGATAGTTGAAATTTTCACAGATTATGTATTTCTGTTGCTGCTATAACAACAAATACTAAAAACAAAAAAAAAAAACTTTTAAGGGGGGCTCCCATACAACAAATTGTTTTTTTTTTTGCCGTTATTTATAGATAAAGGTACGGAACCCTTCGTTCGCGAGTCCGACTCTCACTTGGTCGGTTTGTTTAGTTTTTATTCAATGTACAAAATTGAACTCTTCTACAGTTTTATTAAATTTATAGATATTTGGCGCATGCGCACGTTTCGCAGTTAGCTTTCTAAGTTAAATAAAAGCTAGTAATAACAAAACTCGGAGTAACACCATCACATCATGGTGTCAGAGTGACTGCGAGTTAATTAGGCTAGTACCTACTGGCTCCACTAACTTGTACAAGTTGACGCACAAACAGCCACCAACTTATCCAAGTTTAATTAATTACTTAGTAGGTGTGGTGCGGGACAGAGAAATTGGCACATGTTGTGAAGAATGTGTAGTAAAATTTAGTATGATGAGCTTTTTACAAGGTTTTACTTAACTTGCAATGTATGTAACTATGTAACTATGTTGTTTGGTGGAATATTGCAACTCAATTTTGAAGCAGTTATCCCCAAACGATTGAGCTGAAATTTCGAATACTTATGTAACTTCGTTGACAATGCAATCATATGGTGACAGAGAGCTGATCTGGTGATGGAGTCAGGAGTTGTTCAGCAGACACTTACAATACAACTCCTTTTGTACTTCGATTAAGTAAAAACTTTGCATACTTGTCAAGTTCTGATGACAATGTTATATGATGTGACAGGTGATAGCGCGCTGGTGTTCGATGATTTCAATGATTTTACAAAAGCTTGTATTGTATAGACCATTATAGAAATGGAAAGAAAAACATTTATTACACACCATATACAAGTTTTTTCACAGGAAAATAATAATTGTAGCTAACAAATTAGTAACTTATTGTTAAAAGTACATGGAATGTCAAAATTAAACAATTATAATGACTATGATACCCACACTAGAATGAAATTCTATTGCGGGGTACCTACCTTGGTTTACGACTAACATTATTAAAGTATTTGTAGTCTCGTTTAATAAATAATTGATTTCTTTTTAATGAATGTTGTCTGTTTTTAGGGTTCCGTACCCAAATGGTAAAAACTGGTAAGACTTCGCTGTCCGTCTGTCTGTCACAGGGCTGTATCTTATGAACCGTTATAGCTAGATAGTTGAAATTTTCACAGATTATGTATTTCTGTTGATGCTATAACAACAAATACTAAAGACAGATTAAAACAAAATATTTAAGTGGGGCTCCCATACTGCAAACGTGTTTTGCCGTTGTTTAAAGAAAATATTACAGGACCCTTCTTGCGCAACTCCTACTCGCCCTTGGCCGGTTTTTTTTAATACAATTTAATACACTAGATACTACTAGGGTACTAATTGAACATAAGAGTAAGTATCTTATATTTTTTATCTGTCGTATTTTTTAAAACTTGAAGAAGACTGGAAATGTATTATAATAAACAAAAAATAATAACATTTCACATTCTTAAAATATTGAAAACTAGCGACCCGCCCCGGCTTCGCACGGGTAGCATGTTATTATACATATAAACCTTCCTCCTGAATCACTCTATCTATTAAAAAAACTGCATCAAAATCCGTTGTGTAGTTTTAAAGATATAAGCAAACATACATACAGACATATAGACGCGGGAAGCGGAAAGCGACTTTGCTTTATACTATGTAGTGATAACCGTTTTTTCTAGCAATCTCTGTCTCATGAGAAAACTCGAGATTGTCGATAAAAGCACTGCCAATATTTCTAAGTAATCTAATAACTTATTCAAAATATCATGTTTAAATCAAGAGTCACTGGAATATAAAAATAGCAGTCAAAAAGGTGCCATCTTACTTGCTAATCTAAATTCCTATAATCGTATCAACTCACGGAGCTTCTTGCCTTTGAGGTGCCAATTAGTCTGAGCGTTGGGGCATAAGCACTAGTTTGAATCTATCGAATCGTTACCGAGTCTGTCTTACATAAATGTCACTATTTACTCTTAAGGTGTGACCAGACATAGCGCGGCATTCGAGCGCGGCATTCGCAGGACACAAATATGCCGCGTGACTAGTTTAGAATGTAGCAGGTAGCTCGCGGCTGTCGTCCAAACATAGCGTGGCTAGCCGCGCTCGATTACCGCGCTATGTCATGTCACAACTTTAAAATATTGATGCACTGACTGAAAGATAATTCAGAGACTCAATCGGTGATTTTGGTAAATATTTGTGTGATAAAATAGATGTGACTGCAGATCCATGACTGACTCCAGAGACAAGCAGATTCCTAGTAGGAGAGTTTTTGAAGTCCACCCTGCATCTGTAGACTCCTGCATCAGCTGACAGCACGCTGTCAACAAAGAGGACAGCTGGAGATGCTGCTGCTCTGAAGTAAGCTCTGGCGCCGAAGCCAGTGGGGGAAGACCAGAGCTTTGGCTGGCTGGATAGCCGGCCGCGGACGTCATAGCTGTTGGGAGAATAACTACGTATAAAAAATAAAATAACAAAACCGGTCAAGTGCAAGTCGGACTCGCGCACGAATGGTTCCGCACCATTATCTATAAAAAACTGCAAAAAAAAACACATTTGTTGTGTGAAGTACCCCTATTACGAAGTCCGTCTGTCTGTCTGCCACAAGGCTGTATTGCATGAACCGTGATAGCTAGAATTTTTAACAGATTATGGACAGACTCGCACTTGGTTGGTTTTTTATAATACAAGGCTTACCAAGTACTTAAATACACACACAAAAACAAGCTTCTATAGTGATGATATATACCATGTTTTGCCTGACCTGGGTAATTATCTCGGTTGCTAGTTAACTAGGTTACTTAATTAGCTCAAAGACTATAGCTATCATTACGTAAGGCTATTCATACACACTATATAATAAAGGAACACCTGAAGAGGCGCGGTGGATTTTAGATGAAATAATTACGTTTAAAAACTAAAAACAAAACCGACTTCATGTTTATAAATAAAAATTGTAGTGCTTTAAAATACATAATGAAAAACTCAGGGGCCCTGTTCTGTGTGTCTGTGCCTTATAGGTGGTTCAAATTCGTGACGTCAACTCGAGGTGTTCATGATTTCTATGTATCTCTCTCCCCCCCCCCCCTTCATGAATATTATACATATTAACATGTATAACAATAATAATATGTATAACAATGTATAATATGTATAATAATACCAAAAAAACAGTTATCTAGTTCCCATATTTAGTTACTTAGTTCGGGACTAGATGGCGCTGTGTGTAAAGTCCGCCAATATTTTTTTATTTTTTAGATACCTTTGGCATTCTAACCAGCCAGTGTTAAGTAATAGATTAGATATAAGTAGAATATAACAAATATTAGGTAACAGTATATTATTATATAAAGTTTAAAATATCTAAATTATATAAATGAGTACTCCAAAAAAGGAGCATTAGACGTAATAAATGTAAAAACAAAATAATAAACAACGCCAAGCAAAAAAGGGTACGGGCGAACCCAGTCTGTAGAAATGAATAAGCCGTTCCATAACGGCAAAAAAAAAAACAAAAAAAAAAAAAAAAGAAAAACCAGCCAGTGTAATTTATTTATCTACCAGACGCAACGTTCAAACTCTTTGATTTAAAAAGAATAGAGATGAATATTTTGCACTGAAGTGTAAATCGCAAGTAATTTCGACGTAGACCAACAACCATTGTCTTCACACATAGTAGGCTCCTTAATTGTTTTTACTTGCGGGGTCAATCGCACCCGGGTGGGGACACTCCGCATCCCATGTGGGGTCGACTACCGTTAGGTCAGTTATTGTTGGTTACGGATTCATTTTCATACAATTCAGAGCAGATTAATGGCTACAATAGCCTCCGCACCCGGCTTCGCTTAGTTACTGAAGAAAATACATACATATCTACCTATATTATTACAACTAACATTCCGCCCCGGCGTCTATTGTCAATCAATCAATAATAATAGTATAAAGCAAAGTCGCTTTCCGCTTCCCGCGTCTGTATGTCTGTATGTATGTTTGCTTATATCTTTAAAACTACACAACGGATTTTGATGCGATTTTTTTAAATAGATAGAGTGATTCAGGAGGAAGGTTTATATGTATTAAACCCGTGCGAAGCCGGGGCGGGTCGCTAGTTGTCAATAATTGCTACAGCAAACGCAATATAAGGATTTTTTGGGTTTTTTTTTCACACTTTGGGTTACATTATCGAAGTTTTCATAAGGATCCCTAACGTTTTTAAAAAAAATCTATAGCCTATGTTCATTAAGGATAATGAAGGATTCTAATGGTGAAAGAATTTATGAAATCGGTCCATTAGTTTCAGAGCCTATTCTATACAAACAAACAAACAATCAAATCTTTCCTCTTTATAATATTAGTATAGATTAATACTATTTCAAATCAATTCCCAAAGAAGGTTGAAGTCAGGCAGGCGGCCGGTCGTAAAACAAGCCAAATCCTCTTCATAACATTTTTTTCAACATGTTGTGCTGAAAATCAGCGCATGTGGAGCAGCATAAAGCTGAGATGGGGCCTGTCTGGCCCACGCAGTAGGTAATCTGTTTTTATGTACCTATCTTTCTTCTTCTTGTTATGTGTACCTATTTATCTCTGTGTGTTAGTTAAATGTATTTCTTCATTTATAGGGTTCCGTACCCAAAGGGTAAAAACGGGACCCTATTACTAAGACTTCGCTGTTCTTCTGTCTGTCACAGGTCTGTATCTCATGAACCGTGACAGATAGACAGTTGAAATTTTCACAGATGATGTATTTCTGTTGCCGCTATAACAACAAATACTAAAAGCAGAATAAAATAAATATTTAAGTTAGGCTCCCATACAAAAAACGAGTTTTTTTGCCGTGTTTTACTGATAATTGTAAGGAGCCCTACGTGCGCGAGTCCAACTCGGACTTGGCCGGTTTTTTTTATAAGGTTGCGCCTAAACTCACGGAAAATTAGTTTTATGAAAATGGGTTTGTAAAGGTAAGGTAATGGTTGGTTTGAGTGATAGAGGAAACGTGGGTTTAGTATAGTGATTAATAATGAGGATCTAACCCGTGACTAACCCCTGGTATTTTTAGTCCAGTACACAATTCACTCGTATTTTCACTATACGAGAATTTATATTAAAATTTCTGTATAATATTTTATATTTTTTAGATTGAAATCAAGTTTATTAATAAATGAAATAAAAATAAAATCATTTTGGTAAAATTCTCGATAAAATAGCGAATTAAAAATCGGTCAAACCTTATTGCGCAAACTCAGGATTATCGTAATCGGCTTCAACTGTAAAAATTTGACACTATTGTCTTTTGACAGTTACACAATACTATACCATAGGGCTGCAGCTAAACACATAACAGGGTCGCGTAGAACAGGCGTTGATTCTAAGTCGTTTCATAGTGATCCTTGTGATTTTTCTGGTTCCGTACCCAAAGGGTAAAAACGGGACCCTATTACTAAGACTTCGCCGTCTGTCTGTCTGTCACAGGGCTGTATCTCATGAACTGTGATAGCTAGACAGTTGAAATTTTCCCAGATTGTGTATTTCTGTTGCTGCTATAGCAACAAATACAAAAACAGAATAAAATATATATTTAAGGGGGGCTTCCACACAACAAACGTGATTTTTTGCCGTTTTCTAGATATTATTCCTTTCGTGCACGAGTCTGGCTCGAACTTGGCCGGTTTTTTATTAATAAAATATAGCTGCTGATGAAAGTTACAATATTGAAATAATTTAATAAAATAGGATCACGACACGAACTAACCCAGGTACGATAGATATCTCACAGATCCCCAGGCGCTCAGATCAGTCTCAGGCTAGTCAGAGCCACGTCCAAACATTTGTTACATGCCCACATTTTGCAGCTAGCATTTCATATGGTTGCAAGCCCATAGCTAAAAAGCCGTTGTATTGATAAAAAACATATTTTTAAAGTCGGTTTAAAATAATATAAGTTCAGATTGGTACGTTTAGGTCATAGTATAGTACGTTGGAGTGGAAGCCTTTCCTAAAGTGCCCACTTGACCCTTTAACCCTCGTATTCAAGAACGACACTATGAGAACACGCACCCACAGTGGACGAAATCTTTTTTCATAAACATCACTTTATGTGTTGAGTTGAGCGGCACTATGGCGCACGCTACCGTGGGCCTTTAGAGCTCAACTTTGGCTAGAGGCACATGACAATGTGCCTCTAGTCACACTATGCAGTGTCGCACAACACATAAAGTGATGTTTATGAAAAAAGATTTCGTCCACTGTGGGTGCGTGTTCTCATAGTGTCGTTCTTGAATACGTGGGTAAGGGTCCTTTAGTAAGGGCACTACAGTCTTACCTTTTTAGAGTTCCGTAGTGTGGAAAAACGGAGCACTTATTTTATTAAGGTATCTTTTCTTTTTTCGCGCTAATGGTGTCTGCCTTAAGAGTTTAAGACGAGTAATAAATGTTTTTGTTGAATCGTTTTTTCTCAATAACCGCAAAACATACAGTTTTGTTTTTTATGACAAAGTTTACTTATGGATATAATCTAGATAAATTATAGACAAAACACTATTGGTGAAACTTTTCTCGATAGATTTATTTTCCAAAGTTGGCTCTTCAAAATCACTAGTTTCGTTTTAAATCAAAACTATGAATAGCTAAAATCTTCGCTTTGTTTGGAGCTAGATGGCGCTGTGCAAAATATCTAACATCCGTGTTGACATCAGTCGTCATAGCAACATGCGTTACTCTATGCGATTATCGAAATTTGGGCAGAACAAAGTCTGTCACGGGTCGGCTAGTAACATGATAATCATGTTTTTACGAAATAGCCCTGCTATTTTCTTTACAAACTAATGTTATATGGAGGATAGGATAGGTTCACGACTGTAATCCCCAAGTATGGTAGACATTCTCTCAGATCTCCAGACGCTTAGATCCTTTGAAGATGTCTAGTGGGGGTAGTCAGAGGCACTTCCAAACATTATATTTGGCACATGCCCACATTTTGCAGTAGTAAGCATTCCATACGTGACAGGTTGCAAGCCCATCGCCGCTTATAAGAATACTAACTGGTTTCCTCACGATGTTTTCCTTCACCGTTTTAAGCACGTGTTTTTATGCGCATATAAATTTTTCGAACCGAATCCATTGATGCACGCCGGGATTCGAACCAACGACCTTCAGATTGAAAGTCGAGGTACCTCCCACTCGGCCAACACGATGTTATATGATAATTTGGAAAGTTCGTGCGAGTTAAGAATAGATGAAGGATATTTTGAAAATTATCGCAAAATACAAAGAAGCATGTTACATTTACCATGTTTTCGAAAACCAACCTTTTTCACAGTATCATAGGGCTTAATTTTCTGTATAAGCCTTAGCTAACACCTTATTGCTAAGTGGTGGGTAGGTACTTTTAATTTTAATATTTATCAATGACATAAACTTATTTATATTCCAAAATCGTGAAGTTGGTTAAGAATAGTACCGTTAATACGATAGTCACGATTTTGAAAATAAGATAAACAGTACTTTTACGTCTTAAACTTTGAGTTCACGTCTAACTTTTTTATGTGCGTCCTAGAGTGATAAGCATGAACTTTGAGTTATTAGGATGGTAACTAGATATTTACACACAGACTTAAATACTACTTCCTACTAATCCTAATATCTAATCCTAATAATATTTTAAATGCGAAAGTTTGTGAAAAGAAATGTATGTTTCTTCCACAATCAGGCCTAAACGACAAAACGGATTAAGATGAAACTTGCTGTAGTATGTAGATAAATAATAGGGTATCTTAAAATCCGAAAAACAACCCCTAAATGATAAAAAAACGCAAAAAAGATGATTTGGGTATAGATGGCGCTGCTGTGCAACAAATGTGACATCACAAAGTAAAAAAATCGAGTCTTTTTTATTCGATTATTGAAATTTGACAGGACAACGTCTGTCACGGGTCGGCTAGTAGCAAGGTGTCTCAAAAGAAAGTTCACATTTAAATCTTTTTTTAAAAGAAAAGTCTTAGCTTTATTGAAAAAATGTTTATTATATATTGAAGTACACTGTTTGGGAATTTATTTTTTAAAAATATCATCGTCCAAATGTAAACCGTTGCGCTCTCGGCATTCATTTAGTCGGGCACTAAAATTGCCTATGACAGCTCGGCAGGTAGTCTCCGTGATGGCTGCCATTTCATGACGGATATTTTCTTTTAATTGTGCCAGGGAAGTCGGTTTATTAGCGTAAACTTTTGATTTGACATAACCCCACAGGAAAAAATCCATAGGTGTTAAATCGGGACTCCGTGGAGGCCAATTTATGTCACCTCGCCTGGAGATTAATTTGTTCGGAAAAATTTCTCGAACTCGAGGCAGAGATCTGTTGGACGTGTGTGAAGTTGCTCCATCCTGCTGGAACCATGTTCTTTGGTTGTAACCAGGAAAGTTTTGCAGTTGGGGCACGAAAAACTCGTCTAACATCTCCACATAACGCTCTGAATTCACTGTGAGCGAGCGAGCATGAGAGAAACGCTCCATAGCGACTAAATTCCCAAGAGCCAGACTACCGACTGACATACCCCCCGCGCCCCTCAGAATAGTTGCTTTCGCGTAATAAGATAAGCAAATGTGAACTTACTTTTGAGACACCTTGTATTATAAATGGAAAAGTTTGTGAGTATTTGTGTGTGTTTGTTATTCTTTCATGCAAAAACTACTTCACGGATTAAAATGAAACTTTACAATGATATAGCTTATACATCAGAATAACATGTACCTAGGCTACTTTTTATCCAGGTATCAGCCGTGCGAAGCCAGGGCGAGCAGCTAGTATATTATATTATGCGACTACAGAATCACAACAATGTAATTACTAATTCTGATATACACTAATTATCGAGTATTAATAATTATTGAGCATTTAATTTCAATCAACACTGATTACTAGGAGCGGTTTGTCGATCACCAACGGTTATCAACTCAGATAATGATCTAGCCACAAATCAAACAGGGTGGTAGATATTATTCTGTATATATATAACTAGCAGTCCGCCCCGGCGTCGCACGGGTGTAATAATGATTTAATGGTTATTTTGTTTACATCTTGGGTTACATTATCGAAGTTTTAATAGGGATCCCTAATAGTTAGACGTATGATATCACGTACTTTTTTGTAGATATTGATGTCCTCTATAAAACTGTAGTACATTACTTTGATATGTTGTCAATACTTTCTGCAACAAACGCAATATAAGGTTTTGTTTTCACACTTTGGGTTACTTTATCGAAGTTTTCATACAGATCCCTAACGTTTTTGAAAATAATCTATAGCCTATGTTTGTTAGGGATAATGTAGGATTCTAATGGTTAATCACAAGCTGTCCGACCCGTGACAGACGTTGTCCGGTCAAATTCGGACGACTAATTACAGATGTCAACACGGATATCAGATTTTTTGCACACCAGCGCCATCTATACCTAAATCATACCTTATGCGTTTTTTTATCATTTTGGGGAGGTTTTTCATATAGATATTTAATTTACGCGGAAGAAGTCGGATAATAGCTAGTGATAGTATAAACTTAAATGCAATAAAGCGCAATTGTTCATAGTGTCTCCAACATCAAGATTTATATTGAAAAAATTTAAAAAAATATACAAAATAAAAATAAAAATAAATACTGGCGGACTTTAAACACAGCGCCATCTAGCCTCAAACTAAGCAAAGCTTGTACTATGGGAACCAGATCACTTATATACTTTTTTTTTGTAAATACTCGTACATATTTATTATACATATTAACACCCAGACACAGAACAAACATCTATGTTTATCTCACAAATGTTTATCCTGGGTGGGAATTGAACCCACAACCCACAGCGTAGAAGGCAGAGATTTTTCTTACCTAACTAAGAAAAATCTAGTGCCAAAAATAGCAACTAAACTTGCTTTCGATTTATCTAAATTCTTCATTTCATTCCGATTGAGTTCACTCGTACCGAGTTAGACGAAAAAAACCGACATTTTCAGCGACAACTGGTCATTTCCCGGCTATCCCGGCTAATGGGCCAAGCAGGAACAATTAAAATAGTCCGATTCTCGGCTTTCGATGCAGCACTGGTAATGACTCGTGAAGACTTCGACTTTGGTATTGTGTGGATACTCCTATACTCTCATCCTTTAGAACCAAATATACTATTGTTTTTTCAAAATATTCTATTCTAGTCTTTTCCCAAAGAGGGTTGACGTTAGGCAAGCGATTGTTTGTAAAATGCTCCAAACTGGATCCTTTTACAACTTGTTTTTTTCAAAATGATAAGGACAGGAAGAAGACTGATGACTGGCCAACTGGCCTCACAACTTAGTTGGCAGTAGCTCTGCCTTCTACGCTGTAGGTTGTGGGTTCGATCCCCACCTAGTCATTGCATGTTTTAAACTGATTTTATTGAAACAAATACCATCACTATCACTACATTGTATAAAGCAAAGTCGCTTTCCGCTTCCCGCGTCTGTATGTCTGTATGTATGTTTGCTTATATCTTTAAAACTACACAACGGATTTTGATGCGGTTTTTTTTAATAGATAGAGTGATTCAGGAGGAAGGTTTATATGTATAATAACATGCTACCCGTGCGAAGCCGGGGCGGGTCGCTAGTTTAGTATAAACTAAACATTATCAATTGCGATTGATCGTTCTGGGAGCTCTAGTAGTGTCTGAATGGTATGTCCATACAATACTGATTCACAGATAAATAAGTCAGGAGTCGGAGTGAGCTACGACTTCATTATGAACATATCAATGATATAACAATTTAATGCAATGGCTACTGATCAAACATTGTTTTTAGGGTTCCGTACCCTTAGGGTAAAATCGAAACCCTATTCCTGCGACTGGGAAAGCACATAAATATATGTATAATTGTTTTTAATTATATATAGTACTAGCTGACCCGTGCCCGCTTCGCTGTGCGTAAGACATTTCTAATACCATCGTTGACTTTTTTGTAGACGTTTTTAAGGTGTACAATACTGTAGTACATTATTTTGATATATCTCGTGGGGTTCAGCCAGCATTTGCAATGTAAGCGCAATAAAATGTGTTTATTTACGACATCACATTAGAAACCTCTAAAATTATCAGTGTTTCTCTACTATATTATGCATGTATTATACATATAAACCTTCCTCTTGAATCACTCTATTTATTAAAAAAACCGCATCAAAATCCGTTGTGTAGTTTTAAAGATAAGCAAACATACATACAGACATACAGACGCGGGAAGCGGAAAGCGACTTTGCTTTATACTATGTAGTGAAGTGATTTTTGGTAGATTATAACTAAATAGTTACATACAGCGTCATCTATTGTATTGTATGTCAGGGTATTAGATAGATATTATAAATAAAATCAGTTGATTACAAACCACCACTGTGTTGCAATCATTTGCCGATGTTTATAGATAGTACGGAACCCTTCGTGCGCGAGTTCGACTTGCACTTGGCCGATTTTTCTTAACACATTCCTCCTACTCTTGGGCAAAGGTCTCTTTCAAAATCTTCCAACCAAAATCCCGTTGTGCTTTGACAGTTAGGTACACAATA
Organism: Hydriomena furcata; assembly: GCA_912999785.1. Classification (NCBI taxonomy): domain Eukaryota; kingdom Metazoa; phylum Arthropoda; class Insecta; order Lepidoptera; family Geometridae; genus Hydriomena; species Hydriomena furcata. The sequence goes on from OU538848.1 coordinate 8,868,042, forward strand.
AGAATTTGGCAGATGAAGCCGATTAAGAATTTACCAGTGAATTTACGCAATAGGGCCGCAGGCTTAGAATCCACGACCTTCGGATTAAAAGTCGGGTTACCTCCCACTCGGCCAACACGGCTATATCATGATTCCGAGACAAATATTCGTATATAAGTTCACTATTATTTATATTGCTTCATTTCGATATTAAATAATTTAATTTTAATATAAAACCAATGATATAATCATGTTTATTGTAAACTAGTGGAAATTCTCGCGACTTCGTTCAGGAAGTTCGTGAAGTTATTTTCAAACAGACCGCTGCACTTAGGGGTTGTATTTCAGGCATTCCTTTCTTAGTGCACCACTACACAACAAAAGGAATAAACCCTCTAAATTTTAAGTCTTTATGTCTCATCGACACGAGCTAGAGTCGAGCCAGCAGCGCTGCGCCGCTTGTGCGACAGTGCGGAGTCGCGGTACAGGCGGGCGACTCGGAGTCGAGGCGAGGGCGAGCAAGCGGTGCGAGGTCGCGCACGCGCCTCGACTTAAGCTCGTGTGGTTTTGGCTGTGCGTTGATAAATCAGTCAGTCAGTCAGTCAAGAGTCAGATATTAAGATCTTGCTTGCCATTAATTTAACAGCGTGGGCGTGAATCATTAAAGTAAATTTCAATAAATAGGTAAATAGGTAATTTAAATAAACCGGTTATTCGGGTCAAGATTTGCTCATTCATAAAAATAAACTTCATTCATAAGTTTACGATCAGCTATTTAGATAACATTTAATATGATTTTAAAATTCAATAATTATTGAAATTTGTTACTAGCTTCTGTGTACGGTTTTTCTCATAAACAAAAAGAGCTTAGGTAGGTATTTGTTGTATAAGATGGTCCGTCCGTCTGTCTGTCTGTCACAGGGCTGTATCTCATGAACCGTGACAGTTAGACAGTTGAAATTTTTACAGATTATGTATTTCTGTTGCTGCTATAACAACAAATACTAAAAACGGAATAAAATAAATATTTAGGGGGGCTCCCATACAACAAACGTTTTTGCCGTTTTCTATAGATAATAGTACGGAACTCTTCAAGCGCGAGTCCGACTCGCACTTGGCCGGTTTTTTTTGTGATGGGCTTTGTCTATTCAGACAAGACAGAAAAAGTGGTATAACTATTATCTTGAAATACATTATACCTAAAAAGAAACTGTCTTTCATTTATCTAACGAGTTATATAAAAATGAATAGTTTAGCTATTATATGGTGTTGAGTAGAACCAAAATTAGTGTTTTGGAAGAGCCAACTTTGGAAAATAAATCTATCGAGAAAAGTCTATGATTTCTTGATTAAACCCATAAAGTTATCTTTGTTATAAAAACAAAACTGTATGTGTTACGGCAATTGAAAAAAACTATTCTGCATTTATCAAAATAAAATCTTCGACTCACAGCTCAGTTGGTAGTAACTCTGCCTTCTGCGCTGTAGGTTGTGGGTTCGATCCCCACCCAGGGCAAATATTTGTGTGATGAACATAGATGTTTGTTCTGTGTCTGGGTGTTACTATGTATCATAAGTATGTATTTACAAAAAAAAAAGTATATAAGTATTCTATCAGTTATCTGGTTCTCATAGTACAAGCTTTGCTTAGTTTGGGGCTAGATGGCGCTGTGTGTAAAGTCCGCCAATATTTATTTTTATTTTTGATTTATATACTTATTAGGAACTAGCATCCAGGCTCTGATTGCCTGGTACCTAGCTAAGAAGTTAGACAATTGTATTCCATGCTATCCTACTAATATCAATCCTAAAGTTTGTGTGTTTGTGCCTCGTGGTTTACTTTTTATTGTTGTACGTACTTGAGTAGTACTTTCAATTATTATTCTTGTTTGAGCCTTCAACTTGTTCGATTGGCACCACACTGGAGTTCTACATAGCATTAAGGAAAGGATAAAAAAAAAGGTAGACCCCAAGCCATGTTTGTTGTCTGATTCTTCTAGGCTTGGTCGCGAGGAATCGGCGTAGCTTCACCTAGTTCCTAAGACGTTTCGTGATCCTTGTGATTTTATTGAAATAAATCATTTTTGAATTTGAATTTGAATTTACAAGCTTTGCTTTGCTTGCCCAACAAATTTACGTAAAATTTAGCATAACTATGTAACTTCGGTGATAATACAATTATTATGGTGACAGCGAGTTGATCTGATAATGGAGTCAGGAGCTGTCAGGAGCTCATATCGAAACTTCTTACTAAATAGTAAAAAAATAAAAATAAAATAAATAGGTTCACGACTGTAATCCCCAAGTACGGTAGACATCCTCTCAGATCTCCAGATGCTTAGATCCTTTGAAGATGTCTAGTGGGGGTAGTCAGAGGCACGTCCAAACATTATATTTGGCACATGCCCACATTTTGCAGTAGTTAGCATTCCATATATCTATATATCTATAAAACTGTAGAAGAGTTCAATTCTGTACATTGAATAAAAACTAAAAAAAATACTTCTAAGGGTCTTCATACAAGTAACACAAACCAAAAAAATATATTTTGAAATTTTTGTCTGTCTGTCTGTTGTCTGGCTTTCACGCAAAAACTACCGGACGGATTTTGATGAAAATTCTTTTGTTATATAGCTATTAGTCCTCGGCAACATATAGGCTATAATTTATTTTGAAGATTGGAATACCAGATGTGAAACTATCTATCGACCAGCGAAGCGGGCACGGGTCAGCTAGTTAGTAAATAGTTCGATTGAGTAAAAACTTTTTATACCAGTCAAGTTCTAATGACAATGTTGTGACAGGTGATAGATAGCGCGCTGATCTGATTTCTAGCTTGAAGGAGAATTTTACAAAAGCTTTTTTCATTTTAAAACATTTACGCAAGGGATGGTTTCAGCAGGTACTTGTGTCAGTTTCAGGTACACACAATTTGGACATTGAGATTTATATTAGTTTCAATTTAATTTAAGTGGTCGTACCTTTGACTCGGCCCTTAATAATACAATTAATCTTAGTTCCGGTTAATTGCCAGTCTGATATCCGGTTCGCGGTTCACTTCCGGTACGATTCCGGGATTAGTTCGGTCATTTAGCCAATATTCCGGCAATATGTTGGTTGGGTCAGCGCAATTATATTACTGCTAGGCTTTTAACATACTACTATTCAAAAAGAAGTGGTGATTTTCTGTGGTTTAAAGAGTGTTTTGATTTTTTCCAAAGAGTGTTGACGTCAGGCAGGCGGCTGGTTATAAAATATTAACCAAATTCTCTACGCAACATGTCGTGCTTATAGGATCACGACTGTAATCCCCAAGTACGGTAGACATCATCTCAGATCTCCAGGCGCTTAGATCCTTTGAAGATATCTAGTGGGGGTAGTCAGAGACACGGCCGAACATTATATTGGGCACATGCCCACATTTTGCAGTAGTGACAGGTTGCAAGCCCATCGCCGCTTATAAGAATACTAGCTGGTTCCCTCACAATGTTTTCCTTCACCGTTTTGAGCACGTGTTTTTGACAGAAAAATTCATTGATGCACGCCGGGATTCGAACCTACGACCTTCAGATTGAAAGTCGAAGTACCTCGCCGGCACGGCATGAATAATATTTTTTACTTTATACATACTTAGGATACATTATAACACCCAGACACAGAACAAACATCTATTTTCATCACATATTTGTCCTGGGTGGAGATCGAAGCCACAACAGCGCAGAAGGTAAAGTTACTACCAACTGAGCTGTGAGGCCAGTCGAACTATGTAGGCAGCTGACATCTATACTAATATTATAAAGAGGAAAGATTTGATTGTTTGTTTGTTTGCATCGAATAGCCTCCGAAACTACTAGATCAATTTTAAAAATTCTTTTACCATTAGAATCCTACTATATCCCTGATAAACATAGGCTATAGATTATTTTCAAAAACGTTAGGGATCCGTATGAAAAACTCGATAATGTAACCCAACGTGTAAAAAAAATCCATATCCTTATATTACGTTTTCTGCAGAAATTATTGACAATAAAGCATAGTGATGTAAGCTACAGTTTTATAGATAACATCAATATCTACAAAATAGTCCATAATATCATATGTCTAACTATTTGGGATCCGTATGAAAACTTCGATAATGTAACTCAAGGTGTAAAAAAATTACCCATAAAGTCATTATTACACCCGTGCGACGCCGGGTCGGACTAGTATTTTCTAAGTATAGGAAGTTACGCCATTTCTTGACCTCTCGCCCACGTGACTTCCGAGCGTGTCAAAATACAATTAAAAATTACTATTTTGTAATGTATGACCTCTTGAAATCCCACCTATAAGGTGGGTGTATGTTGTAACGTGTTAGAGAAGCATTCATCCTTATACACTAGATCTTACCAAATAAACTAGGGGCTGTTTATGAGGTCAACACATCGACCACTCAGCCTATAGACTCCTCATGCAAAGCAAACACTTTCAAACAACACATTAGGCTTATACTGCTGATATAAGACACCGAGCGCGATTTACGACGCGCCCCGCGGTGACATTGAACCAGCCAATCAGAATGTATTCATTAACGCTCCCCTTGACCCACACACCTCTGAATTGTTAGTTTGAAGAAATGAAGCCATTAAGGTAGAATTATATTAGAACGGGCCGTGCCGTGTCCGGGCCGGGCCGGGGCTTTTAGTTAGTAGACGGGCTCGGACGGGACACGGATTAGGCACTGTTTAATAAAACCGGCCAAGTGCGAGTCGGACTCGCGCACAAAGGGTTCCGTACCATTATCTATAAAAACGGCAAAAAATCACGTTTGTTGTATGGGAGCCTCCCTTAAATATTTATTTTATTCTGTTTTTAGTATTTGTTGTTAGAGCGGCAACAGAAATACATAATCTGTGAAAATGTCAACTGTCTAGCTATCACGGTTCATGAGATACAGCCCTGTGACAGACGGACAGACAGACAGACAGTGAAGTCTTAGTAAAAGGGTTCCGATTTTACCCTTTGGGTACGGAACCCTAATAAACTGCTTCATACGAAATGTATGTAACGTTTCAAATCCGTACCCCGTCCATGCCCCGGGCCACGTACACGGCACCCCCTGGTCTAATATAAATCTACTCTTAGGCGTCTATTGGGCTATGTGGTCAATGGGTCAACATGACCATAGCAGGTGTCTAATTTATTGTGAAATGAAAAAATAACCGATGAACTAAATGTATTATTTTATTTTATCTCTTTGTAAAAGAGGTGGTTCTTAATATTACGCGTATAATTTTTTTATGAATGACCGCACATACGTTGTGATGACTTTTGATTGACGCTGATTTGGATGACTTTTTTCTATTGTATGGATAATAATCCAAACTTGATCACATTTATAATTTATTTATGTAAGACTACATGCCAAACGTAATGTTTGAACATGCCTCTGACTACCCCCTATATATATAGACATCTTCAAAGATCTAAGCGCCTGGAGATCTGAGAAGATATCTACCGAGAAAAAGCTATTTTAGTCAGCTTCCAATTTTTTCCCTACAAACCTTGTACTGATAAAATAAATTACGAATTTTGGTAGAATGGGCATCATTCATTAATCAAAACTGCGTTCCTATGACGACTAAATGTTTTTAGTCTGCGATGTCAGATTTGTTGCACACCAACGCCATATATACAAAAATCATCCTTTTCGCGATTTTTTTATCATTAAGGGGTTGTTTTTCGGAATATAATTTCCCCCTTTATTTGTTCTCATTTTTTATCTACATACTACAGCAAATTTCATCGTAATCCGTTTTGTCGTTTATTTTTGATTAGGGAACAAACATAGCAGCCTTATCACAAACTTTCGCATTTATAATATTATTAGGATTAGGATTTATATCGGGATCCAAACCTATTACTTTATGAGATTGAGTACCTATCATAAGCTACGCCACCAATTCTTCAAAAATCCCATAAAACACTTAAGTCTCCAAAAATGATCTTCATAATTTAGGAACTATAAAACAAAGAGTTATTTGATACACCTAAACATAAAAAGGTGATAAATGACTCAACTTTGTCATTAATGGTTAGATTTTATTGGTATTTTAAGTTAATTTTTAGGAGAATCAGTTAATTTTAGGGTTCCGTTAGCTGTCAGACATTAGATCATTAACTGTAAGGCATTTTGACTGACGAAAAAAATAAGGTTCTTATTAGACGTGTAAATAATGAAATATCATCACTACATAGTATAAAGCAAAGTCGCTTTCCGCTTCCCGCGTCTGTATGTCTGTATGTATGTTTGCTTATATCTTTAAAACTACACAAAGGATTTTGATGCGGTTTTTTTAATAAATAGAGTGATTCAAGAGGAAGGTTTATATGTATAATACATGCATAATATAGTAGAGAAACACTGATAATTTTAGAGGTTTCTAATGTGATGTCGTAAATAAACACATTTTTTGCGCTTACATTGCAAATGCTGGCTGAACCCCACGAGATATATCAAAATAATGTACTACAGTATTGTACACCTTAAAAACGTCTACAAACAACGATGGTATTAGAAATGTCTTACGCACAGCGAAGCGGGCACGGGTCAGCTAGTATATATACATATATAGTATTTTATGTTGCCCTAAAAATTTGGTGGATGTATATCTATTGGTTTGTAGGGGTGCACTAACAAAGGAATTCCCGAAATTTAACTCCTATGAGGGTGCAACGAAGGTTGAAGTGGGATTTCAGTTAGAACATAAATAGTAAGGCGTTTACATCATTTTTATATGATTTATAAAAAAATAATTAGATATAAATTCATTCAATAATTATAATTTAACTAGCGACCCGCCCCGGCATCGCACGGGTAGCATGTTATTATACATATAAACCTTCCTCCTGAATCACTCTATCTATTAAAAAATACCGCATCAAAATCCGTTGTGTAGTTTTAAAGATATAAGCAAACATACATACAGACATACAGACGCGGGAAGCGGAAAGCGACTTTGCTTTATACTATGTAGTGATCACTTACGGGAAGTGGTAAAGCATGAGACTTTGTTTTGATTATATAATTTTAAAAATATAAATATTGGTGGACGCCATATAGCCCCAAACTTAAAAAAGCTTGTACTATCGGTAGTATTCATAAAAGCGGCGATGGGCTTGCAGTCTGTCACGTATGGAATGCTAACTACTGCAAAATGTGGGCATGTGCCAAATATAATGTTTGGTCGTGCCTCTGACTACCCCCACTAGACATCTTCAAAGGATCTAAGCGTCCGGAGATCTGAGAGGATGTCTTCCGTACTTGGGAATTACAGTCGTGATCCTATTTATTTATTTTTATTTTATTTATGGTACTGATAAAATACTTATAATTATTAGTATTCTTTAAAAAATTATAATATACTTTTTTTTGTAATGACACCCAGACACAGGACAAACATCTATGTTCATCACACAAATGCTTATCCTGGGTGGGGATCGAACCCACAACCTACAGCGCAGAAGGCAGAGCTACTATACCAACTGAGTTGTGAGGACAAAACACTTAAAATGACCAAACACATTCCACAACTTTGTACAGAATAATCCGCAAAAGTATTTCGTTTTACGATTGTTTCATTTAAACTTTATGTTGGGTCATAGACCCGGTTGTGGTGCCTACGTCGGCTTTGGGCAATTTCAATTTTGGCACTCAATAACTAAGCAAGCAGCTAAGCATAGCACACAAACCTGTTTAAAATCTACAATTCTTTGTCTAATAAACAATGATAGTCTTGCAACGTTACTTAAAGAATACTAACTACTTACTACTTACTTACTTTGACAGCTATTTATCAAAACTATTGTAGTAAAACAACATACCCATAACCATCCTAGAAGAATTGATAACATAGCCAATAGAAGAGCCTATGATGCGTACAAGGTTCCCTTGTGTAGGACTTCTTTTGCCCAGAGATTTGTAAACTTTTTAGCACCTTTCCTATACAACCGCATAAATAAACATATTACATTACGAGATAAAACTAGATTCATCTGCTCCAAATCTTTAAATCTCTTTTTGCAACAGATGGACTACATTGAAACGGAAAACTTGCTAAATATCATTCGATAACAGAGAAAATCCTTACTTACTTATAGATTTAAAGTGTACTCACTACTCACACATCATAGTTTTTATTTTATTTTTTTTGTTTGTTTCATATTTTGTTTTGTTTTTTATCATTAGTTTAGTTTAGTTGATATGCGCCTTAAGCGCACAAAAAAAAAAAAAAAAACACTAAATGATGCTTTACCAAATTGTATTTAATTCTTATTGGATGGTTGAGGCATTAAGTACCCTGCCGTAACACAGTTAAATCTAGCACGGGGGGTACGGACATGTAACTACCTACTAATGAAATTAAACCCTATGCCTACTACCTATTTAGTGATATTTTTTAGTAGTTAAGTTATTTATAATTTGTACCACTTTATTTGAAAAATAAACGATTTCTATTTCTATTTCTATTACTGCAAAATGTAGGCATGTGCCATATAATGTTTGGACGTGTCTATAATGCTTTAGAGGTTCGTTTTGATTAGTGACAGTTGTGATGTGTTATACCTCTAGATCTGGGGACACGGCAGTGCCCCCGCCAAGTGAAGCAAAAAAGCTGCCATATGTTATTACGTAATTAGCTAACCTTTAAGTAATAACTTAAGACAGAAGGACCTTTAAAGTAGGGACTGAATAAATTAACCGACTTGGTATTACCTTATTACTTTTCCTATAAGATGTTTTTTTATATTAATGTTGGGAAGGAACTGCCTCCTATAACACAGCTTTTCATAAAGCTACCACAGGAGACAGAGCTCAACCGATATTTTTGAACCTTCTACCTACTTCAAGAAATAAATGATTGTATTTGTATTTGTATTTGTTAAATGCCCAGAACCAGCGCTCTCACCCTACCTACTCGTTTTATGTACTCGTAAATTATCTACAAATTTTGTTTTAGTGCTGTTTTGATTGCTTTTAGTCGGTTGTGCTTAATTCAATGGCTTTATTTCGATTATGTCAGTGAATTCATTGATTGACACTTCCATACTTAGGCCACAAATTAAGAATGTTAACATATAATATACTAGCTTTTATCTTCGACTTCACTCACTGTACCTAGATAATAAAACCGGCCAAGTGCGAGTCGGACTCGCGCACGAAGGGTTCCGTACCTTTATTTATAAAAAACGGCAAAAATGTGAGCCCCACTTAGATATTGAATTTATCACTGGCGGAATGCATAATTATGACTTTTGAAGAATAAATCTATACTAATATTACTCTGTCTGTCTGTCGGAGACGTTATCACGGCAAAACCATTGCCGATTTTGATGAAATTGTATATACAGATAGCATATACTCACATCATGTTTATTTCGATAAATACATTAATAATCTCTTTGACAATAATTCGTCATCCACCATACTGTTTTTCCAATCCCCGCCACCTCGCAACCTTTTTAAAATTCGAACTCTGTCTACTAAGGCGTTTTTATTCTACCTCATAGAAGGAGTCTGCACTATAACGCCGACAATAACTACGAGGCTAATTATTACAAAGCGAAAGGAATAATTATTGTACCCACATTCCCTAATAAAATAATATATTAGCTGACACGATAGAGACGTCAATAATCGATTTTCTACTACGTGGACAAAGTCGCGCGGGTAAAAGATAGTATATTAATAACTACCCTCGTATTCAAGAACGACACTATGAGAACACGCACCCACAGTGGACGAAATCTTTTTTCATAAAAATCACTTTATGTGTTGTGCGACACTGCATAGACTAGAGGCACATTGTCGTGTGCCTTTAGCCAAAGTTAAGCTCTAAAGGCACACGGTAGCGTGCGCCATAGTGCCGCTCAACACATAAAGTGATGTTTATGAAAAAAGATTTCGTCCACTGTGGGTGCGTGTTCTCATAGTGTCGTTCTTGAATACGAGGGTAGATCTTTCTTAGGTCAGACTGCATAGCATTTGGTGAGCTTTGACCGTTAAAGAAGTATCGTAAAATATTTTTATAGACAGCATTCAAACACATGCATTCCAGATTTTCCGTTCCACTTTTTTATTACATTTTAGTGACGAACAGACGGATAAATTATGTAATAAAATTATAACTATACCGTAAACATTTTGGGTGGTCATATTTATTATGATTTTGATTACTGAGAATTTTCTATTCAAAGATGCTGTGTGTCGATTTGAACGATGTTTATGAAGTTTTGTTTTTGTTACAAAAAATTAAATAATCTAAGGTTTAGAAATAGCTTTACAAGTTACAGAACTAACACAAAATAAGTTTTCTGTTGAAAAATATTTTTCAATGACAAGCTTTTGTATAATCATTCAAACCATCGAGCATCGTCACATAATATAACAGTGTCAATGGAACTTGACAAGAATGCAAAGTTTTTACTCAATCAGAGTATTAAACTAAGGAATTCCGTTGTGAATGTCTGTTGAAAAACTCCTAACTCCATCATCAGATCAGCTCGCTGTTACCATATTATTGTATTGTCATCAGAACTAAAGGTGTTTGCAAAATTTCAGTTTAACCGGTTGGGGATAACTGCTTCAAAATTGCGTTTTAAGATTCCACATCAATTCAAACATAGTTACACACATACATACATTGCAAGTTAAATAAAAGCTTGTAAAAATACAACTAACACCTTACCTTAATCACATTTACAACCAAAAAGGTTTTTTGTGATCCTCGTATTAATCAGATAAAAAAAACAAAATCGAACTTCTTTGAAAAACGAAACAAAGCTGGCCATAAATTAAAAAGCTACACAAATTCCAAATTCAAGTAGCCCAGTTCTGTCAATAAAGAAAAAGAAAAAGTCAACGTCAAAAGGAACAATTTGAACGAGATGGTAGGTCAAGGACCAAGGATGGGAACGGGAAACAGGTTGTTATGATGCGTTCACAATGCGGGTTTTTGTTTTAATCGTTCATACTTTTGTGTGGCTTTGTATGCATTTATGAGTTTTTTAAGAAATTACCCGTCTATTAATGTGTCACCTCCAAGTTTACTTTCATTGTAGTAAAATATAAATTAATTTATAAATATAAAGTAATTCTTATTGCCCGATGAAGTTGACAATCTCATCGCCGCCTATAAGAAAACCAAAAACCGAAACAAGTTTTATAAAGTTAGTAAAAACGTGGTAATTAGCCGGATTTATATTTAAAATGATTAACAACCATATTTTGAACTCTACGACTTAAAGATAATTAAAAATAAAGCAGAACCTAAGAATTAGGTATAGTAGACGACCTAGTTATGTATATTTTTGGATAACTGGTAGTTCTAATCTACGTATATATCTATTTGCCTTTGCCTTTAAACGAGCAATACTTCTTTATATTATAATCTGAATCTCGGAAACGGCTTCAACGATTTTCATGAAATTTAGTATAGAAAATCGATCTAGTTAGATTTAATTTTTAGAAAACGTCATTTTATCCGTGTTTTTAGATAATTAAATAGGTACATCATCCAGGTCATCCAGGTACTTAGAATAAATTTCGACCAATATGACCACACCCTATTCAACAACTCCTTGGCTTTAGAACGTTTACAACGTAACGAGAAGCCCCGAGCGATGGGAGCATTATTTCCGAAGATTGCCGACTCCACGCGGAGATTGCCGAAGGTACTGTGACGCGTGCCCGAAAATAGCCGAAGAGAGAGTGGATTGAATAGGTTCTGGACCATGTTCTGTAAATAATTGCATTCGAGTAAAATTCTTCAAGCTAGTTTGTGAGTTCCTCATTATTATTTTACGAAGGTAGAATAGAAACTGACCGTTATAAAACTGTGATAATTCAGTGGGTACTTCTTCTTTGAATCCGAAGGTTTACTGTCAATAATGGCTCACAGCTCAGTTGGTAGTAACTCTGCTTTCTGCGCTGTAGGTTATAGTTTCGATTCCTACCAAGTATAAATATTTGTGTGATGAATAAATAAATAGGATCACGACTGTAATCCCCATCTACGGTAGATATCCTCTCAGATCTCCAAGCGCTTAGATCCTTTGAAGATGTCTAGTGGGGGTAGTCAGAGGCACGTCCAAACATTATATTTGGCACATGCCCACATTTTGCAGTAGTTAGCATTCCATAGGTGACAGGTTGCAAGCCCATGAATATAGATAATTTTTCTGGTATTATGTATTAGCTATGTACCTATTAACAAAAAAAGTATTTATGTATTCTATTACTTATCTAGTCCCCATGTACATATGTACAAGCTTTGCTTAGTTAAGGGATATATATCGCTGTGTGAAATGTTCACCAAAATGTATTTACCAGCCTTTGGACTCTGATTACCCCTCTTAGATATCTTCAAGGATATCTCTTGAAGATCTGAGAGGATGTTTTTACTTACTTGGGAATTACCAACTATAAAGTTAACTGATCAAAAAGAATAAAAGTTATATTTTCGCAAAAAAATTGTCTTAAGGTGATAAGTGAAATTTTTGATGTTTTGTATGGGCCGAGTCTACCCGGATAAGACAAAAAAAGTGATAAAACTGCATTATCTCGAAAACAATCCAATTTAAAAAGAAACTGTCAGTAATTTATTTAGCTAGTATGATTATCTTACGAATTATATAAAAATAAACTATTTAGCTATTCATAGCTTTGATTAAAAACGAAACTAGTGTTTTTGAAGAGCCAACTTTGGAAAATAAATCTATCCAGAAAAGTTTCACCAATCGTGTTTCTGTCTGTAATTTAACTAGATTATATCCTTAAGTTATCTTTGTCATGAAAAACAAAACTGTATGTTTTGCGGTTATTGAGAAAAAACGATTCTGCATTCATCAAAAACATTTATTACTCGCCTTAAACGGTTTCCTGTCTTCCCACACAGGTCAAATGTGTTTAGTAATTACCGTTTAATATGCAAAGTGAGACTCATCTCAATAAAAACAGTGGTTCTATCATAAGAAATAATACTAATAATGCGAAAGTATGTGAGGAAAATAATAATAATAATGTTGGTGGACAATTCACACAATTCCATAGCACAAGCTTTGCTTAGTTTGGGACTAGATAGCGCTGTGTGTAAAGTCCGCCAATATTTATTTATTTCTATTTACAATAAGCTAGTAAGTTATACCTAAACATGGAATACCTAAAGCCTACCAGTACATTAGACAGGTTAATGGTTAACAAGAAGCTTATTACGAAACAGCTTATCCCACTAAATGATTAATTCATTGTGAAAGTCTGTGTGTGGATATCTTCTTAATATTATATCTTACGTAACTGACTGACTGACTGACAATGAACGCACAACCTTAAGTCCTAGAAGTAGGGCCGGACTTAACAAAAATGAGTTAGTTTAAATAAATAAACCGGCCAAGAGCGAGTCGTACTCGCACACGAAGTATTTCGTATATCTATAAAAAACGGCAAAAAAAATACGTTTGTTGTATAGGAGCCTCACATAAATATTTATTATATTATGTTTTTAGTAATTTGTTGTTATAGCAGCAACAGAAATACATAATCTGTGAAAATTTCAAGTGTCTAGCTATCACGGTTTATGAGATACAGCCATGTGATAGACAGACGGACAGACGGACATTTAATTTGTCTTGCAATTATTTTTTAAAACACATGAATAAATAAAAAATAGTTGTCCAGACGCTTAGATCCTTTGAAGATGTCTAGTGGGGGTAGTCAGAGACACGTCTAAACATTCTATTTGGCACATGCTCACATTTTGCAGTAGTTAGCATTCCATACGTGACAGGTTGCAAGCCCATCGCCGCTAACAGGAACAAGGCCATCACGCGCTAAAGCTAGCATGATAAACAAGATAGATCTTAGTAACGTTGAAATGTACCTACTAGTATACAATTACACAATAATAATACTCCAGTGGTAAAGCACCGCGCTTACCACAATTACCAGGTACATATTACTATATACATACATAGTACATAGGTACTCGTCTTTCTTGTGGTAAGGAGATAGTGAAGCTTATACAGTGTCCTAAAAAGTTTAGTCAAGCGGAAGTCCAAAGGAAAATTACCCTTAGGCTGTGAGCCCATGTCTGCGGTGCGGCGCTTTCCACCATGATATGGTGTGACGCCGCGTCATCAGAAGGCGCGGTGCCGTGCCGTGGATAGGCGACATGCACGGCGTAAAGCGCCGTGGAACGGCGCCGCGACCGTAAAAAGGCGCGACGCTACGCCGCGAAAAAGCACCGATCTTTGATTCGAATAGAAAAATGACAACATAAAATTATTTAACATAAGTTTCTTTCCTTATATTTTAACCTATAATTTTTATGATGCGCCGCCGCGCCTTCAAAAGGCGCCTTACGCCGTGCATGGCAACTTTTCTCTTTTCTTAACTTAACTTAACTTAACTTTTCTGTCTTTTCAAGGCGCGATGACGCGCCTTCTGTTGGAGCGGCGCCACACCTTTTCACAGTGGCCGACGCCGCACCGTATACATAAAAACGCGCCGTTGACGCGCGTTTGTAGCGATACGGATGCGATACGCACGAGAGTCAGACGCAAGGTAAGACGTTATACATACTTATGCAAAATAAGTATGTATTTACAACAAATAATAACGTATATATGTATTATATCAGTTATCTGGTACCCATAGTACAAGCTTTGCTTAGTTTGGGGCTAGATGGCGCTGTGTGAAATGTCCACCAATATTTAATATTTATTTATTTATACTGTGTCTGACTAATTGACGCGTGCGTATTGCGTCTGTATCGCTACAAACACGCGTCAACGGCGCGTTTTTATTACAGGCTGCGTCTTACTTGCGTGCGTATCGCGTCTGTCTCGTGGTGTAAACAATTAGTCACGCCCATGTTTAAAAAAAATCAGAGTAACTTTTATGATTTTATGAAAACCTAAAACTTAATTTTGCACAGAATTTGAAAATACCATTTCAAAATATCCAAATTACTAAGAAAAACTTGTAATTTTTTTGTAAAATAAAATTGCAAAAATTATCTTGCAAAATTTATTTTCTAATTTATTTTTTTGCTCAATTTGACAACGCGATCGTCTTTTATGCGTAGCATGAGCGAATTTATCTATTTCGGCTGTTTCTGAGTTACCTATTTGTTCATATATGAACTAAACTAAATCTGTACAAAAGTTTAGCAACCGACTTTAAAATAAATAAAAACCGGCCAAGTGCGAGTCGGACTCGCGCACGAAGGGTTCCGTACCATTATCTATAAAAACGGCAAAAAAAACATGTTTGTTGTATGGGAGACCCCCTTAAATATTTATTTTATTCTGTTTTTAGTATTTGTTGTTAGAGCAGCCACAGAAATACATAATCTGTGAAAATTTCTACTGTCTAGCTATCACGGTTCATGAGATACAGCCCTGTCACAGACAGACGGACAGACAGACAGACAGACAGACGGACAGCGAAGTCTTAGTAATAGGGTTCCGTTTTTACCCTTTGGGTACGGAATCCTAAAAAAGAAGAGAAACTCGAAGGTTATATTCAAATGAAAAAATGCAAAGCGCTCAGTTCAATGATGATGTCTAAAGGGAATAGTCAGAGGAAAGACCAAACATTTTTAATGACACATGCCCACATTTTGCTGTAGTTAGCATTTCACACGTGACAGGTGGCAAGCCCATCGCTCTATATAATAATTTACTTTTGATTTTTTTAAAACCGACATCAAACCCGCTACTTTCGGATCGATATTCAAGACACCTCAGTAGTTTTTGAGTTTATTCGTTACAAACAAACAACAATACAAATCTTTCCTCTTTATAATAATAAGTTTATATTAAAAAAAGGTTTAGATTAAAATCTCATAACTAAATAGATTAATTAATATTAAACTATGCATAGTACTTAGATACCTAGGTTTAATACATTTCAGGTATATCATATTATGTTAAGAAGGCCATACATTATGTATCTACTCAAAATGAGCTTCCAACAAACATGTAGTAACAATGTTGGTTGTCATAGATTACTATCTGTAGGTATAAATAGATAATAAATTGAATGATTACTTTATTTCTTTACCTACAAGGGCATCACGATAATAAAAAAACTGGACAAGTGCGAGTTGAACTAACGTGGAGATGGGTTCCGTAAGACGAAAGAACAAATGTATTAGAAGAGAATTAAATTAGAAAGAAAAACTATCGTGGTTGTTAATCATTTTAAATAGAATTACGCATCTGAATTGTCTCGAAATGTCAGCAATACAAGAAAAAATGTGGTAATTAGCCGTATTTCTATTTAAAATGTATTATTGTAGTTAAAACATGTTCTCCTATACATTTCAATTGCAAATGTAAGTTTGTTCGCATAATATTGAGAGATTTATCATATTAAAGGTTTTTAAGTTACCTACTCATGTCATCTAAGTATCTACATCCAACACCACACTTGTGTGTGTGTAGTACTTTTAATTATTATTCTTGTTTGAGCCTTCACCTTGTTGAGATTGGCACTACACTGGAGCTCTACATAGCATTAAGGAAAGGATCACTATTAAAAAAAAGGTAGACCCCCAAGCTGTGTTTGTTGCCTGATTCTTCTAGGCTTGGTCGCGTGGAATCGGCGTAGCTTCACCTAGTTCCTAAGACGTTTCAAAGTGATCCTTGTTTTTATTGAAATAAATGATTTTTGAATTAAATTTGAATTTGAACTAAATTGACTTTACATGTTTTGAAATGGACTGGCCATATAATGAGAGGCATTGATAAATGTAACAAAAGCTTAGTATATTGGTACCCAAGAAACAGGAAAAGAAATCGAGGAAGGCAGTTCAGAAGATGGGAAGATGACATAAAGACCACAGCAGGAAAAACATGGACAAGAAAAGCGCTTAAAGCGCAAAATGGAAAGAAATGGAGGAGGCCTTTGCCAAAGTTGGGCAAACAGACCACGTTGCCGGTGTCACAGACTCACCTGAGTATTTAGAATAACCTAATTTAAAATGTGAAACATAATGTGTCTGAATAAAAGCTATTATTATTATTATTATTATTACATGTTAATTAAATTTATGTTGACGAAACAAAATCACAATTCGAAAATGAACAATTTAGTAAAACTGTCCTAAATTTTAGAACTGTCATTCCGAGGTTACGCCAATTTAGAACTTAAACGGCATAAGATCGCATTTTATCAAAAAAAATGTCAGTTTTTGGTAACAGAATTACTATCTTGACTGGGAATGAATGGTGATTTATTTTTCATATCATTATCCGTCTGCCCTCAACCATGGCTATTGTAATATGGCTGAAACGTCGGTAAAATCAATTAAAGGTGATAAAGACCCGTTTAAAAATCCATAGTTATGTCTATGGGTATGGGGATAAAGAAAGTAAAGGTAAGCCAAAGAAAAGATGGATGGACTGTGTTTAAGATGACATGGGTAAGAACTAGTTCTTACCCATGTCATCTTAAACACAGTCCATCCATCTTTTGAGTTGAGTGATGAGATGATTGCAGAATACGGAAGAAAACATGTGTCGATTCCACTTAAATGGGACACAAGCAGGAAAATGATGATGATGGTCTTCACTGCTCAAAGATGATATTCGTCACAGCGTCTCATCTGTTCGCGTAAAACTATGCTCTATGACACAATAGGTAAGTGCATTAGCGCGTAAGTAATCGCGCATTGCGGATGGGCGCACAAAAGCTTACAAGAATTTGCTTGAGCCTGCATCCTGGTAGTTTCATCTTTCAGTTTTCAACAGATTGTCTATGTTATGCCGGGGTCCCACGGCCCGCGTTTTCACGCGCCAGACCGCGCCAAGGGCGGACGCATCCGTGGTGGCCCGTGCTCGGAACGCTCTGTACGCGACGCGCCGGACGCACATAGGCGAAGCGTCATTCGGCGCGGCCCGTCATTTTACGCGCCGTGGGACCCCGGCTTTATAGTATTTAGTAGAAAAATATCTTTTTAAATTCCTTCAAGAGAGATTTGTGGCCAGTAGCCTGAAAATATTACTGAAATGAAACTATAAATGAAATGAATCCGAAAATTGTTTTTTTTTTGTTTATTTTTCATTCACGCAGCAACAAAGTAACGGATCGACGTCAGAAACATTAAGTTACATTTAGGTGATGATTGAAATTTTTGTATGGGCTGAGTCTACCCGGATAAGATGGAAAAAGTGATAAAACCGCATTATCTTGAAAACCATGTAGGGAGTGTGTTGGAGCTACTTCAGGAGATGATTAAGAGACGAGTGTTAAAAGTAAACTGTGTTTATTTCCAAAATTGGGCTTCCTTTTATACAAAAATGTAGGTACTCCGTTGGTCCAGGCAAGACCGCAACGACGACGGCTCGCGCCTCGCTATTGGTCCGCGCAACATGCACAGCTCGCAGGCCCGCAGAGCGGCGCGGGCGCGCGGGGCTTTGCGGGCGCGCGGGGTTGCGCGCGTTATTCCTAATTTACTATATTTTATATGTTCTTACGTACTAGCCTATTACCGTAAAACTACAAACATTAAAAGATTTTATTTCCTACCTATTGTACTACTAATTATGCTACTTACTTAATCTAAAACTTATTCTACACTACATTATCCCCCTTCAAGTGAATCGTACTTTACGATGAACGACTCTGCCATATCGTGTGATGTAAGCTTGCTTCTGCTGACTTGTTGGTACTGGTTCAGGGTCCGCTGGTGCTGGTTCCTCTATTGTTGTAGGCTCGTTCTGCGTCGAGAATTCTTCGTAGAGATATGCCGGTTTCAATCGATCCATGGACACAACTGTGGTGCGATTTGGTAGTTGTATTTTGTAGCATTTTTCTTGTCTCTCTATGACTTTGTATGGTCCTTGGTAGGGTGGCGTAAGCGGTTTCCTAACTGCGTCGTCACGAAGAAAAACATAGGTGCACGTAGCCAGGTCCTTGTGTATGAATGGTGTGCGATTTTGCCGATGTCTCTGTTCGTTTGGTGCTAGTGATGCCATTGTTTCCGTCAATCTTTTCACGAATTCTTGCTCGTTTTCCTTCGTTTTCGTCGGCGTAAAAAAATCTCCCGGTAGTCTTAATGTTGCTCCGTAAGTTAACAGGGCTGGACTCAGGTCGGTGTTCTTGTGTAGAGATGCACGCAATCCGAACAAAACGGTATGTATTTCTTGTGTCCAGTTGTTGGTAGTTCCTCGTGCCATCAATGCTGCTTTCAATGTCCTGTGCCATCGCTCGACCTGTCCGTTTGATTGTGGGTGGTAGCTTGAAGTACGTAGGCGATCCACTCCCAATCTTGTCATCAGTGTTTTAAATAGTGTTGACTCGAACTGGCGTCCTTGATCCGTAGTGATGCGTAATGGGCAACCAAATCTGCATATCCAGTGTTCGTAGACTGCTCTGGCGATTGTTTCTGCTGTGATATTTCGAACTGGTACTGCTTCCGGCCACTTGGTTCGACGATCTATCATGGTAACGATGTATTGGTTCTCTTCCGATGGTAGTAATGGTCCAACGATGTCCACATGTATGTGATCGAATCTTCCCGCGTCTTGAAACTGTCCTAGTGGGGTGATAGTGTGACGTGTAATTTTGCTTCTTTGGCATCCGAGACACGTCCTTGTCCACCGCGCAACATCGGTATTCATACTGGGCCAAAAGTATCGTGATGTCATCTGTTTCCTTGTGCTTCGTATTCCTGGGTGACTTAACTCGTGAAGCGCTTTGAACGCCACTTCGCGAATTGAAGTAGGTAGGTACGGTCTCGGCTTTCCTGTGGTCATCTCGCATGTAATAGGTAGCGCGACGCCTGGAAGATTCATTGTAGCAAACTTCAGGTTGGCCTTTGCTTTCAATATTTTGAGTTCCCTGTCTTCATCTTGATCTCTAGCGAGTCGGTTGTAGTCGATCGCCGAAGTGCATGTAATTTCTTCGACTCTTGATAAAGTGTCCGCGACTGTATTTTCTTCTCCTTTGATGTACTTGATTTCTGTGCAGAACTGGCTAATGAATTGAAGTTGTCGGTCTCTTCTAGGGGTATCGCTGTTGCTCGGTGGTTTCTTCAAGGCGTATGTAAGTGGTCTGTGATCGGTGTAAATAATCGTTTCGAGTCCCTCGATATAGCGTCGAAAGTGCTTCGTAGCTGTGTAGATAGCGAGTAACTCGCGGTCATACACGCTGTATTTCTGCTGGGCTTCGCTAAGTGTCTTCGAGAAGAAAGCTATTGGTTTCACTGCGTTTTCCTGCATCTGTTGTAGTACTGCTCCCATGCATTTGTCCGAGGCGTCCGTCATTATGTGCAGTGGTGCTCCCGGGATCGGATGTGACAATGTGGCCGCTTCTTTGATGCTGTCGCGACATTGTTTAAATGCTTCCTCCGCTTCTGGTGTCCATGTGATGGGTGTTTTGTCCTTTTTCTTTGTGTTGTGTAAGTACTTGTTGAGCTCTTGTTGTTTGTCCGCTTGTTTAGGTAGGGTGTCTCGGTAAAAATTTAACATTCCCAAGAATCTTCTCAGCTCTTCGACGGTCTTTGGTTTCGGGAACGACGATATGGCGTCTGTCTTCTCTTCCGTTGGTTGAATGCCCTTCTCCGTTACAATGTAGCCAAGAAAAGTAAGGCTCTTCTTTCCAAACTCGCATTTTTCAGTGTTGATGCTCAATCCGTATTCTTCGAGTCGTTTGAAAACTTGATGTAAGTGGCGCTTGTGTTCTTCTTCATCTTTTGAGAACACCAATAGGTCGTCGATGTACTGGAATGTGAGGTCGTCCAATCCACGGAATACTTGATGCATAAATCGTTGGAATGTCTGTGCAGCGTTGCGAAGTCCGAATGTCATAGTTTTGAATTCCCATAACCCGAAAGGTGTGGTTATGGCACTTTTCTGTATGTCTTCCTTGCTAGCCATCGGTATCCAGTAGTAGGCCTTCTTGATGTCAATTTTTGAAAATATCTTCTTTCCGTGTAGTCTGAACGTAAAATCTTGAATCCTTGGTATGGGATATCGGTCGGGAGTTGTCATTGCGTTGAGGCGTCGATAATCTCCACAAACTCGTAGTTGTCCGTTTTTCTTTTTCACAATGTGCATAGGATTCGCCCAGGGACTGTTTGATGGTTGGCAGATGCCCATTTCTGCCAAGCGTTCAAATTCTTTCTTCGCTTCGATGTACTTGTCTGGTGGTAGTGGTCGTGGTTTTACGTGTATAGGTGGTCCTGTAGTTTCGAGTTGGTGTGTGACGTCGTGTGGTGGCGGTTTCTTCATTGACATTGGTTTCTGAATATCTGGGTATTTCTTCAAAATATCGGCGTACGGATGGTTTCCATTGATGACGTGAACTGACGATTCTTCGCTACTGTAAGTGGTGATGGTTTTGATGGATAGCTTGGTAAGCCCGTCGATCAATCTTCCTCCTTTCAGGTCCACTAGTATGTTGTGATGTCGTAGGAAATCAGCTCCGATTATAGACCGCTTGACGTCGGCGATCACAAATGTCCACACGTAGTTACGTCGTAGGCCCAAATTTAGTGGTAGCGTCTTCTCTCCATAGGTGTGTATACAGCTTCCATTTGCGGCGTAGAGTTTGAGTTCCCTTGGCGTTGATTTATTCCTCGCTGCGATGACTGAAATTTCGGCTCCCGTATCGATGAGAAAACGTTCACCACTTTGACGGTCAGTGACGCTTAGGCGGTTGATTCTGTATATGTCGACACCGTTGCCCGCCATTCTCGATGCCTCCTCTAGTTTTCCGACGGCTGTGGTTTCTTCCATGCGCATGGGGATTCGCATCTTCTTGCTTCTTGCCGGAATCGAAAGTGGTAACGACATAACCAATCCGGGTCCGTCGGCTTTCGCCCACTTCTATTGGCCGACTTCGAGCGTGAGCGCCCGCGCCACTGAAAGGGACGACGATATGGTTGTCTTCCTCGTAGCTCGGCGACTTCCAGCGTGAGTTTTTCAATTTGTTTCGATAGGAGCTCGATGTGTGGATCTAGAGTAATTTTCTGCGTTGACACTGTCGCTATTTGTGGTTCCATATGTTCTGTCATCTTGTCCGCCATGGTAGCCAGTGTGTTCAGCGATGACTCTTCATTGACTGATAATACTGCCCGAACAGCCGTAGGTAATTGGTTCAACCATAGAACTCTAAGAGCGTCGTCCTGTACCATACTGCCGCCTAGGTCTCTCATTTTTCGTAGTAATTGGCTTGGTTTTTGGTCTCCTAGTTCTTGTCCGCTGAGTAATTTCTGTAGCTGTTTGGCTTCTGATTCTTGATACACTGAGAGTAGTCTGGTTTTTAGTGCGATGTATTTTCCTGATGCTGGCGGTTTGAGTAAGATGTCTCCGATTTGTTGAACGTCGTTTTGTTGTAGAACGCCTAAAACATAGCGAAACTTCTGTTCATCTCCGATCTTCGATGACTCTATGAGAGCTTCAAACTGCGCGAACCATAATCTCGGATGTTCCCTCCAAAAAGGTAGGATCCTCGATTGTATGGACACGGGAAAGATGTCTGCTCCGATTCCCAACGTCGTCTTCTGTTCTTCCGGGGTCACCATTGTAGGGAGTGAGTTGGAGCTACTTCAGGAGATGATTAAGAGACGAGTGTTAAAAGTAAACTGTGTTTATTTCCAAAATTGGGCTTCCTTTTATACAAAAATGTAGGTACTCCGTTGGTCCAGGCAAGACCGCAACGACGACGGCTCGCGCCTCGCTATTGGTCCGCGCAACATGCACAGCTCGCAGGCCCGCAGAGCGGCGCGGGCGCGCGGGGCTTTGCGGGCGCGCGGGGTTGCGCGCGTTATTCCTAATTTACTATATTTTATATGTTCTTACGTACTAGCCTATTACCGTAAAACTACAAACATTAAAAGATTTTATTTCCTACCTATTGTACTACTAATTATGCTACTTACTTAATCTAAAACTTATTCTACACTACAACCATCAAACTTAAAATATTTATTATCTAAAGAATTATATTAAAAACCGGCCAAGTGCGAGTCGGACTCGTGCACGAAGGGTTTCGTATCATTATCAATAAAAAACGGCAAACAAATCATGTTTGTTGTATAGGAGCCCCACTAAAATATTTACTTTATTCCGTTTTTAGTTTTTGTTGTTATAGCACTAACAGAAATACATCATCTGTGGAAACTTAAACTATCTAGCTATCAAGGTTCATGAGATACAACCTTGTGACAGACAGACGGACAGACTTTTTAACAGGGTCTCGTTTTTACCCTTTGGGTACGGAACCCTAAAAATTAACTGTAGCTGTAGCTATTAATTAGCTTAACTGTAGCTATTCATAGTATTAAGGCCCTGTATGTCGACGATTGCTCTTTTTCGAAACGAAAAAAGAAATACTTCTGAACAAGCCACATTTCCTATTTTTATAAAGATATTATTTCAAAATGATACATTTTAGAATTTGTGATCGAAATACTTTGATACCCACTAGGTTTTTGATAAGTAATTATACATAATTTATATCATTTAATTTATTCGAAAACCAAAGGCGGACCACGCGCCGCCCATGGTGCCCCGTGTGTTTGTCGTCATTGCAGCGGTCGGTAGGATTATTTATAGAAGTGATTAAAGTTGGGTACATCTTTATTCACATATACTATGCATTATAAAATAGGAGATGTGGCTTGTTCAGAAGTATTTCTTTTTTCGTTTCGAAAAAGAGCAATCGTCGACATACAGGGCCTTAAGTAAAAATTAAATCAGTGTTTTTGAAAATCAGAAAAGTTTCACCAAATTTTCTGTATATGATTTATCTAGATAAAATCCTTAAGTTATCTTTGTTATGATTATGCATTCATCAAAAACAAATTACTAGTCTTAATTTAAATATATAAGTAGTTCATAGGCACATTTAATCTGGGTTCCACATTTGCGAAGCCACGAGCAAAAGTAAGTATTTTTGTAATACAATTCTGCTTTTTATCAAAATCGAGACCGTGACTTTAAGCAACATTTTCTCATAACTCAGGCTGTTTAGTTATTAGCCTCACAGTCCCTCCGAAAAACTCAGATAATCAGATAACCTGGAGGAAAGAGGAATCAACTTTTTACAAAACATTTTCGCGTGAAATCTATTGTAAGCAAAATTTAGCAAATATATTCTAATTTAAGGCTCAGCAACAAGCAAATTTGCAATGGTTGAAGCCCAAATAATTTGAATGCTAACTACTGCAAAATGTGGGCATGTGCCAAATATAATGTTTGGACGTGCCTCTGACTACCCCCACTAGACATCTGCAAAGGATCTAAGCGCCTGAAGATCTGAGAGGATGTCTACCGTACTTGGGGATTACAGTCGTGACCCTATTTATTTCTTTCAATAAAATCATAAGGATCACTTTGAAACGTCTTAGGAGCTAGGCGAAGCTACGTTTGTCGTGACCAATCCTAGAAGAATCAGGCAACAAACACGGCTTGGAGCCTATAATTTTTCGTAAATGCTATTGGAACTGCAGTTTGGTGCCGATCGAATATAGTGAAGGCTCAAATAAGAAAAATAATAATAATTAGGTACGCTATCTAAAAACAAAACCGACTTCATGTTTGTGAAGGTTTGTTGGCCGTAAATGCCTTATTGAGTCTGAAGGTAGCGTTTATTATCTTATGTGAGTTAATTAGGAGTCCCGGAGCAAAAACTGTGATCTTCTTCATCAGTTCCACACCACCAAATGATACCTTCTGAACGCATAAATATACAACCGAATCGAGAACCTACTCCTTTTTTGAAATCGGTTAAAAATACTAACAGAGTACACAATAAAAAAATAAATATAACGATATATTGTCGATGGTTATATCAGAGGAAGTTTGAAATTGACGCCTGTGATGGAAAATATGAGGAGCAATAGGTTAGCGTGGTATGGGCATGTTATGAGGAAGAAAGTCATGTAACTCATGTGGATGGATGTAGACGTAGAGGTAGGCCAAAGAAAAGATGGATGAACTGTGTGAAAAATGACATGGGTAAGAAAGGAGTGATGAAATGACAGCTGATAGAGGGAAATGAAAGAAGCACATGTTGTGCCGACCCCACTTAAGTGGGATAAGGGCAGGAAGATAATGATGATATTGTCGATGGTTCGTCGAAACATCGTCCAGCGCGGAAATCATATCCGAAGATTTTACAAGTTTATCCTATCCTTCCTACATACATAGTATAAAGCAAAGTCGCTTTCCGCTTCCCGCGTATGTATGTTTGCTTATATCTTTAAAACTACACAACGGATTTTGATGCGGTTTTTTTTAATAGATAGATTGATTCAGGAGGAAGGTTTATATGTATAATACATGCATAATATAGTAGAGAAACACTGATAATTTTAGAGGTTTCTAATGTGATGTCGTAAATAAACACTTTTTTTTTTCGCTTACATTGCAAATGCTGGCTGAACCCCACGAGATATATCAAAATAATGTACTACAGTATTGTACACCTTAAAAACGTCTACAAAAAAGTCCACGATGGTATTAGAAATGTCTTACGCACAGCGAAGCGGGCACGGGTCAGCTAGTAAAGAAATAGACAAAAGTTTAGTTTTTATTATTTAGTTGTGAAAACGAAATTTCAAATATACCTACTCAAACATTGTGCCTCTAATTTCCTTAAACAAAACACGCTTTTCTCCCACCTGCCAGTAATTCCACCGTCGAGAGGAATTTCTTAGGCAGTTGGCAACTAAGCAGAGTCTGCTATGTTAGTTGAACTAAAGCAGGCGTTATCAGAAGTAGGTGAACACTCAATTGTGCAAAGAGAACTATGTACAAATAATTTATTATTTTAGTTTCATAATGCATCAATGGATTTTTCTTTTCGAAAAACGTATATTCGCATCAAAAACACGTGCTCAAAATTGTGAAGGAAAACATCGTGTGAAAACCAGTTAGTATTCTTATAAGCGGCGATGGGCTTGTCCCTGTCACGTATGAAATGCTAACTACTGAAAATTGTGGGCATGTGCCAAATATATTGTTTGGACGTTCCTCTGACTGCCCCCACTAGATATCTTTAAAGGATCTAAGCGCCTGGAGATCTGAGAGGATGACTACCATTCTTGGGGATTACAGTCGTGATCCAATTTCTTATTTATTTTTTTATTTTAAATTCTAAATAAATCTTTAAGAATAAAAAATATTAATGATAATCAATTCAATAATAGCAAATAACACATTAATACATTTGACAATACAATAAATTTGGACCACTTGTGGTGTTTAAAATAAATATGAATACTAGTTTGAATAAAAATACCTAACTAAATTTTAAATTAAATTAATTCTAGGTGGCTAGAATTTTACTATAATAATAAGTGGATAATTATTGCAGCAGAGATGTTCAGCTGTTTTTGACAACTGGTACTGTAAAGTTCAACTTAGGTAAATACCAACGCGGAATACGAAACTTGGACGGTAAATTTTCACGTGAAACTGAGAGGATTTTTAAATGAGAAAATGAATGTATGGAAGTGGTTCTGTCTAACCTAATATTTAATTTATTTTTGGCACTATCCTCTAAATTATTACCTAAGTACATTTTTGTGTGCGTAAACTCGGGAGCACTCAGTATCAGTTACAAACACAAGTGCGTGTTACACATCACTACTACAAGACTGACCTCACAGCTCAGTTGGTAGTAGCTCTGCCTTCGACGCTGTAGCTTGTGGGTTCGATTCCCACCCAGGACAAATATTTGTGTGATGAACATAGATGTTTGTTTTGTGTCTGGGTGTTACAATGTATTATATGTATGTATTTACAAAAAGAAGTATATAAGTATTCTATCAGTTATCTTGTTCTCATAGTACAAGCTTTGCTTAGTTTGGGGCTAGATGGTGCTGTGTGTAAAGACCGCCAATATTTATTATTTATTTATTTAATTCAAATTCATAACATCATGATAATTTAAAAAAAGGTAGACCCCAAGCCGTGTTTGTTGCCTGATTCTTCTAGACAATGGTCGCGAGGAACAGGCGTAGCTTCACCTAGCTCCTAAGACGTTTCAAAGTGATCCTTGTGATTTTATTGAAACACTACCTTTAATACTAATACCGTTAAAGTCAAAACTTTGAGTTATACCTAACTTTTAATTTCTTTAAGCGCCAAATCAAAGCTTCTAGATAGTGGTATAAACGGAAAAAACTTCCAGAATCCTTAGAAACTTTACATCTTTGCAACAAACGCAGCGTTCCTACTAATTTTAAGGTGGAAAAGTTTAAAATACCTACATTTTGAAGAGCGCTCCGCTATCATTCGATTTTAAATTGTCTAAGATACAGAGAAGCACTCCAAATAGTCTCATTATTACTGTAATTGTTTGAAATATCTAGAAAGTATTGTATTTACTTTATTTAATCTATAAAAGAAAAATGAAATAGGATCACGAATGTATTTCCCCCGTATGGTAGACATTCTCAGATCTTCAGGCTCTTAGATCCTTGAAGATGTGAGAATATTTGGCACATGCCTACATATACATATTACAGTACCTAGTTAGCATTTCATACGTGACAGGTTGCAAGCATATCGCCACTTCTAAGAATACTAGCTGGCTTCCTCACCAAGCTTTATTTCCACCTATTTTAACCGACTTCAAAAAGGAGGAGATTATCAATTCGCCTGTTAAAAAAACAACTAACAGCGATTACTCCGGCGTTTTTGGACAGATTAACAAAATTATTTTTTTATTTGAAATCTTATACTTCCGAGGTGGTCCCATTACCACCAAGTCAGCATCTGATGATGAGATTCCAGGGAAATCGAGAGAAACCTACAAAATGTAAGGGCATTGATAGTGGTTTTCACTACATAGTATAAAGCAAAGTCGCTTTCCGCTTCCCGCGTATGTATGTATGTATGTTTGCTTATATCTTTAAAACTACACAACGGGTTTTGATGCGGTTTTTTTTAATAGATAGAGTGATTCAGGAGGAAGGTTTATATGTATAATACATGCATAATATAGTAGAGAAACATTGATAATTATAGAAGTTTCTAATGTGATGTCGTAAATAAACACATTTTTTTGCGCTTACATTGCAAATGCTGGCTGAACCCCACGAGATATATCAAAATAATGAACTACAGTATTGTATACCTTAAAAACGTCTACAAAAAAGTCCACGATGGTATTAGAAATGTCTTACGCACAGCGAAGCGGGCACGGGTCAGCTAGTCAACTATAAACCTTAGCCCTTCTTTCATTGGCATACACCGAGTGGAGGGCTAGCCGGGGTAGGGCTCCCTCTACTACAATTTTTATTTATAAACATGAAGTCGGTGTTGTTTTTAGTTTTTTAAACGTAATTATTAGCATTTGTAGATCATATATATTTTTACATTAGTACAAAATGTATTGTATATAGGTAAGTGTACATAAGTCTTTGAACTTTTTCTTACCCCTTATTTTAAGTGGGGTGTTTTATTCACTCCTTTCGCACTGACTGATGGGTTTTCATCTAAATCATAACAAATTTGCGTATTTGTTTAAATTCATCGCTAATTAAATTTATACAGGGTGTATTTTTCAACTCCTGAAAACTGAAACTAAATGTTTAAAACACGTATCTTTATCGATTTTCACTGTTATTTTTTTTAACAAAGGTAGTGAAAGTTTCAACTACACCATATTTAAATACTAGCTGCTCGCCCCGGCTTCACACGGGTGGTACCTGGATAAAAAGTAGACCATGTGTTATTCTGATGTATAAGCTATAATATTACTGTAAAGTTTCATTTTAATCCGTTCAGTACTTTTTGCGTGAAAGAGTAACAAACACCCACTCACTCACTCACAAACTTACGCATATATAATATTAGTAGGATTTGGAAAATAGTATTTTTTTACTCTGAATTAAATTAATTAGCAGCCATTATTGCCCTATTGGTTTTTATATAGGCTTTGTTATAGGTAAGTGTGATTGTCCCTTCATTGGGATTCGTCTTAATTCACCCTGTATAATTATTTTATCTTCTACTTCGTCAGATATATCTTCAATCTATTAATAAATTGACGAACTTTGATATTATATTTCAATACCAGATCAATTAGCATTCATCCCGTCACTATTATCTATTTCATTCGAATTTTCCAAATTAAGTATCCGTTTTAATTTTAAGCCCTGAATATTTTACCAAAAATCATTTCGACTTCAAAAACACCTTTTACCTTCAATGCGAAGGTAATGAACTCCCGAGGGCTTTCATCTTAAGCCACATTCAGATCGAAAGCAGACCCTTTTTAAGTCACTGCTTTGACTGGCCTAACACCTCAGTTGGTAACTCTGCCTTCTGCGCTGTAGGTTGTGGGTTCGATCCCCACCTAAGACAAACATTTGTGTGAACATGGATGTTTCTTCTGTTAATTATATATAATAAATAAGTATTTACAAAAAAAAGTATATAAGTATTCTACCTGTTATCTGGTTTCCATAGTACAAGCTTTGCTTAGTCACGGGTATGTCCACGGCCCTAATAGACTTGTGACGTCATACTTTTATTTTTGTAATTTTAATAGTGTCGTTTAAAGGGTTCCGTATCCAAAGGGTAAAAACGAGACTCTATTACTAAGACTCCGCTGTCCGTCTGTCTGTCTGTCACAAGGCTGTATCTCACGAACCGTTATAATTAAACGG
Organism: Hydriomena furcata; assembly: GCA_912999785.1. NCBI lineage: Eukaryota > Metazoa > Arthropoda > Insecta > Lepidoptera > Geometridae > Hydriomena > Hydriomena furcata. The sequence goes on from OU538848.1 coordinate 8,897,693, forward strand.
TTGAAATTTTCACAGATGATGTATTTCTGTTGCCGCTATAACAATAATACTAAAAACAGGGTATAATAAATATTTAAATGGGGCTCCCATCGTGACAAACTTTAATGCACTGTGGATGCCCAGGTGCCCATAATGAGTGTCATGTCATGCCATGACAACGCAGTCATCAATATCAAAATGACTGTGGTCACAACCTTTTTTGAAGGCTGGATCCGCGCCTGCTGAACGACGGATTACAACATTGAGGTGTCGTTGGTTTCGTCTGAATAATAGTTATTTCTTAGGGCATTAGTAGGCGAGCTGTAGATAGTATGTGTGTTCAGTTTAAGGGTTTATTTAGATTGAGAATATGCAATATAGAAAGAGACAGTTGCTGGTAACCTGCTTCAACTGTCAATGCTTGTCAAGCAATCGAATGGAGGGTGGCCTTGTGTCAACAGATCGGAGATTCCGAATTATCGGAACTCAACCCGAATCCCGAACCGGGAGGTAGGCTTTCGGGCATATATTTTGAGGAATCACGTCATATAAAATATATATCTACATTATTACTATTATAACAAGATATTTTTTTATTGGTGTATTTTTATTTGTAATAACTAAAAAATTACTGGACCAATTTCATAAATTCGTTCACCTATTAATAGATTGATTATCAACAAGTAATTATTAGCAAATTTTAACATAAACTAGATATCACCTGGATCAGTCTGGATATCGAAGCGGAATTCGACGATATAATATTTAAAATTGAAATTGAAAAAAATGTATCACGAATTTCACTATTAGAGTTTATCATATTTTTGATTAGAACATTTGCCTTCTCCATTATAATTATGATTCATGGTCTTATTGGATCGTTCAAGATTCATTTGACTATCATAAGTCTCATATATAGCCGAATGGATTTCCTCGATTTCTGATCCGAAGGTTGTGGGTTCAATTTCAATTAGACTACCATTCCATTAATTGATAAGTAAATGAATATACACATTTTATTTTGCATTTGTAATAAAGATATAGAAAAAATAACGTTTACAGGATCTGTTTTGTGAGTTATTTTTTTGTTGTGTTCGTGAGCATAATTTTTCTGTTAGCCTTTATCATATCACTTGCCTTTTCAGCTATCATAACCGTTGCTGCAAATGTATTAGCTTTAAGTATAGTAGGCATAATAACAACATCTACTACCCTTAGCCTTTTTACACCTATAACCTTCAACTCACTGTCTACAACACTCCCCATGGCACAAGTACCGGAGTAATGGAAAAGTGTTGTTGTCATAATATGCTGCACGTAGCATCTTATGTATTCTTTGCTGGTAAAATCTCCTTCGCAGTCATCGAAAACAAAATTAACAGGTGCAGAGTTGACACTTCTAAAGTATGTAGTGTTTTGCACTTTGAGAAAATCCTCTATATATTTCACTGTAGCATCTTCGTCTGATGAGCCAAGTCTTATAATTGGTTGGTCTAGTGGATTTATACTGTTTAATGTAACATTACCTCGAGATTTACTATCAATGACAGCTACAAGAGAGTACAAGATATTCCGACCAACACAGTCATTCTTAAGTTTTTCGCAAATTTCGTTTTTGAAACCAAATATTTGCGCACAAATTACAAGCAGGTTGGGACTGTCATGTGAGAATACTAGATTTGTGGTTTGATATTGTGGATAGTCAACAGTATTATTGATCCTAGCACCACCCATAATGACAGGAAAACCCACAGTTTTTAGTCCTGGAACCTCTGATAAAATATCAAGAGATGGCTCCATCTTTTGTACAATCTGGACTCCATAATGATCTTGTAGGTTCTGCCCTACAGGTAGATCTATCAAAACTGGTATATTTAGTGATTCTAAATGATCCTTTGGTCCGATCCCTGACCACATTAGTAGTTTTGGAGAGTTAATAGCTCCTGCTGAAACAATTATTTCCATAGATGCTTTAACAGTTATTGTTTTTCCACCAACTAATACGTCTACTGATATGGCGTTGTTTTCATCGTCAAAATTTATTTTCGTTGCTATAGATTCGTACATAACTTTCAAGTTTTCCCGTTTAGCGATTGGTTTTATATACGCTTGAGCTGTACTTTGCCTGACTTGGTCAATTATAAAAGTAGATTGTGCATATCCATAGGTTTTTCTGCCATTTAAATCCATTCTCAATACTTGACCAGCTTCTTCGAATGAGGTTAGATACTTTGCGCTTTCTGCATAAAGCTTATTACTTTTTATTACGATTATTATTGATGCTTATTACGATTGCTTGAAAATTACTTCTCGTGAGTTGCCAGGGTTTCCACTAGCTCATAAAATTTACTAATATGATGTCATCTTCCAATCGAAGTTAAGATTCAATTCTATTTCTACATTCATTATCTCTAGCGAGAGCATCGACCACATATCCCAATAGACGCCTAATGGCTTCATTTCTTCAAACAAACTATTCTGTCACTTACATACACTGTGTGCAGGTTAAAGGAAGGGTAAACATGGTAAAAAATGCATTCTAATTGGCCGGTTTAATGTCACAGCCGTCTTGAATCCCGCTCGTTGTCTTATCAGCAGTATAAGCCTAATGTGTTGTTTGAAAGTGTTCGCCTACATGAGGAGTCTATAGGCTGGGTGGTCGATAAGCAAGAGTGATAGCGATAGTCAAATGTGCTACTTGTCTAAGCATTTGTATGGAAGAAAGCGTTCGATACTGACGATTTGGTTTGTGGAATAGACAAATAGTTTAAATGTCTACCAACGTTCTATTAATCTATGATACACTAGTTTCCACGGCTTAGCTCGAGTATCTTATATCTATACTATTATTATAAAGAGGAAAGATTTGATTGTTTGTTTGCATTAATAGGCACCGAAAAACTAGACCGATTTGAAAAAAAAAAAAACACCATTTGAATGCTACATTATTATCTCTGAGTAACATAACTATATTTATTAGAAGAAAAAAATAGGGATCCCTACTAAAACTTCAATAATGTAACCCAAGGTGTAAAAAAATATCCATAAAATCATTAGTACACCCGTGTTTATAATATAAACTCACAAACTTTCACATTTTATAATATTAGGATGGTTGAGTTTTAGAATAAGTCACTTGTAAAAAATTTAGATAAATTAGGCTATATTATTTCCATAGGTACACTTAACGTAAGGTATATTTATTAATTTTTTATACGGGTCGGTTTTTACGGGGTTTTTAGGTGGTACCTTAAAATCTATGCTGGACGATACACGGTCCAGATGAACAAAAAAATAGCACTTACTTTATTTTATTATCAGACGTTTCGACTATGGTATAACACTCATGTTCGCGGGCAGACTGATACGTGATATTGGCCCGTGTCAAATTAATAGATAGATACTAATACGTCATTAAGTTGACCGAACGAGAGTCAAGATAATGACTTTCAATCTGAACTCCGGTATGCATTAAGGTGATAAGTGAACTTTTTGACTTTTTGTATGGGCTGAGTCTACCCGGATAAGACGGAAAAAGTGATAAAACTGCATTATCTTGAAAACTATCAAATTTAATAAGAAACTGTCAGTAACTTACTTAGCTAGTATGATTATCTAACGAATTATATAAAAATGAACTGTTTAGCTATTCATAGTTTTGATTAAAAACGAAACTAGTATTTTTGAAGAGCCAACTTTGGAAAATAAATCTATCAAGAAAAGTTTCACCAACCGTATTTATGTCTGTAATTTATCTAGATTATATCCTTAAGTTATCATTGTCATAAAAAACAAAACTGTATGTTTTGCGGTTATTGAGAAAAAACGATTCTGCATTCATCAAAAACATTTATTACTCGTCATTTTTCTGTTCGAAAAATGTTGTATTATGCGCGCTTAACAGCATGCAACCTTTCCAAAGCTAGGGCAAGGCTATTCTCACACTCATCTAGACGGGTGTTACATTTGGTTATGTGTTCCGTCAGAGACTTCATTTGAGATTTGATTTCTCCAACGTCTTGACGCAGAAATCTCATTTCTACAGTGAGGGAAAACATCTTAGTATTAACAGTTAGTATTCTTATAAGCGACGATACTACAAAATGTGGGCATGTGCCAAATGAAACGCTTAGATATGGCTCTGACTACCACCTCTAGACATTTTCAAGGGTCTGACTGCCTTAAATGCCGAGTGGATATATACCGTAAGTACTTGGGGGACTCAAAAGCCTTATAATTTAGATAAACTTTGTATTACAAACATTTTAAAACAACAAACAAAGTAGATGAATATAGCATTATTTTAAATATAAAAACATAATGATAGGAATAAAAATGTGTTATTCTAACAGTTAGTGGATAACAGTATAAAATTTAACAAATCCCCGAAAAAGAAATAAAAAAAACATTAGGTACAAAGTAAACCTTAGACGGGCAAAAAAACAAAAACGAATAATAATAAATTGATTTATTATTCTTATTTTTTGTTTTTGTTAAAACTCATCAACACTTAAACAAAACAACAGAGTTTTGGCAAATGAAACTGACATAGACAATGTTGTATTGCCAAAGTTTGAATACATAATTCTTGTTCTATGCTCACAGACGACACTTTTCTGTCAGCCTTTATCATGTCACTTGCCTTTTCAGCTATCATAACCGTTGCTGCATGTGGATTAGCTTTAGGTATAGTAGGCATAACACTAGCATCAACTACTCTTATTCTATTTACACCTTTAACCTTCAACTTACTGTCTACAACACTCTCCATGGAACAAGTGCTGGTATAATGGTAAAGTGTAGTTGTCATATGCTGCACGTAGCATCTTATGTAGTCTTTGCTGGTAAAATTTCCTTCGCAGTCATCGAAAACAAGATTAACAGGTGCAGAGTTGACACTTCTAAAGTATGTAGTGTTTTGCACTTTGAGAAAATCCTCTATATATTTCACTATAGCATCTTCGTCTGATGAGTCAGAGTAGTAGCCAAGTCTTATAATTGGTTGGTCTAGTGGATCTATACTGTTTAATGTGACGTTACCTCGAGATTTACTATCAATGACAGCTACAAGAGAGTACAAGATGTTCCGACCGGCAGATTCATTCAGAAGTTTTTCGCAAATTTCGGTTTTGTAACCAAATACTTTCGTGCAAACTGCAATCAAGCTTTGACTGTCGTGTGGGAACACAAGATTTGTCGTTTGATATTGTGGATACTCAACGGATTTATTGATCCTAGCACCACCTATAATGACAGGAAAACCCAATTTAGTTAAATCTGTAATCTGTGATGTGTTTGCATGAGATGGCTCCATTTTTTGTACAAATTGGACAGCGTTATGATCTTGAAGGTTCTGCCCTACAGGTAGATCTTTTATAACTGGTATATTTAGTGATTCCAAATGAGCTTTTGGTCCAACCCCAGACAGCATTAGTATTTTTGGAGAGTTAAAAACTCCCGCTGATAGAATTATTTCTCTACATGCATAAACTGTTATTTGTTTTTTGCCAACTAACACGTCTACTGATACAGCGTTGTTTTCATCGTCAAAATTTATTTTCGTTGCTATAGATTCGTACATAACTTTTAAATTTCGCCGTTTAGCTATTTGTTTGATATACGTTTCCGCTATACTCGTCCTGAACTCGCAATTTGTAAGAGTAGGCTGTGCGTATCCAAAGGTTTTTATGCCATTTAAATCTAATCTCTGTACTTGGCCAGCTTCTTTAAACGAGGTCAAATACTTTATACTTTCATTGTAGGGCTCTCTAGTGAGAACTATTGGTCCTGTTGTGCTGTGGAATACGGCGTATTTAGATGCCATAATTTCTTCATCTTTCATGGTTTCAGCCTTAAGGAAGTATGGTAGGACGAACTTATAGCTCCAAGATGAATCGTTGGTTTTCTCAGCCCAAGAATCGAAGTCTGTCTGGTCTCCTCTCAAGTAGACGAAATGGTTGATCTGACTGCTTCCACCCAGGGTCCGGCCAGCTGCGACTTTGAAGAAGTCTCCCGATTGTGATTGTGAGGCCAGTTCTGGCTCTGATTTAAAGCTCCAATCTTGGCAGGTGTTTTGCAAAGTTGTGAATTTGCCAGCAAGCTGAAATTAAAATGAATAGTTATATATATTTTACTAGCGACCCGCCCCGGCTTCGCACGGGTAGCATGTTATTATACATATAAACCTTCCTCCTGAATCACTCTATCTACTAAACAAACCGCATCAAAATACGTTGTGTAGTTTTAAAGATATAAGCAAACATACATACATACATATTACATACAGACGCGGGAAGCGGAAAGCGACTTTGCTTTATACTATGTAGTGAAAACAAATACAGATTATAAAAATAAAAAAAAAAATAAAAATAAAAAAAAAAATAAAAAAAAAAAAAAAAAAAAAAAAAAAAAAAAAAAAAAAATAAAAAAAAAAAAAAAAAAAAATAAAAAAAAAAAAAAAAAATATTTCTAGTTTTATTTATAAAAAAAATATTAAAAAGCGAGGTCCCCAGATTGGGTAAAGGCCTCCTCCAAGGATGCCCATTTCTCTCTATCCTGCGCTATCTTCCACCAATTTGAACCAGCAACTTTTTTGATCTCATCGTCCCAACGAGTAGAGGGTCTTCCCTTCTTTCTTTTCCCTTGAGGTAGATTCTACTTGATGGTAGACATCCTCTCAGATCTTTAGACGCTTAGATCCTTTGAAGATGTCTAGTGGGGGTAGTCAGCACGTCCAAACATTATATTTGGCACATGCCCACATTTTGCAGTAGTAAACATTCCATACGTGACAGGTTGCAAGCCAATCGCCGCTTATAGGAACACTAACTGGTTTCCTCACGATGTTTTCCTTCACCGTTGTAAGCACGTGTTTTTGATGCGCATATAAATTTTCGAACAGAAAAATTCATTGATGCACGCCGGGATTCAATCCATCCTTCAGATTGAAAGTCGAGGTATATACCACTCGGCCAACACGGCTTTTTTTTTAAATATTCTTTGGCCTTACCCTTGATTCTACAGTCGGCGTTTTCCCTGCTTCGATCAGCAGAACGTTTATACAGCTATTTTCTGTAAGTCTGTTCGCCACCACCCCACCAGCTCCGGAACCAATGATAATATAGTCGAAGGAATCATTATCTGCAAAACGTTACCATCTTCTTAATATACATAAATAACTAGCTGACCCGTGCCCGCTTCGCTGTGCGTAAGACATTTCTAGACTTTTTTGTAGACGTTTTTAAGGTGTACAATACTTCAAATTCAAATTCAAATTCAAATTCAAAAAGCATTTATTTCAATAAAATCACAAGGATCACTTTGAAAGGATCACTTTACTGTGGTACATTATTTTGATATATCTCGTGGGGTTCAGCCAGCATTTGCAATGTAAGCGCAAAAAAATCTGTTTATTTACGACATCACATTAGAAACCTCTAAAATTATCAGTGTTTCTCTACTATATTATGCATGTATTATACATATAAACCTTACTCCTGAATCACTCTATCTATTAAAAAAAACCGCATCAAAATCCGTTGTGTAGTTTTAAAGATATAAGCAAACATACATACATACATACGCGGGAAGCGGAAAGCGACTTTGCTTTATACTATGTAGTGATTCTTCTGTACGTGAGTTGGTCACCTTAACGGCTGGATCAATTTGGTTGAAATTTCGTAATAATATATCTCAATGGTTTCCTCGCTGTTGTCGATATGTCAGCAAATTTACGGTTTAAGATATTTTTATAAAAAAACTAGCGACCCGCCCCGGCTTCGCACGGGTAGCATGTTATTATACATATAAACCTTCCTCCTGAATCACTTTATCTATTAAAAAAAACCGCATCAAAATCCGTTGTGTAGTTTTAAAGATATAAGCAAACATACATACGCGGGAAGCGGAAAGCGACTTTGCTTTATACTATGTAGTGATGTTTTATCTTGTTACACGTCTCATACGTCACTACATAGTATAAAGCAAAGTCGCTTCCCGCTTCCCGCGTCTGTATGTATGCTTATATCTTTAAAACTACACAACGGATTTTGATGCGTTATTTTTTAATAGATAGAGTGATTCAGGAGGAATGTTTATAGGCATTAGCTTTGCACCCGTGCGAAGCCGGGGCGGGTCACTAGTAGTAAATATAATAGACCAAGTACCTGTCACGTTGGCATTAGGAGGCCACTCAGTATCGCAAACGCCAAGGGCTATCGCTATTCCGGTGAAACAAAGGCTTATTGCAAACTTAGTTAGCGACGCTCCAATCGTTACGTCCATAATTGAATCTAGAATAATCTAAAAATCTAAAAATAATTATTTTATTAATAGAAGGATTTATGTCAATCGAAAAAAAACTCGCGCACAAATCAACGTACTATTATCTATAAAAACGGCAAAAAAACACGTTTGTTGTATGGGAGCCCCCACTAAATATTTAGTTTATTCTGTTTTTAGTACTTGTTGTTATAGCAGCAACATAAATACATACATTTCTGTCTAGCTATCACGGTTCATGAGATACAGCCCTGTGACAGACAGACGGACAGACGGACAACGAAGTCTTAGTAATAGAGTCCCGTTTTTACCCTTTGGGTACGGAACCCTAAAAAACAAGCAAAATTACAAAATAAAAAACACTCACCTTAACGTATTTAATTTTGCCGACGTATCAACGATGTTACAATTGCATTAGTGTTTGCATACTAATACTGATAGAGACCCGTGTCGAATTAATAGTCAAAATAATTTAGATTACCAAGTAGTTAGGTACTACTGTCGCCAGTCGATGGTACTACAGCGGAAAAAAATAGAAAATATGCTATAGCCTATGTTCATCAGGGATAATGTATAATTCTAATGGTAAAATAATTTTTCAAATCGGTCTAGTAGTTTCGGAGCCTATTCAATAAAAACAAACAAACAATCAAATCTTTCCTCTTTATAATATTAGTATAGATATAGATATAGATAAGACATTGGAAAATAATAATAATAGCAATACGGAGTGACATAAAAAAGGAGGACATTAGGGTATATGAATTAATTTTCTTACGTTTAATTTCCGTGTATGTGTATATGCAATTGTAGATGAAAATACTTTATAGTTGTAGCTAAAGGGTAATGAATCTATATTTTCTGGTAGTATGAAGATCGTGAAAGAGGCCCTAATAGAAAGGTAACTCGTACAACAAAATGCCAGAAACAGTTTTATATTTTCTCCTTACTTTGAAACTGCCAGAGATTTCTTTGAAACTTCGGTCCCCCGAGTGCAAAATTAAGTTTTCTACTGTCCTTTTATAAGAAAAGTTAGGTAATTCTACTAGATATCAAATAATAGGCAATAAATATTGGAAATACTCAGAGTAACATGAGCATGTTATATTATGTATATAATTACGTTTAATAAACTAATAAAAAGAAAACCGACGTTAATATTCTGATCAATCGAAAAGTCAAGATGATATTGGTTTTTAGGGTTCCGTACCCAAAGGGTAAAAACGGGGTCCTATTACTAAGACCTCGCTGTTTGTCTGTCCGTCTGTCACAAGACTGTATCTCACGAAACGTAATAGCTAGACAGTTGAAATTACAATTACAAACACAAATACTTAAAAGATAATAAAATAAATATTTAAGTGGGGTTTCGATACAACAAACAGGATTTTTTTTGCCCATTTTTTAGATAATAGTACGGAACCATTCGTGCTCAAGTCCAACTCGCACTTAGCCGGTTTCTTTTTAAGTATTATGAAGGAAAAATATAAAACTATCGAAAAACACGATCATCAGGTAAAAAGGCGCGTTTTTAAAAATAAATTAAAAAAACATGTCAAAGGAGGTCCTTACCTCCTCTTTTTCCCCCGGTTAATAAATGTAGCAAATAACACATACGTAGTCCAGGTAGTTGAGTTTAAGATAATGGCAAAAAAAACATCTTTATCTACTACATAAGTACCTGTCTTTATTACCTATGTAATGTAACTCATGTAGCGGTTTCTAGTTGAGAATAATTTGTATTCGTTAATTCTTATCAAAACCCAAGTTTGGAGATGATAATGATTTTAGTAAAAATGTAACAATAAAATAAAAAATAAAACCGGTCAATTGCAAGTCGGACTCGGCCACCAAGGGTTCCGTACTATTATTTAAAAAAAAAGCAGTAAAGTCACGTTGTAGTATGGGAGCCTCACTTTAATATTATTTTACTCTGTTTTTAGTATTTGTTGTTATAGCGGCAATAGAAATACATCATCTGTGAGTTTCAACTGTCTAGCTATCACGGTTCATGAGATACAGCTTTGTGACAGACAGAGAGACGGAAAGACGGACAGCGGAGTCTTAGTAATAGGGTCCCGTTTTTACCCTTTGGGTACGGAACCCTAAAAACTACATTATTAGCAAGTAACATAGGCTATAATATCGGAGATGATGTGTTTTCCACACAGTGCTACATAATATCTGCTTACACATCTAGGATCTAGCCTCCCTGCTCAGTATCAGTCTCTATCTTCTCAGCTAGGATGTAGGTTCGACTCCCACCCGGGACTAACATTTGTGTGATGAAAATACATGTTTGTTCTATGTCCCAGAGTTAATAACGTATTAAGTATGTATTTACAAAAAAAAGTAAATAAGTATTATTTTAGTTATCTTGTGCCCATAGTGCAAGCTTTGCTTAGTTAGGGGTAGATGGCGTTGTGTGTAAAAGTTAAAGTTCACCAATATTTATTTATTTTTTTACATATCACAGTTTTCAATGCGCTCGTTTTTATTACACCTCTTCGCTAAAGGTGGAAATCTAGATGGGTTCTGGGATAAGAGAAATCGCTTTTGACCCCTAAGAGGGCGCTGTCATCGATAAGATACATTCAGATTTTATGAGTAAATCGAAAAGGGTGGATTTTTAGGGTTGTGCCGAAAGAAAATCGGTTTACTTTTTGATATTACTATGATTCTAAGCCTACTGGAATTTTAAACGCTAAAATTAGTGTGTAAAGGTTTTGCTAGACATTTTTGTATTATTGTATGGGCCGAGTCTACCCGGATAAAACGGAAAAAGTGATAAAACCGCATTATCTTGAAAACCATCAAACTTAAAAAGAAACTTTCTTTCATTTATGTGGCTAATATGTCTAACGAATTACATAAAAACCGGCCAAGTGCGAGTCGGACTCACGCACGAAGGGTACCGTACTATCTATAAAAAAAACCGGCCAAGTGCGAGTCGGACTCGCGCACTAAGGGTTCCGTATCATTATCTATAAAAACGGCAAAAAAATCACGTTTGTTGTATGGGAGCCCCTCTTAAATATTTATTTTATTCTATTTTTAGTATTTGTTGTTAGATCAGCCACAGAAATACATAATCTGTGAAAATTTCAACTGTCTAGCTATCACGGTTCACGAGATACAGCCCTGTGACAGACAGACGGACAGACAGACAGACAGACGGACAGCGAAGTCTTAGTAATAGGGTTCCGATTTTACCCTTCGGGTACGGAACCCTAAAAACGGCAAAATCACCACGTTTGTTGTATGGGAGCCCCACTTAAATATTTATTTTATTCTGTTTTTAGTATACTCTACTAAATATAGCAACAATTTTTTTCGCAATAAAATAAAAATATGACTCCCGCCGCCATTGTGTGTTGTGATGCATTTTGGTGCACGGGTGACTTAAAAAATGCAGTAATTACTTATTTTCTACTAATTATTTCCAAAAACATTGCCTATCAGATTGATCGTGATGATTTTTGCCACACGAAATATGTACCTATCTATAAACTACCTACACCTACATAATATTTTCAATCGATTAATAAACTAAGTAGGTCCTTATCACGGGGTAGGTACCTACCCGTTAACCTATATACCTTGAATACAAACTACCTGTTATTCTACATTGGTGTTGTATAACAATTTAAATAATACATTGGAATACTTAGGTTCCATAGATAGACATACATAATGCTAATCCACCACCTTGCGAACGAAGTCGCGCACGGGTCAGCTAGTAATGTTATAAATGTGAAAGTTTGTGAGTTTGTATGTATGTTTGTTCCTCAATCAGGCCTAAACGACAAAATGGATTAAGTTGAAATTTGCTGTAGATGTAGATATAATGCCCGAATAATTAATAGACTACTTTAAACTATGAAAAACATCCCCAAAACGATAAAAAAACGCAAAAGAGATGATTTTTGTATAGATGCGCTGCTGTGCAACAAATCTGACATCACAGACTAAAAACATTCAGTCTTTTCTATTCGATTATTGAAATTTGACAGGACAAAGTCTGTCATGGGTCGGCTAGTTTTACTATGATACCTAAATACCTACTTATAAACATATTTAAGTATAAAGTAATTAAGCCTGTGAAAGTGTTAAACAATAGACCGGTCAGGAAAGTTCCCAGAGGCCAATGGGAAAGTGAGAAAATCTGTAATTAAAAAAATGACCAGCTTTGTCTGCCATATCAATCTTCTAATTACTCTTTTAAATTACTACTTATATTGTGTCGGGGTGAATTGGATAAAGACCTGGTTTTTTAACCGATTTAAAAAAAAGAAGGTTCTCAATTCGGTTGTTTTTTTTTAATACTTTAAAACTTCGCCGGTTATGGACTGACTAGCAGTGCCAGGCTGCACGGGTGACCAGAAATTTAGCAGTAATCGAGCGGCAATCGTCCAAACATAGCGCGGCAGCCGCGTTCGATTGCCGCGCAATGTTTGGTCACACCTATTTTTGTGAAAACTCCAATTGTATTGAAAACACCTATGTTACTCGTTGATAATGATGTTTCTGATAGGTGAAATATTTTTTAAAGTATTATTTTTAAACTATCGTGATTAGTAGACATTTGAAAGTAGTTTTGAGTTTATCCATCACAAACCAAAATACAAATTTTACCTCTCTATAATAATAGTATAGATTACGAGTACAATACTAACGTATAGATTACGAGTGAAATTTATTTTGTGTCACATATAAATTACATTACCTGCAATATTTGAATTGAAAAATATATTTTTATTTGAAAAAATAAGAGTAGCAACAAAAAAAAAATTAGAAATAGGATCACGACTGTAATCCATAAGTACGGTAGACATCCTCTCAGATCTCCAAGCGCTTAGATCTTTTGAATATGTCTAATACACAGACAGAGGTGCGTCCAAACATTATATTTGGCACATGCCCACATTTTGCAGTAGTTAGCATTCCATACGTGACAGGTTGCAAGCCCATCGCCGCTTACAAGAATACTAACTGGTTTCCTCACGATGTTTTCCTTTACATTTTTATGCACGTGTTTTGAACAAAAAAAAGGTACCTCCCACTCGGCCAACACGTTTTGTAAGTACCATTGTTATCAAAATCTAATTATATTGATGGAACTCTTAAGGAATTAAAGGAACTCTTCAAAATGATATCTTAACGAACAAAAAAATAAGGAGATGGTCACGCGTATTTCTACATATTATATGTTTATGTCTATTACTCGCGTTTACTAGCGCCATCTAGCCATAAAATAAGAAAATCGTGCATTATGTAAATCAGATGACTGATCAAATACTTTTTTTCAACAATAACACTCAAACACAGCACAAACATATATTTTTCATCAAACCATCTCGGAAAGAGTATTTTTGCTCTTCAATATCTGAGTGCAAAAGCCGTTTTTATTCTCTAGAGGATAAAGTAAATTGAATTTAGAACATCGTGTGCACTAAGTTTGTGAATTAAAAAAATCATTAAACCTATTTACTGCTACCTCTATGGTGCCGAATATATCATACAACTTTTTTTTAATTTGTTAAAAACTCGGACTCGGAACCTTCTTGGTGTTCTTTTTTCAATTTGCTTTGTACGCGGTTTTTTCACGTCATTATTAAGATTATTCTGTAATACTTACCTGTCATAATGTAGTAGTTAATACCGAAACTGAAATAAAAGTACCTATCTTGTGATTGTAAACGTTTTTTTTTTGCATTTAGTCATTTCCTCGCTGAGGTGGAATGAAAAGTTACGTGTTGCACTCGAGTGCAAAGATTTTTCACCTCGTGCTCTTTTGATTCCCTCGCTAACGCTCAGGATTCTAATTTTGAATCACTCGTTGCGCTCGTGATTCAATTCTTCGCTTGCTCGGTCATCAAAATAAAATTGAACACGCGGTTAAAAAGCAACTTTGCACTCTTGTATGTAAAACAAATAACTATTGTTCATCACAAAAATATTTGTTCCTGGGAATCGATATTTAGGGGTTTTACCTTGCCTTCTAGTTTTGTATACTAATTAAGTAAACAAAATGAAAATTATAATATGTGGGCATGTGCCAAATATAATGTTTGGACGTGCCTCTGACTACCCCCGCTAGACATCTTCAAAGGATCCTAAGCAACTGAAGATCTGAGAGGATGTCTACCGTGCTTAGGGATTACAGTCGTGACCCTATTTATTTATTTTTTATTTTTTTACAAAATGAAAGTGCTACTTGCAGTTAAATAACAAATCCTGGTTATAAGCATACATTTTCATCGATTTTGTATCATTATAAAATAACATTACTTCCAAATCATGTTCATAAATCCTGAAATAATTTAACACCTTTCAGGCGTCGCCGGAACCGGATGCGAATCGTTTCCCGCCAAAAACCGCGCGTAATTTTTTCCACCGACGCTTAAGCCGTTATGGCGGCGGTTCCGGTTGGATTTCCGCGACGTCATGTGTCGTCCGTGATGTCACATCCGGTTGGCTTGACGACCGTAAATTATGTGCAATTTGTGCAATTTTCAAAGGTTTCATAAATTAATAATGGCGGTATTAAATAATTATGCGACTGACATCACAGTTCAGTTGGTAGTAACTCTTCAAATTTAAATTCAGAGGGAATTTATTTCAATAGAACCACAAGAGTCACTTTGAAACGTCTTAGGAGCTAGGTGAAGCTACGACTGTTCGCGACCAAGCCTAGGAAAACCAGGCAACAAACACGGCTTGGGGTCTATCATTTTTTCAATGATCCTTTCCTTAATTCTATGTATAGCTCCAGTGTAGTGCCGATCGAACAAGGTGAAGGCTCAAACAAGAATAATAATTAAAAGTACTAACCAAGTACGTACAATAATAACAATACATAATCTGTGAAAGTTTCAACTGTCTAGCTATACAGCCCTGTGACAGACAGACGGACAGACAGACAGCAAAGTCTTAGTAATAGGGTCCCATTTTTACCCTTTGGGTACGGAACCCTAAAAACGAACTCAAAAGCTTCAGCGCAAATTCTAAAAGCAGCACACGCTACACTTGATTTAGATAAAATTTTGGCTTCTGCGCTGTTGGTCGTAGGTTCGATTCGCACCAGGACAAACATTTGTGTGATGAACATAGATGTTTGTTCTGTGTCTGGGTGTTATAATGTACCATAATGTATATTTTACAAAAAAGTATGTAAACATTCTATCAGTAATCTGGTTATAGTACACGCTTTGCTTAGTTTGAGGTTAGAGGCAGTGCCAGCTGTGTGAAATATTCACCAATATTTGTTTATTTATTTAAAGTGATAATATCTTAGTAGTTAGTCTTCCATACGTGACGGGTTACAAGCCCATCTCCTCTTACAAGAACACCAACTTTCCCTAGGTTTCTCCTTCACGTTTTGTGCTTATTACAGAATAATCTATTGGTGCTCCGGGATTCGAATCCACTACTTCCAGAGGATATTGAGGTAACTTTTACTAAAGATCGTGTTCAAAGCACTGAATAATCTATTGGTGTTCATCCGGGATTCGAACCCACTACTTCCAAAGCGGATATAAAAGTACCCTTTTCCAGGGCAACACATTTACCTGTGACATTGGTTATAAAAGAAAATTCTAAAATACATTCCTATCTACACAAACCACAAACAATATATTACGTACAGTCGGTGACATTATTCATAAGAGGCATAAAATAAATAAAAAACGATTAAAAAGCATAAAACTAAAAAAAAAACAAAAATAATCGTCGCGACACTACACTGTTCAAAGCAAAATAGAAAGACGAAACGAAAATAATTGGCTTGCTTTCTATGAGAGAGAGAGAAAGACAGACAAACAAACATGCGCACGCCGCACGGCTTACTACACTATAGCAAAAGGTGTCGTGACAACTTTTCGTCCGATTTTTTTCCGTCTAGCCTCCTTCGCAACGCGCCATAAGGAACTTCGTTCCAAAAACTATTTATCCTTAGCCGTGGAAGCGGATGGATGTCGGCCAAGTGGGAAGTACCTGGTCTTTCAATCCGAAGGTCATAGGTTCGAATCGCAGTCGTTCATTAATATTTTTTCTGTTCGTAAAAGATACGCATTAACACGTGCATAAAAGGATGAAGAAAAAAATCGCGCGGAAACTAGTTCGTATTTTTATAAGCGACGATGGGCTTGCAACGCATGGAATGCTAACTACTGATTACAAAATGTAGGCATGAGAAATTTTTTGAAATAATGTCTACTGTTCTTTAAAATTACAGTCATAATCCTATTGGGTTCGATCCCCACCCAGGGCAAATATTTGTGTGATGAAGATACTTAGATGTTTGTTCTGTGTTAATATGTATAATAAGTATGTATTTACAAAAAAAAGTATATGAGTATTCTATCAGTTATCTGTTTCCCATAGTACAAGCTTTGCTTAGTTTGGGGCTAGATGGCGCTGTGTGTAAAGTCCGCCAATATTTTATATATTTTTTTTTTCATTTGTCCTATGTAGGAACCTAAGATAGAACTAACAATTGTAATATTTAGTTAGTTATTTAATTAAATGTACTATGCTTCTTCAATAGAATTTATGAATTTATTTCTTTTGTGGTTGTTTATTCAACTTTTTCTATTTTATATTCTCTCATTCTTTAGGTACTGCCCCGGGATATCTTTTCTAAAGCGCATTTTTTCACAAGTAACTCTGTCTGTGACTGTACCAGGAGTATAGTGGAATGCAATATACGAGTCTCGTTTGGTAGGTATTTGTAATAACACACGTTTCTTACTTCGGAACTGAATTTTGAAGCTTAGAATGCACTAGCAAGTATTTGGTATTTGAACGCGCCCTGCTCTACGATCTTAGGTTCGGATGGATCTGGATGTTATAATTATATTGTTTACTGGCTTTTACCTTCCGCGTAATTTTAGGAAATCATTTTTGACGACTTTATCGTATAACAATGAAATTCTTGAAAGTTAAACGAAAATCTTGGAAAGAAAGTAGCCTATGTTTGTCTTCAAACTTAAAACATTGGAATTCTTAAAGTTTAAATTGAAATTTTGAAAAATTAGAAGCGTATATCCGTCTCAAGACTTCAAACTATCTCTATACAAAATTTCATCAAAATCATCAAGTTTGGCCATGATAACGGCACAGACAGATAGAGTTAGAAATTTAAGTAGAGAATCCGTGTTGGCCGAGTGGGATGTACCTCGACTTTCAATCTGAAGGTCGTGGGTTCGAATCCCGGCGTGCATCAATGGATTTTTCTGTTCGAAAATTTATATGCGCATCAAAAACATGTGCTTACAACGGTGAAGGAAAACATTGTGAGGAAACCAGTTAGTGTTCTTATAAGCGGCGATGGGCTTGCAACCTGTCACGTATGGTGTGCTAACTACTGCAAAATTTGGGCATGTGCCAAATATAATGTTTGGACGTGCCTCTGACTACCCCCACTAGACATCTTCAAAGGATCTAAGCGTCTGGAGATCTGAGAGGATGTCTACCGTACTTGGGGATTACAGTCGTGATCCTATTTATTTATTTTTTTATAAATATTATTTCTGACAACACACACACACGTGTGGAAGTTCCAAACAAAAAACTTGCTCAGATTTTAGCTACCTCATTTCGATTTAACGATCTCCCTGATAAATTGTCGGCGAAACAAACCTTCGACTTTCTTACGAAACGGTAACCGTAATATAACTCACGTCAGATATCCAACAAAATCTACAGTACTACATAAAAAGTGCTACATTTTTATATTTATTGTTTGTAAAGAAAAACTTAAAATCTTCTGGACCAATTTTAAAAATTCTTTAACTTATTAAAAGCTACTTTATCAGCAAGTAGTATATAGGCTATATTCAAAGCTTTTATTTAACTTGCAATGTATGTATGTAACTATGTTTGTTAAGGTGGAATCTTGCAACTCAATTTTGAAGCGGTTATCCCCAATCGATTGAGCTGACATTTGGCATACTTAAATAACTTCGGTGACAATGCAATAATATGGTGATAGCGAGCTAATCTGATGATGGAGTCAGGAGCTGTTCAACAGAACTGATCAGTAATTAGTTTGATTGAGTTAAAACTTTGCATACCTATCAATCTCCAATGACAATATAAAATTATGGTACTAGCGAGCTGGTCTGATGATGGAGCTCGAATGTAGTAGGAACTCCTTATCAACACAACATAACCACGTCGTGTTTGGGCTCGCTGGATCGTTGTTTTAACGAGTACTAGAGCCCTAGAATTTATAAAAGCTCATTTTAAATATATATTTTTTTCAACTTATTTTTTATTTCCAATAAATAGAGATCCCCCCAAAAACTGCATATTTACGTAACTTAAGGTATTAAAAATGCCTATAATCTTCATACGTACAAATACACCCGTGCGAAGCGAAAAAAAAATAACTCAATATGATCACGACTGTAATTCCCATGGTATATAATAACTCAGATCTTTTTAGATGACTAAAACGGTGGTCAGAGGCACATACCCACATTTTTTAGTAGTTAGCATCACACACGTGACAGGTTGCAAGCCCATCGCCGCTTTAATCTCAAAAAACCTAGCATTTTCTGCGATTATTATACGGAATCTCCGTGTTGTCGTCAAACTCTATTTTTTGACAATCGTGTTCATTTATACATCACATCAGTATGTATTTATGTAAATAAAATACAAAAATATTCCAAAATATCGCGTTTTGGCTTCTAATAGTATTTTAAATATCCGATAGCTAAAATAGCTGATAAATTCTATTGCAATCTTGTGTTGTTAGAATTAGAGTAAAAATATCATCATCAACCGTGTTGGCCGAGTGGGATGTACCTCGACTTTCAATCTGAAGGTCGTGGGTTCGAATCCCGGCGTGCATCAATGGATTTTTCTGTTATATGCGCATCAAAAACACGTGCTTACAACGGTGAAGGAAAATATCGTGAGGAAACCAGTTAGTGTTCTTATAAGCGGCGATGGGCTTGCAACCTGTCACGTATGGAAGGCTAACTACTGCAAAATGTGGGCATGTGCCAAATATATTGTTTGGACGTGCCTCTGACTACCCCCTTTATTTATCTTTAAAGATCTAAGCGTCTGGAGATCTGAGAGGATGTCTGCCGTACTTGGGGATTCCAGTCATGATTCTATTTTGTTTTAACTTTCATTTGCCGGTCACCGTTTAAAAGAAGCCGGGGTTAGAGGGAAAGTTTTCTTCAGATGATAAATTCGGTCCATCTTCTCGAGGGTTGAAAAAAGATGGCAATAAAACAAATGTCAGCCCCTTGGGGTTTAATTAAATGATGGGGTAAGAGAATAGTGTAGATTGTATTCATTTAAGCGCGTGTTGCTTAAATACGGCAGCCGCTATCCTACTAAGGTCGGTATTGGAAATTCATTTTCATCATCATCCAAATCGGATCATCATGTAAAAATATATGCGCAGTAATACATCAAAAAAACTGGTCAAGTGCAAGTCGGACTCGCGCACGAAGGGTTCCGTTCCATCACTACATAGTATAAAGCAAAGTCGCTTCCCGCGTCTGTATGTATGCTTATATCTTTAAAACTACACAACGGATTTTGATGCGGTTTTTTTTAATAGATAGAGTGATTGAGGAGGAAGGTTTATATATATTTAACCCGTGCGATGCCGGGGCGGGTCGCTAGTTATCTATAAAAACGGCAAAAAATCACGTTATTAATATTAATTTTAAGTAAATATTAATTTTAAGCTGTTTTTAGAGAAATACATCATCTGTGAAAATTTCAACTGTCTAGCTATCACGGTTCATGAGATACAGTTTTGTGACAGACAGACGGACAGACGCACAGCGGAGTCTTAGTATTTTTTACTCTTTGGTACGGAACCCTATAAAAATACCAAAAATATACATGCGTTGAATTGAGATTCTCCTTTTTTGAGTCGGTTGAAAAATCGCTCGGTCGCGTTGGTTTAAACGTGGCTTTATGTTTAACTAAAGAAAAATAGCCTCGAGGCTCCAGAAAAGTTATTTTGATAGAACCTAACTTTTAATGACAGCTCATATTGAGAAAAAAGTTGGTCGCGAAAACAACAGATTTTGTGCGTCTTAGAAAAATAAAATGAAAATAAGATCATGACTGTAATCCCCAAGTACGGTAGACATACTCTCAGATCTCAAGGCGCTTAGATCTTTGAAGATATCAAAGGGGGTTGTCAGAGGCACGTCCAAACATTATGTTCGGCATAATACCAACTTTTTACAGCAGTTAGCATTCCATTTTTGACAGGTTGCAAGCCTACTGCCGCTTAAAATAATGTAAAAATATAAATATAAAAATCGGCCAAGTGCGAGTCGAACTCGCGCACAAAGGGTTCCGTACCATTAATTATAATTTTTTGTTAAAAACACGTTCGTTGTATGGGAGCCCCACTTAAATATTTTGTTGATTTAAGTAATTGTTGTTATAGCGGCAACAAAAATACATAATCTGTGAAAATTTCAACTATCTAGCTATCACGGTTCATGAGATACCAGCCTTGTAACAGACAGGCGGACAGACGGGCAGCGAAGTACTATTACTTTGTTCCCGTTTTTACCCTTTGGCTACGGAACCCTAAAAAAATCTTGTGTTTCAAAGTGATCCTTGTGATTTTATTGAAATAAATACCTTTTGACATTGAATTTGTCTATTTATTTCTGTAAATTACTGAACCGAACACCAAAATAATCGTTAACTCAACACATTACCATCATAACTTGAGTGCCAATTCAAAATTCCCTTTGACACTCCGATTCTGAGTACTAGAAATCATAATATTAATACTAGTGATGTACCGTCATCATTAACATCACTAATTAGGCGAGCTAATGAAAGGTACATCGGCTATCATCGCTAAATCAATAATCTAAACATATATTATGCTTATAACTAGGTACATATAATTGGGGCTGGCCCAAATCAAACAATAAAAAATAACAAATATATCTCCATCTAGCCCCAAACTAAGCAAAGCTTGTACTATGAACCATATAACTGATAGATAGATTCGTCGGACAACGAAACCCTAAAAACGAATCTAAAGGGCTTCACACACGGCAGCTATAATATATATTAATGTACATTACATCCTCAGTAGTATAGCTTTAAATTATCTTATTATATCACACACACAACATGTAATGTAATGTATCTTTCCAAGATACGAAGATGTAGGCTGTCGTGTCGATTTTGTAATGATATAATGAGATGTATCGTGCTATAATGTACACCTATACATTATAGATGCTGTGTGTGAAGCCTTTAATGCAAAATATACTTACATATATAGGGTATGAACCCTATTTTTCACCTTTAGACGTAGTTTTTTTTCTTAAATATAAATTGGACCAAACGGGCAGTATGTCCTCTCAAACAAAAAAATATTTTATCAAATTGATTTTTAAATGACGGTGTTCTGAGGAAATAAATAAATAAAATAAATTATAAATATTAGCGGACTTTACACACAGAGCCATCTAGCCCCAAATTAAGAAAATCTTGTACTATGGGAAGCAGATATCTTTTTTAGGGTTCCGTACCCAAAGGGTAAAAACGAGACCCTATTACTAAGACTTCGCTGTCCGTATGTCTGTGTGTCTGTCTGTCACAGGGCTGTATCTTATGAACCATGATAGCTAGACAGTTGAAATTTTCACAGATGATGTACTTCTGTTCTTGATACAACAAATACAAAAAAATAAAATAAAATAATTATTTAAGTGGGGCTCCCATACAACATATTTATGTGTTTAACGTGTAAACGGAACCATTCGTGCGCGAGTCCGACTCGCACTTGGCCGGTTTTTTTTGTAAATACATACATAATACACATATTAATACCCAAATAAAAGAAATACACCCGAACTAAGAAATTCAAATTCAAATTCAAAAATCATTTATTTCAATAAAATCACTTTGAAACGTCTTAGGAACAAGGTGAAACTACGCCAATTCCTCGCGACTAAGTCTTGAAGAATCAGGCAAAAAACACGGTTTGGGGGTCTACCTTTTTTTAATGATTCTTTCCTTAATGCTATGTAGAGCTCCAGTGTGGTGCCAATCTAACAAAGTGAAGGCTCAAACAAGAATAATAATTAAAAGTACCTACTACTCAAGTACAACGTTAAGTACTACGTTAAGTCTATACTAATATTATAAAGAGGAAAGATTTGATTGTTTGTTTGTTTGTTTGTAATGAATAGGCTCCGAAACTACTGGACCGATTTGAAAAATTCTTTTACCATTAGAATCCTACATTATCCCTGATGAATATAGGCTATAGAATATTTTCAAAAAAGTTAGGGATCCGTATGAAAACTTCAATAACGTAATCCGAGGTGTAAAAAAAATACCCATAAAATCATTATTACACCCGTGCGACGCCGGGGCGGACTGCTAGTTGGTTATAAAAATAGAAAATGGCACTTTTGATCCGATTTTCCGGTGATATTTACGTTTACATCGACAAATTATTTATTAACATTGGAAATTAGCTCCTCAAAAGGTACGTCACATTAATCTTAGTTCATTGAATATTCTATTTCCGAGTTTCCTCTCGTAACTATTTCTCGGAACATCGTGTAGGGTGAGAGCGCTGGTTGTGGACATTTTAACTAAATAAAAAAAAATAGGATCACGACTGTAATCCAAGTACGGTAGACAATTAGACATCCTCTCAGATCTCCAGGCGCTTAGATCATTAGAATATGTCTAGAGGGGGTAGTCAGAGGCACGTCTAAACATGATTTTTGGCACATGCCTACATTTTGCAGACATTTTAATGTTAAAATTAAGGGTTTATATTGAAATAATGATTAAAACGACGATTCTTAAACATCATAGAATAGAGTATTTATCTATCTCTTAGGTTAAGTATCAGGCGATATTTATTTATTAAATAAAAATGTAAATAGACAAAACGGGAAATCATTAATTGTGATCAATCAAATCTAGAGGTATAACGCATAACAACTGTCACTAATCAAAACGGACCATAGTTAAAGAATTGTATTAACTATAGATTTTAAACAAGTTTGTTTGCTATGCTTAGTTATTGACTGGTAGCTAGTTATGGACTGGTTAATGATTGATAGCTATTTAGTGGTTTATATTAGTGAAATGAAAGATGATATTATTACTATTTACAATGTTTAAGATATGACTATTAAATATGGCGTCCCTGGAAGGATAGCAGAGCCTACACTAAGTCATTAAGACTTGTGTTGTAGGACTACTACTATAAGACATCTTAATTATATCTGTTTATTTTAAGTATACATGTGCTTGAATTTTTGAATAAATTATTATTATTATTACTGCCAAAATTGAAAATGTCTACAACAGGGTCTTTGACCCTATTTCTCTGAACATCGTGTATATTGTGTAATGTGTATATTAATATTTAAGCAATTTCCTGATAATTATGTATGAAACTATATCGATATACCTACACTTAAGTATTATTAACGATTATGTAATGTATTATGTCAACCGTTACAGTTCAGTTGGTAGTAGCTCTGCCTTCTGCGTTTTTGGTTGTGGGTTCGACTCCCACCTGACCACCCAGACAGGTGTTATGTATAACAAGTAAATATAAAAAAGTATATATTTATTCCATCAGCTATCTGGTTTCCATAGTACAAGCTTTGTTTTTTTTAGATGGCGCTGTGTGTTAAGTCCACCTATATTTATTTATTAATTCTTTATTTGAGTTTAAAAGTAAACAAAAAGGTACTGGTGGACTTAATTCCAAGACATTTTCTAACAGCCAGCTTTCTACAAGAAATTTTATTGTACTTTGATGAATATTTATTTATTATTATTTTTATATAAAAATTAATATCTATTTTCCTAAGTCTCGGCATCACGCGTAAAGGCCTGGACCGATTTTGCTAATTCTTTTAATGGCTGAAGGTTCTTATAAAAAAATTTTTTGGTAAAGTTGTAAAATTTGGTCAAAACTAAACGAGCTTTTTTCAATGGGATTATTGTTATTTGTCAGGCCAACGTCTGTCGAGACAGCTAGTTCAAAATAAAATATTCCACGTCTTAAATATAAATATTTTATTGATAAATTCTGCAAAATTATTAACTAAAATTCAAGCCAGCTCGATGATTCGCGGCATTCAAAGAATTCAAAACGAAACGCAAAAAAAAACGCATCCGAAACTCAAACAATTAAAAACTCATTCCGAATGAGGGCACGCCATTGGCGGGAGTCCTCTTGGAGTATTACTTTTATGGACGACTAGCCGACCCGTGACAGACGTTGTCCTATCTAAACTGAAATAATCACATTGAAAAAAAGCAATTTTTCATTCCGATTTCTGTGCTATTACCATAATTATGTTTTTACAAAATAGCCCTGCAGGTCTCTGAATTGAAACATAAGATATTTTTACCGGTTACCGCACACGCGAAGCCGCGCGTAGTAACTAGTTAAATTTAATTGAAATATAATTTTGCACCAATGAAATACATCAATAACTAACTAGATTTAGTAGATGCTGTTGCGTTGGTTTTTAGTTGAAATGAAAAGTATTTCCAGCTGCGTTTTTGTGTTACGACTGTAAAGTTACTGGTCCATTAATCCTAGGCAGCGCCCTCTAGTTCGTAAATAAAGAACGAAAGTTTACGTCACAATGTTTGGCTCTGAATATAACTTTTAAGATTGGCCATGAAAACTTTGTACCTATGAATGGTGGTAATCGCTAAACATACACTTTTGTTTTTTATGACAAAGATAACTTATGGATTTAATCTAGATAAATTAAAGACAGAAACACGATTGGTGAAACTTTTCTCGATTTATTTTCCAAAGTTGGCTTTTCCAAAACACTCATTTTGTTTTTACTCAAAACTATGAATAGCTAAACAGTTTGTTTTAATATAATTCGTTAAATAATCATATTATAGCTACCTAAATGTAGAAACGTTTCTTTTTAAGTTTGATTGTTTTCAAGATAATGCTGTTTTATCACTTTTTCCGTCTTGTCCGGGTAGATTTAGCGCATATAAAAAGTAAAAAAATCATAAACTCCAGTGCTATACCCTCGCAGCGCGTTCCATCACATTGGATTTTATTGTCTCAAGAATTGTTGAAGAATTTTATTTATTGGATTTTTTTGTTTAATAATTCTTTTTGTGTTGTTAATTGGATCAAAATAGACTTTGAATATAACTTTTATCATGATAAAGTTAAACGAACTTAAGCCTAGTTCAGACTATGCTAGTATTTTAGTTTAGTAGCGAGTAATTTAGTTGCAAAAAATTTAACTAAACATTTTTTTGTATCATTAAACTTTTGTACACCACCGTCTTTTCTTGATTTTCTTAATCTAGTCCTTCCAAATGTTGTCTGGAAGATATCGCTTTTAGCGTTAAGGCAGCCCATTGCATATTAATGCTACTACAAAATGTGGGCATGTGCCAAATATAGTGTTTGGACGTTCCTCTGCCTACCCCCACTAGACATCTTCGACTAAGCGTCTGAAGATCTGCGAGGATGTCTATATGATGATTACAGTCGATTTATTTATTTATTTATTATTTTGTACGTTTAGTAACTAAATTACTCGCTACTGGACTAAAATAGTCTTCAGACTTTACTGTTGCGTATTCTGTGTACTGAACCCAGGGCAGGCAACTTTACAAAACTATTTAGGGGGAGCGTCGGATGTGTTGGCAGCATTGCTAAGGATCTCACTGGCCTCAGACGAAACCGGAATTTCCGTTTTGTTTGAGAGGGTTGTGTTACATAGAGTTAGAGGGAGTATGTGAGGGATTAATTTGCCTAAAAATGTTGAGCTTCTGTGAGGATATTGAAGACATCTTTCTAGTTCAAGCATAGTATAAAATTGTTACAAATTAGAATTTCATCATTCAAATTCAAATTCAAAAATCATTTATTTCAATAAAATCACAAGGATCACTTTGAAACGTTTTAGGAACTTGGTGAAGCTACGCCGATTCCACGCGACCAAGCCTAGAAGAATCAGGCAACAAACTCGGCTTGGGGTTATCTTCTCCTTTTCCCACCTAAGGTGGGGTCGGCACAACATGTTGCGAAGTGGATTTGGCTAATTTACAACCGGCCGCCTACATAACGTCAACCCTCTTTGGGTAATAATAATGACATCATAACTAGTAAAAAAAAACTCTCGCAACTCAGTTCTTCTACCGGAAAAAGTCGTGAGATCCATGTAATACCAAGTCGGTTAATTTATTCAGTCCCTACTTAAGGGTCTTTAAGCTAACCTAACAACATCTTATAGTGACCATTTCAATTTTAACCCCTAAATAAGTGCAGATGGGGTAGAAGTCTGTAAAATCTTCCACGTGAACGAAGCCAGGGAGGTTTCTACGAAAATACTTTCAAAATACTTTATTTTACACAGAAAACATTAACAATTATGACATTACAAATAACATGTACAAAGGCGAGCTTAACCCTAAAAGAATTTTCTACCAGCAAACCTTTGAGGCTAGGGAGAGGCCATAATACAATAATTGAGGACAAACCGTGAACGAAAAAATTTTTTTATATAAACTAACAAATAATTAATATTATAACTACATACTATATAATATACTACACAAATATATTTTAAATAGAAGTACCTACGGCTATTTTCCACGTTTTTTCTTGTATTGCTGACGTTTCGAGACAATTCAGATGCTCTTCATCATGAGTATTCGTCGATCTGCCGTTGATCGCGACCGCGGGCGATGCTCATGATGAAGAGCATCTGAATTGTTTCGGATCGTCAGTAATACAAGAAAATAACGTGGTAATTAGACGTATTTCTATTTAAAATGATTAACAACCACGATAGTTTTCATTCTATACTATAAAAATAATATATTTTCTGTTTTTGTTGACTTACTACTCTATGGACACTATTTTATACGTGCTAAAGTTATATATACGTATAGAATAATTTGCAGTACACCAAGCTTTGATATTTTGACGGCAGCTCTAAAGCTGAATACGTGCATTTTATAACCTGAGGCTTAGGCTCTTGCACACGACTGCGATACGCCTTGGTAGGAAGTATGAGTAAGTGGCCAACTCTGGTGAGAAGAGACTTTAGGTTGCCTAGTCAAAAGATATTTATTTTATTAAATTACAAGGTCTTAGAAGCTAGATGAACTTTACTTTAAAGCCTAGAAGAGCGTCTAAAGGTTTATGTCATGGCATAAGATCTTTTAAAGTCGGGACCTACATTTAAACGTGCCATCTAAAGCAGAGAAGCGCTGTTGTTAATACCACTAGTCATTAGTGACTTTAGTCTATTTAGTAACTGCACTAAATGTTGCTTAAAT
This sequence comes from Hydriomena furcata, assembly GCA_912999785.1. NCBI lineage: Eukaryota > Metazoa > Arthropoda > Insecta > Lepidoptera > Geometridae > Hydriomena > Hydriomena furcata. The sequence goes on from OU538848.1 coordinate 8,925,284, forward strand.
AAGACAATCTGTTAAAAAGTCTAAGCCGGTTACAAACGAACACCCTTTGTTTTTTTAAATAAAAAGATTAAAATTATGACAAGAAAAGAAAGAAAGAAAGAAAGAAAGAAGAAAGAAAAAACATTTATTTGCTCCAAAAGCACAACACAAATAATGAATAAAGAGAACAAAAAACAGTGAACAGCAAATTGTGCCATGTGGGGGCAAATAGGTCCCCGTCTCAGCATTGAGCTGCACAGCACCGAACCTATGGAATAGGCGAAGCGCGGTGTTCCTATTTTATTTCGCAACATTTTCCACGTGACGTCTAAAATATATGGCTAATTTTATCAAGTTAATAATTTATTTTATTAAACCTTTCTAATAGTCATCACATTAGACATGATTATTTTAATTCTAGGCCTAAAATCCAAAATTAAAGCAAATATTCACCTAGATACTTAATTTTTAACAAAGTTTGTGAATAATTTACCCTAATATTATTGATTCTCATGTGATGTAAAAGTCTGTTTTGAAAATAATGTCTATTGTGTAATATCTTTACCAACAATACCACTACTAGCTCTAAACTTGTGGAGCTATTTTGTAAAAACATGATTATCATGTTATGATATTCATACCAAAATTTATTGGTACTGAATGCCATAATACCTACGCTTTTTATGCTGTTTAGGCACCTATACCTACACTTCCAATACAATACCTATGCAGTAGCGTAGGTATAGGTGCATAAACAGTGAATAGTTACTATATAAAGTGTACAGATTAGGTATTCTCTCACATTAGGTATTGCATTCAACATCATAACATGATATTCATGTTTTTACAAAATAGCCCTGCAGATGCAATGGCATGCCGCGACATTTTAATCATCGTGCGCAAGCCCCTGAAACTTGAGGGGTGCTGACAGTGGTTTACTAGCGCCTGAGTACGGCTTCCCTTGTTTTTATGAGTGCAGAAATAAACAATAGTGTCTGAGAACGTAATCCAGGGATCTTGTGTTGTTGATTTAGCTATTTTTACTCAGCTTATTAAACGCTGGATAGAACAAAATTATAATAAATACTAGCAGACCCGCCACAGATGTTGTTCTGTCCTTATTTAAATAATCGCATGGAGTAACGCACGTTGCTATGACGACTGATGTCAGATTTTCTGCACACCATCAGTACCATTATACCAAAACCGTCTTTTTATCATTTTGGAGTAGTTTTCGCATTTTTAAGTAGTCTATATTTTAATCGGGCATTATATCTACATCTATAGCAAGTTTCTCTAATTTCAGCCTGATTGAAGCACAACAAACAAAATCACAAACTTTCGCATTTATAATATTAATTAGGTTTGGCAGACTTTTACACGGCGCAAAGGTTTTGTAACAGGCGATATTTATTTATAATTGTTCATTTAATTAGACAAATCGTTAAATATTTAGTTCTGTTGCGGTCAAAACAATCTAAAGGTACAAAGCGCCATAAATGTCGCTAATCAAAACGGACCATAAACAAAGTAAAAAAAAAAATAGGATTACGTCTGTAATCCCTAAGTACGGTAGACATCCTCTCAGATCTCCAGATGCATAGATCCTTTGAAGATGTCTAGTGGGGGTGGTCAGAGGCGCGTCCAAACATTATATTTGGCACATACCCACATTTTGCAGTATTTAGCATTCCATACGTGAAAGGTTGCAAGCCCATCGCCGCTTATAAGAATACTAACTAGTGTACTGGATGTTTTCCTTCACCGTTTTGAGCACGTGTTTTTGATGCGCATATAAATTTTTCGAACAGAAAAATCTATTGATGAACGCCAGGATTCGAACCCACTCGGCCAACATGGCTTATCACTACATAGTATAAAGCAAAGTCGCTTTCCGCTTCCCGCGTCTGTATGTAATATGTATGTATGTATGTATGTTTGCTTATATCTTTAAAACTACACAACTGATTTTGATGCGGTTTTTTTAATAAATAGAGTGATTCAAGAGGAAGGTTTATATGTATAATACATGCATAATATAGTAGAGAAACACTGATAATTTTAGAGGTTTCTAATGTGATGTCGTAAATAAACACATTTTTTTGCTCTTACATTGCAAATGCTGGCTGAACCCCACGAGATATATCAAAATAATGTACTACAGTATTGTACACCTTAAAAACGTCTACAAACAAGTCAACGATGGTATTAGAAATGTCTTACGCACAGCGACGCGGGCACGGGTCAGCTAGTATTATATATTTTTGGATTTTTCAAAATGGTTTAAATTAAATTTTAGATTGTTTAAAACTTTAATTCATTTCTTTCTTTTAATCTACATGATTGTAGTCAAGTTCAATAATAATTATAAAGGTGCCTTCACATCACGGGACTTTGTAATCTTCAATTTACGTAATTTTGGGGAGTATGGTAATGTTGGGGGTCGGAAAACCGGTTTTTAAAGGTCCGTTACCGGCATCTGACAGTTGTAAAATCGAGACAAACATCATTTAAAAACTGTAACTCCTTAGTACGGTAGACATCTTTTCTGATTTCTAGGCACTCAGATTTTTGTAGAAGTTTAAAGGGGTATAGGCAGCAGTTAAAGACACGTCCAAACACAATATTTAGCATAACTATTTTTCTATAACTTTCCATTTGCAGTAGCTAGCATAAATGTGATAGATCGCAAGCCCATCACCACTTATTGGTTTCATTCAAATTTAAGCGCATTATAAATAATCAAAAAAAAAACTTAATCCCCTAGTACCTACGATAGACATCTCAGATCTCCAGGCGATCCTTAAAGATATCGAATAGTGGTAATCAAAGGCACGTCTGAATTTAACAATAGGCGCATGCCCACAAATCAATTATGTGACGAGAAAAAACCATTTATTTGAACCTACAACCTTCGAATTCAAAATCGTGGTATCTTCCACTAAGCCAACGCAGCCTGCAGATTTACAGTGCAGTATTATGCTCGTGACCTGGATTAACATAACATTATTAAGCTGCTTATTATTCAAGCACAAAGCTAGCGAAACTATTCGACGCTAATCCCAATTAAACTAAGAACCGGTTATCTTTTGTAACGAAATAATAAATAAGAAAATGCCATCTAGCCTCAAACTAAGCAAAGGTTGTACTACGGGAACTTTATAAGTGATGGAATAATTATTTTTTGATGTTAATTAAACCGGTTATCTTTTGTAACGAAATAAATAAATAAAAAAATGTATTTGTAAACATTTCACACAGCACCATCTAGCCTCAAACTAAGCAAAGCTTTTACTATGGAAACTAGATGATTAGTTTTTTTTGTAAATACACTTATGTTCACGAAAATGTTTGTCTTGAGTAGGATTTGAACCTACAACTTACAGAGCGGAAGGTAGAGCTACTACCAAATGAGTGAGGCCAGTCAAGAATAGAAAATCAAAACGGGTATTCATCGATTACGTAAGTTTCGTTGCAATCAATTACAATCAGTATCTATTTGAAACCGGTAAACGTCTGCCACGTTTACTACAAATTTATTAGTTATTATTTGCTAACAAAAGAAAGGTTATTGTAAAACATTTATGTGACACATCATAAACCGTCGTTTAAACATCAAATCGACCGTCAAATCATGTTTACAACATGAGTCAATCACTAGATTTAACATTGTTATATTTTTGAGATAAAAAACCGGTAAACTACTAATAAAAACCGTCAAATCACGGTTTTTATTAGTAGTTTACCAATTTTTATCTCAAAAATATAACAATGCTAAATCTAGTGATTTCAATGAATAAACATTTTTGACTTTGACTTTGACATTATTAAATCATATTTTATACATATATCTAAGTGCATTATTTAAAAGTCTCTGATGGTAAAGATGATTTTAAATACGTTTTTTTAAACAAGGTCTTATAATACTTATAGATAGGTATGCGAAGTTTAAACTAAACTCCACATACCTATAAAACTCCGACTATTTACTGAGGAGTTCCGTTGGACAGCTCCTGACTCTATCATCAGATCAGCTCGCTGTCTCCATATTATTGCATTGTAACCGAAGTTACATAAGTATGCAAAATTTATGGGATTCTGCTTAAAAATAGCGTGCTTGTAAAATAGCGTCTTGTATATAACGGTTGCCGCTTTTGTGAAATACTGAAATGTTGAGTTCGTAATTGTTTTACATATTTCGTGTAAGCTGGTGGCGTTATCAAGCCGATACAGAATTATTCGTTAAATGTTAAAGTAAAACCTTGCGTTGAACCTTGCCTTATCCCAGTTAAATGGGGTCGCCACAACATGCGTCTTCATTTTTCCATTATCAACTGTTTATTTAGGTATTTAACTACGGCTAAATGTGGGCATGTGCCAAATATAACGTGCCTCTGACTACCCCCACTTGACATCTTTAACGGATCTAAGCGTCTGAAGATTTAAAAGGATGTCTACCGTACTTGGGATTACAGTCGTGATCCTATTAACTTAATTTTAATTATTTATTATAGATAAATTAAAAAATATAATGTTGTTTATGTAAATACTGGGTTTCGAGAGAGAGCGGTTCTTTTTTGCAGTCTTATAAACGTTACGAACTTGTAAATGTTTACGTATATAGATACTTGCACTAGATTTTCTGAGCTTTCGAAATGTAATGCTGGAGAAGGATGGAAAAGATAAGTTGGAAATAAAAAAAAAAGTGTGTGTGTCAGCTACGACGCACGATTGGAGTTTACTCCTTACGAACGATAATTATGATATATTATATCGAATAGAAAAAAAGGGTAACTGAACGCATCTGCTAAAATGATAAGAGAAACAAACATATATCTGTAATTATTCGGATTATTTATATTACTTCAATAAAGCGTATTACATAAAGTATGTTACAAAAAAGAAAAGATATATATGTGTCTTTTCATCTCAGTGAAGTATATCACTCATCTAGTTCAATAGTTCATTTAGTTCATCTAGTTCAGTTTGTCGTTTAGTTCTTAGTTCATGCATTGAACTATCGTAATTTGCATTCATCTAGTTCAGGTGGTCAACAGAGATGATTTTGTTAGGCGTTCTTTTATCTTTCCAAGTTCATCGAACTAAAATAAATAGGATCGCGACTGTAATCCTCAGGTACGGTAGGCAGGCTCGACATCCTCTCGGATTTCCAGGCGCTCAGATCTTTGAAGATGGGTTAGTCAGAGGCACGTCCAAACAGATAAGTAGTTAGGTAGTTTTGGTATGGTCAGTGTTTAATTTAATTTTGGTGGTTTATCGCCACAAATACAGATGTTCCTGCACTAGGCTCACTCAGTGTACCTACTTACTAGGTAGGTACCTACCTACTTACTTAATTTGGTTTGGATTTAAACGGTTAGTAGTTATCTACTTCAACATGAAAACAGAAATTTTACTTAAGTAGGTAGGGTAGGTAACCTTCCAATTGCAATTAAAGATGGGTGTTATTGACTATTTTTGTTTGCTACCTATCCAATTAATGGTTTTTGTATCGGTATCGACATCTATTACTCACTCAATATCGGTAGGTAGGTAGGTACCTACCTACTTAGGTATTAACAAAACTCTTTTTTCTTACCTACTACATTAATATTGATAGGCAAGTAGGTACCTAGGTACCTACCTACCTACCTCAAAAGTATAGTGAACGATATTCCAGCTATTCGCTAATAATATCTTCATCTCGCCTACGCGCTTGAAAGTTAGCGCGCTAGAGAGGGATGCCATAATTATTATCTACAGATATATATGTTTGTCTCTTTCTACGTAACGCCTCAACTTTTCGTGTTACACTTGATTTTACTCCTCATAAAATTTCCGTACCGGGCCTTATAACTCAAATCGTTTCTTAAGGAGTAAACTCCAATAAACTCCAAAAACAAAATATAGAAGTTTTACGTAGAATACAGGAAAATAGGGTTCTGTTAACAAAGATTGAGAACAGAAGAGGGAAGATGGTTGGCCACCTTATACGGCACGACAGTTTTATAAAGACCATAATGGAAGGGAAGAAGGGAAGAGAGGAAGAGGAAGGCCACGAATAAGCTACATGAGCCAGATAAAGGAGAAAATAGGTGTCGTGTCGTATAAGGAAGTTAAGAAGACGGCGCTGGAGAAAAACAGATGGAGAGAGCTGCATTAATTACACCGAAGAGCACAGCTCTTAAGTTAGAAGAAGAAGACACTAGATTTTATCCGCGATTTGCTCCTTTTATCGTAAAAATTTAACGTAAAACATTGAAATTCCTAAAAATCAAATAATTTTTTTATGAAAAAAAGTAGCCTATGTCTCAATTAAATGTACATATTATATCTTTATGAGATATCATCCAAATCGGCTTAGCGGTTTGGCCATGATAACGTACAGACAAACAGAGTTAATTTTGCATTTATAATATTAGTAATATTAGTATAGACTATAGATTATTATTATTATTATTATTTTTTATTTAAAAAAAACGGTCAAAAATCTTTGACACCCAAATTTCCGCTATAGACGAACATCAAGGTTTCTGAACTCAAAAACTCAGACACAGATTCTAGCAATTTGTTTTATATCTTAAACTCTGGTAAGTTTACCAGGTTCATTTTTAGGGTTCCGTACCCAAAGGGTAAAAACGGGACCCTATTACTAAGACGCTGTCCGTATGTCTGTCTCATGAACCGTGATAGCTAGACAGTTGAAATTTTCACAGATAATGTATTTATGTTGCCGCTATAACAGCAAATACTAAAAACAGAATAAAATAAATATTTAAGTAGGGCTCTCCAACAAACGTGTTTTTTTTCTGTTTTTATAGGTAATGGTACGGAACCCTTTGTGCGTGAGTTCGACTCGCACTTGGTTTTTTATTTTTAAACTAAAAGCAGCATGTTTGCTTATAAATAGAAAAGCTTGTTCCAAAGTTTACCTAAAGCTCTAAAGCCTGCACTAAGGTCGTTCACCTCGCACTATAAAACTACATAATCCAGGAATTCCCGGTAAGACCCACTTTATTATATCTAGGTGGAAAAGCTTATGGTTGTTTTAAGCAGATTTGTTTGCTAAATCTATTTAAAAATAAGTATTTTCTATAATAAAACAAGCTAACCCGGCGAACTTCGTATCGCTTTACAATTAACAAAATGTTGTGTTAAGTTCCCGTTCTCGTTCCCGTTCCTGTTCCCGTTCCCGTTATAAAGTATATATCCTATGTCCGTCTCCTGGTTCTAAGCTACCGCCCTACCAATTTTCAGCCAAATCGGTTCAGCCGTTCTTGAGTTATAAATAGTGTAACTAACACGACTTTCTTTTATATAGTAGACTAGCTGACCCGTGCCCGCTTCGCTGTGCGTAAGACATTTCTAATACCATCGTTGACTTTTTTGTAGACGTTTTTAAGGTGTACAATACTGTAGTACATTATTCTGATATATCTCGTGGGGTTCAGCCAGCATTTGCAATGTAAGCGCAAAAAAATGTGTTTATTTACGACATCACATTAGAAACCTCTAAAATTATCAGTGTTTCTCAACTATATTATGCAATTATGCATGTATTATACATATAATCCTTCCTCTTCAATCTCTCTTCACTCTTTATTAAAAAAAACCGCATCAAAATCCGATGTGTAGTTTTAAAGATATAAGCAAACATACATACATACATACATATTACATACAGACGCGGGAAGCGGAAAGCGACTTTGCTTTATACTATGTAGTGATATAGATAGATTAAGATCACGACTGTAATTTCCAAGTACGGCAGACATACTCTCAGATCTCAAAGCGTTTAGTTCTTTGAAGATTTCTAAAACGGGTAGTCAGGGGCACGCCCAAACGTACGTATTTGGCACATGCTAACATTTTGCAGTATTTTGCATTCTACACGTTACAGGTTGTAAGCCCGTCGCCGCTTACTAGAATACTAACTGGTTTCCTCACGATGTTTTCCTTCACCATCTTTGATGTGAATATCCATTGATGCATGGTAGGGATTCGAATCCACGGCCTCCAGATTTAAAGTCGGGGTACCTCCTACTACAATATTTTACAAAATACTTTTCTAGAGACAGACAGAACGATTTTATACGAAGATCTCAATGGACCACTTTATGTCTAGGACCAGAGATAATCAAAGGATTCCAGAGATAATAGAATTATCCTTGAAATATAATAATAATGACGGCAGATGCGATTTATAAAATAAAAGTTTTATTGCATTCCTGTGTTGATAGAGTCATTTTGTTATTATGACATGTCAAGATGATTTTATACGTTCGCATTTAGTTGGCTTATTGCGTAAATAATAACATTAAAGGTGTGTCCAAACATACAGCGCAAGCTGCGCGGCAGCTACACGCGACATTAGCAGGACACAAATCTGCCGCGTGACTAGTAAGTAAATGTGCGCGCAGCCATAGTCCAATCGCGGTTAGCACGGGGCTAAAAATAAAACCAATGAAAATTTTTCGACTATTAAAAAAGAATTATCAAAATTGGTTTACTCTGTAAGAAGTTATGCGTGGTCTAACATAACAAAATATACTATATCCTCCGTTTTTTTCGTTTTGGACCCAAAGGATAAAAACGAGACCTTATTACTAAAACTCCGCTGTCCGTCTGTCTGTTTGTCCGTCTATCTGTCAGTCACAAGGCTGTATATCATGTTTGTAAAAAAAAAAAAAAACTATTACTATTTGTACCTTCAGATAACATAAATTAAATTTGTCAGTTATTCTCATGAACATTAATTTCCTATGTCAATGAAAAGTGTCCGAGTCACTCTACAGTAGCTATGGGAATTAAACCGATTTTGAAGAAACTAATCTGGTTAAAGGATCAAACCTCATAATCCTTTTTGTGGACGCATGACTTCCTAAGTCCTGTCAGACCAACGATGTCACTCCTAAAAGCCGGAATCCGGTCCCCTTATTCACTAGTAATTATGTTTAAAAAATTCAAAACCGTATGTGAAATATTAAGCTTTATGGTGATATGTGAAATGTTTGGTTTTTAGGGTTCCGTACCCAAAGGGTAAAAACGGGACACAATTACTAAGATTTTGATGTCCGTCTGTTTGTCTGTCTGTCTGTCTGTCCGTCTGTCTGTCACAGGGCTGTATTTCATGAACCGTAATAGCTAGACAGTTGAAATTTTCACAGAATATATATTTTTGTTGCCGCTATAACAACAAATACTAAAAACAGATTATAATTAATATATAAGGGTGGCTCCCATACAACAAACGTGATTTTTTGGCTGTTTTTTTATAGATAATGGTCCAGAACCCTTCGTGCGCGAGTCCGACTCGTATTTGGCTGGTTTTTTATATTGGCTGAGTCTACCCGGATAGTACGGAAAAAGTGATAAAACTGCATTATCTTGAAAACCATCGAACTTAAATAGAAACTGTCTATAATTTATGTAGCTAGTATGATTATATAAAAATAAACTGTTTAGTTTTGATTAAAAACGAAACAAGTGTGTTTGAAGAGACAACTTTGGAAAATAAATCTATAGAGAACAGTTTTACCAATCGTGTTTCTGTCTATAACTTATCTAGATTATATCTTTAAGTTTCTTTGTCTTAAAAAAACAAAACTGTATGTTATGCGGTTATTGAGAAAAAGCGATTCTGCATTCATCAAAAACATTTCACATTTCGTCTTCAAGTGCCAATTTTTGTTAGAGTTATTGGTCCCTTTCCTAGCTAAACTATTGGTTTTGGAAAAAAGTCACGGAACTTAACACATCATTTGTTAATTCTAAAGCGATACGAAGTTCGCCGGGTTAGCTGTGTAAACTACGAAACCCTACACTGCGCGTGGCTTGACACGCATTTGGCCGGTTTTTGAAGTTAGAATACCATGCTTGGGAATCGCCGCGCCGTTATGGACTGATTGTTAGTGAATAAGGGGGTAGGGCAGAGCTAAATTAACTTAAAACGCGATCCGTTCAGACACAGTGTAAACAAAGAAGTGGAAGTCCTCGGCTTGTTGGTTGTCGCAGTAAATTGTCGGGAACCTTACATGAGAGCTCTCCTTAGGAGTTCAGCTGATAATATACAGATTCCCATACCACCGAGCAAATTTGACATGCCGCTGACTAGCCTAACTTGAGTAAATTGTTGGAAATCTTACATGAGAGCTTAAGTTCTCAAATCTCAAGTTTTATGTCTCTTGACTTTGTTAGGGTTCCGTACCCAAAGGGTAAAATCGGAACCCTATTACTAAGACTTCGCTTTCCGTCTGTCTGTCTGTCTGTCCGTCTGTCTGTCTGTCACAGGGCTGTATCTCATAAACCGTGATAGCTAGACAGTTGAAATTTTCACAGATTATGTATTTCTGTTGCAAAAACAGAATAAAATCAATATTTAAGGGGGGCTCCCATACAACAAACATGATTTTTTTGCCGTTTTTATAGATAATGGTACGGAACCCTTCGTGCGCGAGTCCGACACGCACTAGGCCGGTTTTTTTTTGTATGGGCTGAGTCTACTCGGACAAGACGGAAAAAGTTGGAAAACCGCATTAAAATTGATAAACTTCAGCTATTTATAGTTTTGAGTAAAAACTAAAAAAGTGTTTATAGCGGGCCAACTTTGGAAAATAAATCTATTGAGAAAAATTTCAGTAATCGTGTTTCTGTCTATAATTTATCTAGATTGAACCCTTAAGTTATCTTTGTCATAAAAGCAAAACTGCAACTTGCAATTTTGTTTTTTGCGGTTATTGAGAAAACAATTTTATAATCATCAAAGATATATAAAGTTTTTCTTAAAATACGATTTTTTTAAGATTTTTACTCCAATCAGTACGGCGTAATTTTTTCTCGTGTGATTTCCCAAAATCCCGGTATTTGGGATTAAATTATATGGTAAAATGGTTGCCAAGTTGAAATCCGAAGCGCGATGCCAAGTAGGCAACAGACATAATTAATTCTGGATTTCCCCAAAATAATTACAGTTTAATTTCCGTGGTTATATTTTAACAGCAAGCCTGGAACTGAAGGAAGCTATGCAATAAGTAGGTACGTTCTATCTCACCAAGGCGGAATGGTTTGAATCAAAATTTAAAGTCAAAAGGCATTTATTTCAATAAAATCACAAGGATCACTTTGAGACGTCTAAAGAGCTAGGATCTAAGAAGTTACGCCTGTTCCTCGCGACCAAGCCTAAAAGAATCAGACAACAAACACTTATATTTTTTTTCAATGATGCTATGTAAATGAGAGATATGCCATGTTCGTTGTTTCGGGAGAAGCTTAGGTAGTTCTTAGTAAGCAAATGTATAATAAATGTAAAATGTAAAATGTATAATACCATATACGTTTTAATGAATGATAAAAATCTCAATTAATTAATTCATAATTTTTATTATTTATTTTATTTATTTTATTTATTTTATTTATTTTAAATGTACCTAATTATTTTCGTGCTTGACTGTATTTTGACATTATTACTATATTTTTTGTTTTAAAGACATCGAAAATTTATCATGACAAATTTCAATTATTATATTTTTTATTATTATTACTATATTTTTTTTGATATGTTGTAAATTTGATATTGCATGCTTTCATAGGCAGAGTAAATTGGTAATATATTCATTAATTAAAATCTTCTGTACATGTATTTCAAGCAATAAAAAAACTTTGACTTTGACTAAAGTTTTATTTGTAGCTAGTTAGCTCTAAGTGAAATTTATGAGGGCTCAGTTTTTTTCCTAAAAAGCAATGAAAACATATGTCTTGATAAATAAAGTACATCCTTTGTAAATAATTGAAAAAGATTGTAGGTGGTACGCCAAAGGAGCTGGCAGCAGTTGGGTTCTGTCTTTAAAATAAGGTTATTTTTCCATCTCCTCTGTATAGTTTGCCTAAGGCGGGAGTGTCCATGTTTTTTGTTAGGACACGCTGTGGAATATAATAAGTGTTTTATTTACACCACGCAATTCAGACAATGAAATAGGCAGTATAGATTTATAAATGACATATAAGGTAATTTAAGTTGGAACCTGTCATATTTTATTGATTTGATTCTTATGCTACTGCTCTACCTGCGTGCACGCAAATTAGCACGTTAAGATGAGTAATAAATGTTTTTCATGAATGCAGGATGTTTTTTCTCACTTTCTCTTTTTATGGCAAAGATAACATAGGGATATAATCTAGATAAATTATAGACAGAAACACGATTGGTGAAACTTTTCTCGATACATACGCTTTACCATTAACGTTAACGCTAGCGCAGATGTAGCCGTAGCATTAGACTATACTTATGGTATGGAATCTGGGTTAGGTGATAAAAAAACTACACCAGCAAATTCCTTTTTTTTATAAATCATGGAGTCCCTACAAAAGACTAACTTGTCCTGAGAAGTCGCAAACCATCCAATCTAACCAGTATGTTCAAATAGTTTTATATTTCTGCGAGATCTCTATTTTTATAGCAGCCTTTTGTGAAAAATGGCCATTTTAGGCTGGAATTGAATTATGCTTTGAATGAAAACACTGAGGAAATAAAACTTTTCGTTCTTTGTTGCGAGCTACTTATAGAGGTACTATACTAACTACGCCGATACGTTCTTGATTGGTATGTTATAAAAATTGCTAAAACTTTTGTCATTCACTGTACTTAACTCTCAATTTTTCTATGCTAATTTCAACCTTATAGAGAGAGTGTACGAAGTGAGAATCGTTGTATGGAATTTCAAAATTATTTTTTATGTCGTTTTAAAAGGTCGAGTGTACGAAATGCAAATAACCCATACAAGTGAGACTGAAATAAATAAAAACCGACCAAGTGCGAGTCGGACTCACGCATGAAGGGTTCCGTTAAAATTAAACTATATTATATTGTACAACTGTATAATGGGCGGTCTTTTTACAAAAAAGCGACCAAACAAACTTTTATGGAGTAAATTTAAAGATTATTAAATATTTGGTTGTGGTCTATTTAACAAAGTTCGCTTGATGAATTTCAATCTTTTTACAAGCTTTTATTTAACTTGCAATTTATGTTTGTTAAGGTGGAATCTTGCAACTTATTTTTAAAGCAGATATCCCCAACCTATTGAGCTGAAATTTTGCATACATAATATGTACCTATGCAAAATTTCAGAATTTTTATGACGTTCTACTGGTACATTTTTTTCAAAATGTGGGAACTTACAACTTTTTTAAACTGCTTATCTCTGCAACCGTACATCGTAGCAGTTGTTAGGTTTTACCAGTAGATAGAGCGTAAAAAAATAGAAAGAACTGCATATTTAACTCAATTTGGCAAAAAAGTGCACTTACACCCTTTTACCAGTAAGCAGACGAATATGTAACTTCGGGGATAATGCAATAATATGGTAACAGTGAGCTGACTTGATAATGGAGTCAGGAGCTGTTCAACAGCAATCACAACGGACCTCCTTAGTAAATACTGCGATTGAGTAAAAACTTTGCATTCTTGTTAAGTTCTAATGACAATGTTATATTATGTGATAGGTGCTCGATGGTTCAAATTATTTTACAAAAGCAAAATGATTTTTCAACAGAAATCGTATTACTTACTAGCAGACCCGCGACAGACGTTGTCCTGTCCAAATTTCGATAATCGCATAGAGTAACGCAACGTGCGTTGCTCTATGCGATGATGCAATGATGCGTGATATGACGACTGATGCCAGATTTTTTGCACACCAGCGCCATCTATACTAAAATCATCCCTTTTGCATTTTTTATCATTTTGGGGATGCTTTTAATATTTTAAAGTAGTCTATTATTTATTGGGGCAGTATATCTATATCTACAGCTAATTTTAACTTAATCCGTTTTGTCGTTTAGGCCAGATTGAGGAACAAACATACATACAAACTCACAAACTTTCACATTTATAATATTATTAGGATTACAAGTACAGTCAATCGGGGTAACTTTGATTGATTAGGGCAACATTGACATAAGGAGTTTATTTTTATTCTGTGAAAACCAGCTATTTTTTATCTATGGATATTTTTGATTTGGTTACTAACCACAAATCAAAAATATCCATAGATAAAAAATAGCTGGTATTCACAGAATAAAAATAAACTCCTTATGTCAATGTTGCCCTAATCAATCAAAGTTACCCCGATTGACTGTAGTGCTTGTAGTAAATTTATAAGCTTGAGTGAGTAAGCGAGTGAGTTTAAGAAAAATTCGTGAAAAACTTAGCAGTCTCCAACAAAACAAGTTAGTTCGGCAAGTATCCAAGGTAGCAAAGGGAAGGTATTCAGCGAAATGTCTTTCGGCATTTCAAAGAACTCCTCTAATTCTGGTAACTTCCAAATAGTTGAAACTGTAGAAGAGCACGTTTGTGCTGAAATCAGGTAAGGCTCGATTTACACAGACATTGCAAACAAAACAACGTCTATTTTTCAGAGGGGTAGGCAGAGACCACGGCTTTTTAGCTTGGCACGGCTTGCTTCATTCATTCTCATCACATTCCTCATACTCGTCGGTTTAGAGTACTCTTGATCTGGCCTTTTTTCAAAACGTCACCAATTTGGTCCAGGAAAATACGCTGAGGTCTTCCTTTTCTAACGGCCCCATTCATATACCTGTTTTGTCAATCTTTCTTCAATTATTCTCATTCAACACAGATATTATGATTTTAAAGTAAAACTATTACCAAACCAGAGACTTGACACTTGAAACAGGGATATTATTAGGGATCCGTACCCAAAGGGTAAAATCGGGACCCTATTACTAAGACTTTGTAGTCCTTTTGTCCGTCTGTCTGTCACCAGGCTGTATCTCATGAACCGTGATAGCTAGTTAGTTGAAATTTTCGTAGATGATGTATTTCTGTTGCCGTTCTATAACAACAAATACTAAAAACAGAATAAAATAAAATAAATATAATAATTTACGTTTTTTATAGATAATGGTACGGAACTCTTCGTGCGTGAGTCCGACTCGCACTTAGCCAGTTTAATTTTTTTTCTCTTTTGTAATTTTCTGTAGTATGAAGTATGTAGTAGTATTTATTACATAGTAAGTAGTTACTATGTATAGTATGAAGTTTTTAAGTAACAAGCGTCTAAGACCCGGTTTTTCGCGCAAATTCAGCAAAAGGGTTAGTTCGTAATACAATTCAGTAGTTGTTTGAGTATTTGGAAGTAAATCGATACAAATAAACTACTTCCGCGAAGGGCTGAAGGAGTGCCTGAAGGGTAGCGTCCACTGGAGCAGAACGAGCCGCACTAAAAGTCAAGCCAGGTGGAATCTTGAATTATACAAGGTGAAAAAAAAAACAGTATATGTATTATATTATTATAGCAATTTAGGTCAAAGTGAAACTACTCATTAGCCTGCCATATGGCTAGATTGTAGTATTATTATGGTACTGTAGTGCTGGCCATAGTGGCATTACTCCTCGCATTCCCCCCACCCCGCTACCGAGCCGGCGTTCGGACCGCCTGTCAGTACGAGCGCGAGCCAGCGCCATCTCCGACAAGTAGTTTAGTTGTAAAGTTTATCTCGAGACGAGCGGTCGTAACCGGCTACCGCGCGCCTCGCCGACCCGATAGCGTCCTATATTTGTTTAGTTATTTCAATTGTTCTATTTGCCTGTAACTGTCTGTAACCTAACGTGTTTGTGTACGAATAAACGATATTTAAACTCTATAGTACGCTATTTAAATTAATGTACGCTAACAATAAAAAAAAAATATTGCTAAGTTTGGAGCTAGATGGCGATGAGTGACATGTCTACCAAAATGTATTATTTATTAAGACTACTCTCAAAAAACTAAAACTGGATGTATAGATCATGCATCTTGATCGATAATTATCAATATAAAAAACAGGCCAAGTGCGTGTCGGGTCACGCGCATTGTAGGGTTTCGTAGTTGACACAGCTAACAACGTTATAATATGTAATTTTCAATAATATTTTTTAAATTTTTAATGGTTTCTTGTAGACTCGAACCCTGGTGAATTTTTCAACTTCATAATATTGTACTTTTTCAAAATCAGGTAGCCTGAATGAAACTAGTATTTTTTTTCTTTGGTTTTGATGTTTTAACGGACATTATTGTTTCCTGTATTGCCATTAACATAAGATTTCGGAAATATTTTTTTATTTCGATATCTACTTTCCTCACAGCTCAGTTGGTAGTAGCGCTGTAGGTTGTGGGTTCGATTCCCACCCAGGGTTAACATTTGTGTGTGTGTGATGAACTAAGATGTTTTTTTTTGTGTCTGGGTGTTAAAAAATATGTAGGATTGTACAAAAAACATATAATATATAAAATTATTCTATCAGTTATCTGGTTCCTATAGAACAAGCTCTGCTTAGTTTGGGGCTAGATGGCGCTGTGTATAAAAGTCTACCAATATTTATTATTTATTTAACAGTCACAAGTTGAACATCCTTCAGGATTCAGCAATTTGGTTTTCACTAAAGGCATTGGTAGGGGTAGGTGTACTTGTGCATTCAGTTTTCAGGAGTCGTCTTAATTCACCCTGTATTTTCCTAGAATTTGATCTGAAACAACTTAGGTATAAAAATGAAATAGGGTCACGGCTGTAATCCCCAAGTACGGTAGACATCCTCTCAGATGTCTAAGGGCTTAGATCCTGGATGATGGTTTGAGGGGTTAGTCAGGGGCACGTTCAAATATTACTTTTTAACGGACGAAAAAAACGAAGGAGGTTCGAAATTCGACACGTATATATTTTTAGGGTTCCGTACTCAAAGGGTAAAGACGGGACCCTACTAGACTTCACTGTCCGTCTGTCTGTTACAGAGCTGTATCTCATGAACGTGATAGATAGACAGTTGAAATTTTCACAGATTATGTATTTCTGTTGCCGCTTTATCAACAAATACTAAAAACAGAATAAAATAAATATTTAAGTGGGTCTCCCATACAACAAACCCATTTAGGATCTAAGAGATTTTAGAGTGATTTCCAAAATATTTGATATTTTTTTCAGAAACATCGTAACTTTAACATCGTGATAAAATAATTCGACGCTTTGAAAAGCTTATAAGCAAAAACTAATTTTGTATCAACAAGAAACATTCAAAGACCAATTGAATTCTCAATGGAAAACTCCAATAACGATTTTATATTTCTAAGATACGGAGATCGTGATATTATGGCGGTAAAGTTGCTGTGTAGGCAATACAATGACAACATTCCCATCCTTTTTACGCAAACTCGTTTTCCTATTTCCGTCTCTATCCAACCCTACCTCACCCCGCTGGAAGGAGCCGCTCCGTAGGCATTAGAAACAAAGATGGCGATTTAAAATATTATGCGCGCGCGCTTTGAAGAAAATGGAAAAAAATTAACAAAATGCAATAATATCGTCGATTGTGTATTAAGCTGCTCGAATTGTGTATAACTGTGTTCTATAGAAGTGAGAGTGTAGTCAGTGCCAAAAACTCAAAATTGGTGGATATTTCGCAAATTTTCTAAATTTACTAAGGTCGTGGGTTCAAAACCTGGCAGTGTATAATATCTATTAATCTTTATATAAGAGACATGCTTAGAACGGTGAAGGAAAACATTGTGATTAAAACACGTGATTTTATTGCCGTTTTTATAGATATTGGTACGAAACCCTTCGTGCGCGAGTCTGACTCGCACTTGGCCGTTTTTTTTTTGTAAAGAGAGTGATGGAGACTTTATGACGGTCTTTATTACCGTCATACCGGTCACCGTTTCCCAACAACAGGGCACAGTCTCATTCCGCACCCAATTTCAAAATGGTTCCTTTTCCCCGAAAACTTGAAACCAAAAGCAATGCAATAATTTCCGATAAAAAAAACAACAACAAGAATGGAACTGCAAAAATTAATGGAGCAAAAAACCGCTCGCTCTCCTCAAAAACGGCGAACGTTTTATAGCGACCGCAGAGAATTCTGAGAAATAAATACTTACCTTAATAAAATGAATGCCTACCCACCGTACATACGAGATATTGTATTGTGAATGTGTGGAGTGACGAGGATGGATAAGATAAGGAATGAGTTTTATCAGAGGTAGTTTGAAAGTGACGCCTGTGACGAAAAAGATGAGGAGAAATAGGTTAGCGTGGTATGGGCATGTTATGAGGAAGAAAGTCATGTAACGAGAAGAATGATAGGAATGAATGTGGATAGATGTAGATGTAGAGGTAGGCCGAAGAAAATATGGATGGACTGTGTGAAAGATGATATGGGTAAGAAAGGAGTCAAATTCAAATTCAAATTCAAAAATCATTTATTTCAATAAAATCACAAGGATCACTTTGAAACGTCTTAGGAACTAGGTGAAGCTACGCCGATTCCACGCGACCAAGCCTAGAAGAATCAGGCAACAAACACGGCTTGGGGTCTACCTTTTTTTTTATGATCCTTTCCTTAATGCTATGTAGAGCTCCAGTGTGGTGCCAATCGAACAAGGTGAAGGCTCAAACAAGAATAATAATTAAAAGTTAAAAGTACCTACTACTCAAGTACGTAGGTACAGCAATAAAACAGTGGACAGTGAGTGATGAGATGACGGCTGATAGAGGGAAATGGAAGAAGTAAGATGGCAGGAAGATATTGTATCGTATGAGAGTATAATGATTATTCTTTTTCTTCACCTTATACACTATCTATAACATGTAGATGTTGCAAATGGATTTGGCTTGGGTTGTTTTACAACTGGCCGCTTGCCTGACGTCAACCCTCCTTAAGTATGCTTTCTGGTTGTGCATTTTGACGTTGTCTGCGGTTGGACATGGTGAAGCTAACAACAACGGTCATACTCTTCGCACAGACTGACTGTGTGGTAATGTTAACTGACTTTATCGGAAGAAAAAAAAAATGTTCACGACTGTAATCCCCAAGTACAGTAGACATCCTCTCAGATCTCCAGACGCTTAGATCCTTTGAAAATGTCTAGTGGGGGTATGAGAGTAGATGTCAGAGGCACGTCCAAACATTATATTTGGCACATGACCTAGCGAAAGAAGGTATTTTTATTAGCCCTTTTTCTTTCCGGTGCTAAAATCTTACACAAGCAAACCTTTTAACTATGCAGTCAATCGTATGAAGAGATAGTCATTAGTCACGCAAATGACCTAATAGTGTCGCTACGTATTGTCCGAAACGTTTTATAACGGTGACGTTTTTTAAACAAATAAGGAAGTACCAAACACGGGATTCCGTACTTATGTACACTTAGCTATCGTGTACCGTGGAGTTAGAATAAGAGCGATTAATTAAATTATAATTTCAATTGATGACGAGAGAAATATATATAAAATTATGTATTCAGCTTACATACATTCCAATTGTAACTTATCAACCCATTAAAGTTTAGATAATGAAGTTTATTTAAAGAAAAATAACAGTAAATTTAACAGTAAGTACAATTCTAGGTATTAACATAGCGAAACTATAAAAGTTCCTTTTAGACTTCGAAACCCTAAAACTTGGGTATTAAAGATTGCAACTTAGGTCATTTAGATTTAATTCGTTTTCGTTTCTACTTAGGTCATGTTTCAATTTAGCTCTGCGTTTATTTGCTGTTATTGCAAAAGTTTATGATCAAGTTGATTACAAAACGACAATAATATTGTGCACTACTTCATACACACAACTAATTATTATGATTCATTTAATTTTTATTTACCTACCAATTATTAGTCTTTTCGTTTTAATATTGTTTTAATATGAAGGTATCAATATTTTTAATAGAAACTCGCTTCAACTACATACTCGTAATTACTGTACTTATGTTTACTCGCTCTGGGGGGTTAACATGAACCACTATCGTATCGACAACGTATCTTCCAAATGTAAAATCTGATACTTTTTGTATAATAAAAGTGTCAATTTCGGCATTTGGACGATACGATGTCGATACGATAGTGGTTCGTGCCCAGGCCACTGTTCCCGCTTACAGTAGCACCGCGCCCTTACCACCGAATTGTACTCTTTTTAACAACTCCCAAACAATTAGCGTTTTGGCCAACGAAATACTTGGTTGCATTATTTTTCAGCGAATTCTTTTTAAAGAAACTTTTTAAATTACTTACAGCTTACAGGTTATACTGAAGAAACAGTTTTGTTGTCTGAAGATTAGGGTTTCTTAAAACTTTTGAGTTTAGGACATTTTTTCCTAATTTATTTTAGAAAGTTCATTTTAATCTAAAAAGCCGTGTTGGCCGAGTGGGATGTACCTCGACTTTCAATCTGAAGGTCGTGGGTTCGAATCCTGGCGTGCATCATTGTATTTATCTTTTCGAAAAAAAATTATGCTCATCAAATTTTTTTGTGAATATTCAGTAAATCTGAGAATAAGTCGTAGGGTATTTTTAGGGTTCCGTACCCAAAGGGTAAAATCGGAACCCTATTACTAAGACTTCGCTGTCCGTCTGTCTGTCTGTCTGTCCGTCTGACTGTCACAGGGCTGTATCTCATGAACCATGATAGCTAGACAGTTGAAATTTTCACAGATTATGTATTTTGGTTGCTGCTATAACAACAAATACTAAAAACAGAATAAAATAAATATATAAGGGGGGCTCCCATAAAACAAACGTGATTTTTTTGCCGCTTTTATAGATAATGGTACGGAACCCTTCGTGCGCGAGTCCGACTCGCACTTGGCCGGTTTTTTTATACCCCTAAGTGATAGATAGCTTATAGTTATTGCTACTATAGCTATATTTTTAACCGACGAAAAATGGAGGAGGTTCCCAAGTCGACGCGGTGATCCGATTTAGATGTTTTTTTTTTCTATTGTGTAGATAATAGTCCCAAGTTGGCCCCATTCAAATTATATTAATACAAGCTGACCCCGCGAACTTCGTATCGCTTTAGAATTAACAAATGTTGTCTTCCGTTCCCGTTCCCGATCCCGTTACAATTCCCGTTCAATAGTTCCGTACCATTATCTATAAAAAACGACAAAAAAATACGTTTGTTGTATGAGAGCCCCCCTTAAATATTTATTTTATTCTGTTTTTAGTATTTGTTGTTATAGCATCAACAAATATACATAATCTGTAAAAAAATCACTGTCTAGCTACCACGGTTCATGAGATACAACCCTGTGACAGACAGACGGACAGCGAAGTCTTAGTAACAGGGTCCCGTTTTTACCCTTTGGGTACGGAACCCTAAAAACGAACATCGTCCCTTGACTTACATCTGCACCATCCTTTTCTCGAAGCAGTTCAGGCCATTTTCGACCCCCTATAACTTCGTTGTGGATAAAACTAGAAGCCTGAATTTTCAGTAACCAAGCAGTCTGGCCTCACAGCTCAGTTGGTAGTAACTCTGCCTTCTGCGCTGTAGGTTGTGGGTTCGATCCCCACCCAGGGCAAATATTTGTGTGGTGAACATAGATGTTTGTTCTGTGTCTGGGTGTTAATATGTATAATAAGAATGTATTTACAAAAAAAAAGTACATAAGTATTCTATCAGTTATCTGGTTCCCATAGTACAAGCTTCGCTTAGTTTGGGGCTAGATGACGCTGTGTGTAAAGTCCACCAATAATTATTTATTTTTATTTTATTTATTTATATAAAAACGGTATATTTCAAATTTCATTCAATTTGAACCAGTAGTTTAAGAATGATAACTAGTCAAATTTTCCTATTTTGTCACTCACTCACTCACTCACTCACTCACTGACTGACTGACTGACTGACCGATCATCAAAAGTTTAAGGCACTTCTAGCAGACATAGAAACTTCCAATTTGAAACACAATTAGTGTTTAGTGTAAAAATCCTAAAAAAACCTGCCAAGTGCGAGTCGGACTCGCACACGTCGAGTTCCGTACCATTATCTATAAATCACGTTTGTTGTATGGGAGCCCCACTTAAATATTTATTTTATTCTGTTTTTAGTATTTGTACTTATAGCGGCAACAGAAATACATCATCTGTGAAAATTTCAACTGTCTAGCTATCATGGTTCATGAGATACAGCCCTGTGATAGACAGACGGACAGACAGACCGACAGACCGACAGACAGACAGACGGACAGACGGACAGACGGACAGACGGACAGACGGACAGACGGACAGACGGACAGACGGACAGACGGACAGACGGACAGACGGACAGACGGACTGACGGACAGACGGACAGACGGACAGACGGACAGACGTATAGATGGACAGACGGACGAACGTACAGTGGAGTATTAGTAACAGGGTTCCGTTTTTACTCTTTAGGTAAGGAACCCTAAAATGTAGGGCTATCTACAAAAATAAATGAGATGCCATCAAAAACATAACTTGTAAAAAAAGCCAAGTCTCGCAACGCAACTCAGTTCTTCTACCGTAAAAAGTTGTGAAATCCATGTAATACCAAGTCGGTTAATTTATTCAGTCCCTACTTTAAGGGTACATTTTCCTTTGTTTTCTTTTTAGTTTTTTAAACGTTACTATCTTCACTGGCGCTTCGGACACCATCACAATATTAAAGCTGTATATTACTAGTCATAACGATATTTGTAACTGTTTTGGCCGATATTTAGCGACTCCTATTCAAAACGATATTAAGTAACGGTTGGCCGATATTTATTTACAAAAGATGTATTGCAAGACGGGAGCGATCTAAAGTTTTCCGTGAACAAACTTGTGCTCCAAGACGTACACACATCAAAGAAAAACTCATTGGGTCCTGACCGGGGTCTGACCTACGGGTTTGGGTCCACAGACATTTTAGTGTGTGTATGTTTGGATCGAAAGTTGGGGCGTCTTTAGCGAATCCTTTATGTGTTTGTGTTATTTTGATAGCTAAATTGCCAGTTAGTATTCTTATATGCGATGAGCTTGCAACCTGTTACGTATGCAATGCTAACTATAGCTAAATGTGGGCATGTGTCTATAATCCACACACGTTTTAGTGTGTGTATTTGGATCGAAAGTTGGCGTCTTTACCGAATCCTTGATGTGTGTGTGTTATTTTGATAGGTATTTAAATTGCCAGTAAGTATTCTTATTGCGATGAGCTTACAACCTGTCACGTATGGAATGCTAACCATAGCTAAACGTGGTCATGTGTCAATAATCCACAGATATTTTAGTGTGTCTATGTTAGTGTGTGTTTGGATCGTATATTGGGGCGTCTTTATCAAATCCTTGTA
Organism: Hydriomena furcata; assembly: GCA_912999785.1. Taxonomy (NCBI): domain Eukaryota; kingdom Metazoa; phylum Arthropoda; class Insecta; order Lepidoptera; family Geometridae; genus Hydriomena; species Hydriomena furcata. The sequence continues at coordinate 8,948,389 of OU538848.1, forward strand.
GTAAAAAATATTTTAAAGCCAGTTAGTATTCTTAGTACCTGGATGACCGAGCTTTCCTGCCTGAAAACACGGATAAAACGACGTTTTCCAATAATTAAACCTAGCTGGATTTATTAATCGCCCCTGAAACCCACTGATTACAAAATTTCATGAAAATCGTTGAAGCCGTTTTCGAGATTCAGTTTATATAAGTACATAATATACAAGAATTGCTCGTTTAACGGTATTAGATTTTGATATACCCAGTTAGTATTCTTATAAGCGGTGAAAGGCTTGCATTCTGTCACGTATGAAATGCTAACTATAGCTGTTAATGTAAATGTTGGACATGACTCTGACTACGTGTAATATTTTAGCGCCTGGAGATCTAAGTAGATGTCTACCGAACTTGGCGATTACAGTCGTGATTCTATATATTTAATAGACGACTAAGTATAACAGATGTATAACTCCAAAAATCTTATACCTACTTATATCTTTATAGATATACCTATTCTTACCTATATACATTTGGCATTATACCTAAATTTTGCAGTAAATAAAAAATAAACAAAATAGGACCCGATATCGAACCCACGATCTTCAGATTGGAAGTCGAGCTAACTCCAACTCGGCCAACACGGTTACGAAAATTCTACGTAAAAATAAATATATCTGTAATCCTCAAGTACGGTAGACATCCTCTCAGATCTCAAGGCGCTTAGATCCTTTCCAGTAGTTATAATTGCATTAAAATAGCTTAAGGTGTAATCAGAGGCACGTCGAAACATGACAACAGACGTTAACATTTTGCAGTAGATAACAGGTATTTAAATTGCCTAGGTACCTTACATAGTCACGTAATGACATGTTACTGCCGCGTACCAGCAGGGCTATTCTGTAAAAAGCATGAATATCATGTTCTGATGTTGAATGCAATACCTAATGTTAGAGAATACCTAATCTGTACACTTTTCATAGTAACTATTCACTATTTATGCACCTATACCTACGCTTCTGCGTAGGTATTGTATTGGAATCGTAGGTATAGGTGCTTAAACTGCATAAAAAGCGTAGGTATTATGGCATTCAGTACCTTAACATGATAATCATGTTATTACAAAATAGCCCCACAGGAAAGGTCGTCGAAACTAGTTTTGAACCTGCACCATGCGTGTATACAGGTGGTAGCTGGAATCAATTTGTGTTTTTGTCGTATTTACTGCATAGACGAGTTGATCGGCTGTGGTCCAAGAAAAAAGCCTATTTTGATATTATCTCTATTTTAGCTCTACATAGCTCTATATAGCTAAATAAAAATATGATCACGATTTTCATCCCCAAGTACGGTAGATATCCTCTCAAATCTCCAGGCGTTTTAGATCCTTCGAAGATGTCTAGTGGGGGTACTCAGAGGCACGTCCAAACATTACATTTGGCACAGCCCACATTTTGCAGTAGTTCGTTGCCGGGATTCGAACCCACGACCTTCGAAATGAAAGTCGAGGTACCTCCCACTCGGCCAACACGGTTTCTGCATCTGAATTGTCTCGAAACGTCGACAATACAAAAAAATCGTGTTGATAATTAAAATGATTAAAAACCACGATAGTTTTAATTCTGTTATAGGAAAAATAAAGTGTTGTTGATAGTAATCTATGTAAATAATGCCTTCATAAAGCGTTATGGAGTAAAACAACTTGGAAATAAACAACGATTTATTAAAAAACCAATAATTAAAATTATCTATTTTTAAACGCCAGTCACGTGACACAAAACGTTCCGGATTGGTCGAATCGACGATGACGTAACTTGCTTGTCAATATGTCATCGCCTGCCTTAAAAAACTTGACGTTCGTGTATTTGTTGACAAGCATGTAACGTCACAGAAACTAGTGAGACGCCATTTGCTAAAGAAGCGTTTTTGCGGGTTATTTAAATTGTCAATATTTAATTTGGATTTTTAGGGCCTTAACAGTATTGAATTTTTTTTTTAGGGTTCCACAGTGATTACTTAATAATCTAGAATGGTTTTTAAAATCTTGTCAAGTAGCCTATTATCTTATTACTAGCTAACGAGGCATGTTTTAAGAGAAGTAATAAATGTTTTTGAAGAATTCAGAATCGTTTTTTCTCAATAACCGCAAAACATACAGTTTTGTTTTTTATGACAAAGATAACTTAAGGATATAATCTAGATAAATTACAGACAGATTCACGATTGGTGAAACACTTCTCGATAGATTTATTTGTCAAAGTTGGCTCTTCAAAAACTCTAGTTTCGTTTTTAATCAAACTATAAATAGCTAAACGTTATTTTTTTATATAATTCGTTACATAATCATACTAGCTAAGTAAATTACAGACGGTTTTTTTTTTAATTTTATGGTTTCCAAGATAATGCAGTTTTATCACTTTTTCCGTCTTATCCAAGTAGATTCAGCCCAAACAAAAAGTCAAAAATTTCAAGTATCGCCTTAAAAGGCTTGGTGGATTCCGCTCGCCATTTGGGCCAAGCGCGTGCTGCATAGCTGGGATGCAGACTCCGACATGCGAGCTGACAGGTGCATGACACGTGCCAACATGTTAAGGAGACGCTTCACGGCTCTGCGGGAGAAGGATGGAGAGCCTGTTTTGATTGTAGAGTTAGGATATGGATAATAAAAATATTTGTTCTTTGGTAACACCACAAATCTATAATATTTTTAATATATTAAAATCAATGCCACTTTTCGTTGTAATTTTATAACTCAAGAACGGGCTCACCTATCCAAACCAAATATTTAGGCTTTGTTAGGACTATTTAGTAGATGGTTGATGTGAAGTTTGCACAAAATCTTCATTTATCACAATTTTTGTATCAAATGAATTCAATAAATGGCGGATCATTTTGTAAATGGGTATTTTGCTGTCAATCAATTATCGAAATTTGACAGGACAACGTCTGTCACGGGTCGGCTTGTATTAATATAGATGCGTAAGTACTCTTTCTGTCTGTCTGTGGCGATATCACGTAATAACGATATCCAGTAATATAGCATAGATATCATAATAACACATAGGCTACTTTTTATACAGGTAGGTACCACCCGTGCGAAGCCGGGGCGAGCAGCTTGTCTTATATATAAAAACCGGCCAAGTGCGATTCAGACTCACGAACGCAGGGTTCCGTACCATTATCTATAATAAAAAGCAAAAAAGTCACGTTTGTTCTATGGAATGTTCTATGGATGGCTTCGAGATAATGGTACGGAACCCTGCGTTCGTGAGTCTGAATCGCACTTGGCTGGTTTTAAATATTTATTTTGGCTGTTTTTAGTACGTATTTGTTGTTATAGCGACAACAGAAATACATCATCAGTGAAAATTTCAACTGTCTAGCTATCACGGTTCATGAGTTACAGCCCTGTGACAGAATGACGGACAGACGGACAGCGAAATCTTAGTAATTGGGTTCCGTTTTTACCCTTTGGGTACGGAACCCTAAAAATGAATCCCTATTTCCCTTGGTCACGGCATCACGCGTAAACGGCTGGACCGATTTTGTTGTATTCGTTATCAGGAGAAAGTTCTTTTATGAGAAAACTAGCTGGACTCGCAACAGACGTTGTCCTGTCTAAATTTAAATAATGACATAGAAAAAAGCACTTTTCATTTTTCGAATTTTACAATTTTTCATTCCGATTTCGAAGCATAAATGTACAAAGTTCGATAATAAACTTAAACGCCTCTTTATACTCCGTTAAGGGATGAAATTCAAAAAACCCTTAAAGTCATGTTTAATTATTTTATATTTTGAAATAAAATACCACATTTCATTTGTTTCAAATAAAAAATGACAGAGTATCGTACAAACTTTCATGCCCTAATTCACCCCCTTGGGGGTAGAATTTCAGAAAATCCGTTCTTATCGGATGTCTACGTCATACAAAGAACATCCTCCAAATTTCAGGTCTCTGCGATCAGCGGTTTAGGCTGTGCGTTTTCAGGACAAAGCATTTTATATTTATATATTTTGGAAAATTCTAATTTGACAGGACTACGTCTGTCGGGACAGCTAGTAACTACGTAATAAATATTTGGTTACATAATTTGAAATATTTGTCTCAATGTAGTATCTTATTCAGAACTAGCTGACCCGTGCCCGCTTCGCTAGGAGACAGATAGTTTCACATCTGGTATTCCAATCTTTAAAAAAATTATAGCCTATATGTTGCCGAGGACTAATAGCTACACAACAAAAAAAGATCTATCAAAATCCGTCCAGTAGTTTTTGCGTGAAAGCCGGATAACAGACAGACAGACAGACAGACAAAAATTTCAAAATGTTTTTTTTTTGTTTGTGTTACTTTTATAAAGGCCCCTAGGAGTATTTTTTTTAGTTTTTATTCAATGTACAGAATTTAACTCTTCTACAGTTATATTATATGTATAGATAATAGTGTCAGAATAATATCGTCTGCAAATTCCATTAAAATAACTTAGGTTCCGAGAACTCCAATAAAGTTTGACAGCAAGACAGACAATTTAATAAACAGATTTGAACCATACCGAAGTAATACCGCAAAATGAATAGTTCAATGTAAGTTTTATAATTACAAAACTATAAGGCTAAGATCAAATGGAACGAAGTTTCAAACTACCCCAGTTTTACGAAGGCTTTGAACTAAGTATATTCGGTCATTGAAACCAATGGTGCATACTGTGAAAATAATTGTTTAACTATGTAAAACTAGCCGACCCGTGACAAACGTTGTTCTGTCAAATTTTAATAATCGCATAGGAAAAAGCAATTTCAGAAACTTTAAATTTCTTCCCTACAAACCTTGTACTATGACGACTAAATGTTTTCAGTCTGTGACCAAACAAAAATAAAAATAAAATATTATCTCGACTGTAATCCCCAAATACGGTAGACATCCTCTCAGATCGTCAGACGCTTAGATCCTTTGAAGATGTCTAGTGGGAGTAGTCAGAGGCACGTCCAATCATTATGTTTGGCACATGCCCACATTTTGCAGTAGTTAGCATTCCATACGTGACAGGTTGTAAGCCCATCGCCGCTATATCAAAATCATCCTTTTTGCGTTTTTTTATCATTTCTGATTATAAGTTCCCCTTCTGTTAATCTGATTTTTGTCTACATATTTCATCAGTTTTGTCGCTTAGGCCTGATTGAGCCACAAACATACAAACAAACTCACAAACTTTCGCATTTACAATGTTATTAGAATTAGGATAGATAAGTTAGTAAAACATCCCCTTAACACTGCCCAGAAGTACCTAATCGTCACAGTAATTATACGATGCTCACCAGGTGGCAGCACAAAGAGAAATATTAATTCTTCCACCAGCTGCAGCCAAGGTGCTTGTCCACCTGCTATTGCCATACCTCTTTTTAGGTTGTAGGTCAAGGACATTTTTATTGCATTCTTTAGTCTCTTTAATAGTTAGTCCGCGGATGAAAATAGATTCGTAAAAAATACAGGGGTCTACTCCGTAAACCAAAAACGATATTATATCGTATCGTTTCGTTATCAAATTTAAATTCTTTTGGTTTTTTATAAGTAGGGTTATGAACAAGCAAGCAATCACAAGATAGGTTGATAGGCGGCCGGTTGTAAAACACCTAAATCCAAATTTATTGGTAACATATAGATGGTGTGCCGACCCTACGAGGACGTAGGATAAGGCGAAGAAAAAGAGTAGAGTTACGAACATCAATGATTGCCAAAAGTAATAACGATCGTTCCATCGCTCACTATCAAAACGATGTAACTTTCCCTCGTATTCAAGAACGACACTATGAGAACACGCACCCACAATGGACGAAATCTTTTTACATAAACATCACTTTATGTGTTGAGCGGCACTATGGCGTACACTACCGTGTGCCTATAGAGCTCAACTTTGGCTAGAGGCACACGACAATGTGCCTCTAGGCACACTATGCAGTGTCGCACAACACATAAAGTGATTTTTATGAAAAAAGATTTCGTTCACTGTGGGTGCGTGTTCTCATAGTGTCGTTCTTGAATACGAGGGTCAGGCACGATTATTGTTACGGTATATCGTTATCGGTTCGCGAGTAGACCCCCAGGTGGATTTTATGCAGTTTTGCGAAACGTGAAATATAAAAACACTAGCTTTTGCTAATGACTATGCTTGTATGGTACCTGGATAAAACTATGTACTGTGGCTATGACTGTGTGTCCATAACAATAAAATATGTTAGTCGCTGATAATCATATTTAGTAAGTAAAATAATTTTAAAATTATTCCCGTTTTTTTATTTTATCATCTTCTTTCTTCTTTCTCTTATTATTCTTCTCTATACATGAAAATTGATTGTTGGCCATGTAAGCCGAGTGGGAGGTACCTAGACTTTCAATCTGAAGGTCGTGGGTTCGAATACCGGCGTGCATCAATGGATTTTTTGTAAAATTTATATGCGCATCGAAAAACACGTGCTCAAAACGGTGAAGGAAAACATCGTAAGACATCGTAAAACCAGTTAGTATTCTTATAAGCGGCGATGGGCTTGCCTCTGACTAACCCTTTAAGACATCTAGAGGAGATCTGAGGATGTCTACCGTACATGGGGATAGGAGTTGCGATCCATTTTTATTTTAATGAATTTTCAATTTATAAAAGAAAAAATACAAACACCATTACACTGCAAGTTTTTTTACCCAAAGATTTGTCAACCAGTGTTACTGATACAAATCGAAGTGTGTCAAATGCACAATAGCAGGTTCGATGCCCGGCCCAGGAAATGGTGTATTGTTCTCGAAATCAAACAATGGAGGGCATCGGTTGAAGTGAAGAAATTCATTTGAAAGAGGAAATGTTTACAGTTACATTATTATCTGCCTTTTGCGCTGTAGGTTGTGGGTTCGATCCCCACCCAGGGCAAATATTTGTGTTGTCCATAGATTTATATTGTGTCTAAAATTAAATAATCTGGTTCACTGACATGACAGCTTACAAGGGTTGACAAAATTATAATTCATTATATTTTTGTGGGGTATTTTGTTAGCCTCACAGCTCAGTTGGTAGTAGCTCTGCCTTCTGCGCTGTAGGTTGTGGGTTCGATCCTCACCCAGGATAAATATTTGTGTGATGAACATAGATGTTTGTTCTGTGTCTGGGTGTTAATATGTATAATAAGCATGTATTTACAAAAAAAAAAGTATATAAGTATTCTATCAGTTATCTAGTTCACATAGTACAAGCTTTGCTTAGTTTGGGGCTAGATGGCGTTGTGTGTAAAAGTCCGAAAATATTTATTTATTATTTATTATTATATTTATATGTATTTACAAAAAAAAGTATATAAGTATTCCATCAGTTATCTAGTTCTCATAGCACAAGCTTTGCTCAGTTTGGGGCTAGATGGCGCTGTGTGATAATGTCCACCAATATCTATTTATATTTATTTATTTATACTACGTTTTTTGGAGGCAGAAAGCTATTCCAATAAAATAAAATACAAATGTGACGTAAACCCGAAGCCATAGTGAAATGCGGGTAGGTGTAAGTCCGTGGCATTTCACACGTAAGGGTGCGTGCGGATTGAGGGACTACCTGGATTGTAGTTAAGTTTTTTATATAAAACTAGCCGATCCGTTTTAATCTACATACTGCAGATTTCATCTTTTTTTTTTTTTTAAACTGTCTTGATAAGACATAACTATATAAATTGAAGGTAATTGATAAAGGCCAGTGTTAAAATCTATATTTAGATTTCATATTAATCTGTTTTGTCGTTTAGGCCAGATTGAGTCATAAACTAACATGTCTTTTTACAAACTTTCGCATTTATAATATTATTTGAATTGATGCGTCGGGTAGGAGGGCCTCGACTGTCAATCCGGGTGAGAATCCTGGCATCAATGGTTTTTTTTATATTCGAAAGATTTATTAAACATGCTCAAAACGAAAAACATCAACTAAACTAGTTGGTATTCTAATGAGCGGATTTGCAACTTACTGACTAACTGTCAAATGTGGGCATGTGCCTAATGTAATATTTTAACGTGCTTTTAATTACACCTATCAGACAAATTCAAGGATCTCAGTGCCTGGAGATTTGAGAGGATGTCTACTGTACTTGGGGATTAGAGTCATGATTATTTTTATTTATTTATTTGATAGTTTTTACCCACGACTTCGTCCACTTTGATTTAGGTAGTAAATTTTTGACGACTTTATCTCAAAACATTGAATCTATTGATAATCAAAAAAAAAATATGTAGAAAAAATCTCGCATATTGCCCGTCCTGAGATTTTAAACTATCTCTACATGAAATTTCATCACAATCGGCCCCGTGGTTTGGCTGTGATAACGTCACAGACAGACAAACCAGTCAGTCAGACAGGCAGACAGAGTTTCTCTCGCATTTATAATATTATACCAGTTAGTACTCTTAAGTGGCGATTGGCTTGCAACCTGTCATGTATGGATGCTAATTACTAAACTAATATAAACTAATATGGATACTAATATTAATAATAGGTTAGGTACTGCTGCAAAACATATTAATAATATTATAAGTTTTGCAGTAGTTAGCATCCATACATGCCAAAAACATATATATTATATATTTTTTTATAATATAAGTATAGATAGTATAAATTCAATCAAAAAACTCATCTTTAATAGTCTCTCGATCCATATGCACATAGTGGGTTGCATGCCGGACACGCGGTGGCTGATTTCGCGCAAATTTAAAACTGACTCGGGCGAGCGAGCCCCTTCCCATGAGCTACGAATAACGGAAGACCAAACTTAAAAGGTATATCTGTACTAATATTTTAAAGAGGAAAGACTTGATTGTATGTTTGTTTGTTTGCATCGAATAGGCTCCGAAACTACTGGACCGATTTCAAAAATTATTTTACCATTAGAATCCTACACTATCCCTGATGAACATAGGCTATAGATTATTTTCAAAAACGTTAGTGATACGTATGAAAACTTCGATAATGTAACCCAACGTGTGAAAAAAAATTCAAAAAAAAATTGAGCCTTCACCTTGTTCGATCGGCACCACACTGGACCTATACATAGCATTAAGGAAAGGATCATTAAAAAAAAGGTAGACCCCAAGCCATGTTTGTTGCCTGATTCTTCAAGGCTTGGTAGCGAGGGATCGGCGTAGCTTCGCCTAGTTCCTAAGACGTTTCAAAGTGATTCTTGTGATTTTATTGAAATAAAATTAAATGATTTTTGAATTTGAATTTGAAGAGACACGTCAAAACATTATATATACAATCCCCAAATTTTGCAGTAATTAGCATTCTATACGCGAAAACATCGTGAGGAAACCAGTTAGTGTTCTTGTAAGCGGCGACGGGCTTGCAACCTGTCAATATTGTAATGTTTGAACGTGCCTCTGATTAACTCCCTTAGATATCTTTAAAGATCTGAGAGCCTGGAGATCTGAGAGGATGTCTACCGTACTTGGGGATTACAGTCGTGATCCTATCCTTTTTTATTTCAATAAAACTTACCATAAAATATCTGATATCTGACAGTTTACAACGTACCACGCGACTGAAGCCACAGGCGGAAGCTTGTTTTAATTATCATTAATTAAATTATGCTTATTCATAATAATGTTAATATAATAAGTACTCTGTTATTGTTTCCAAGTTGTTTGTTCCTTTTAAAACCCTTAATTTGCTTTCTGCTTCTACGAAATATTTGTTTTATAAGTTACTAGCTGCTCGCCCCGGCTTCGCAGGAGTATAAGTTCTTAATTCTGATGTATAAGTTATATTACTGTAAAGTTTCATTTTAATCCGTTTAGTAGTTTTTGCGTGAAAGAGTAACAAACACATACACCCACTCGCTCAATCACAAACTTCTGCATTTATAATATTATTGGGATTAGATTACTTAATAAAAATAATATGTGAAAATTTCAACTGCCTAGCTATCGCGGTTCATGAGATACAGCCCTGTGACAGACAGACGGACAGACGGACAGCGAAGTCTCAGTAATAGTGTCCCGTTTTTACCCTTTGGGTACGGAACCAAAAAAACTGCCTTATCCATACGGATACTACTCGCTTGGGCAACTGAATGCAATTTACCAAAAGTGGACGAAATTGAAATATTTACAATTCCCTTTGACATAAAACACAAGGGACTTTTTATTAAAATATTTATTGAAATGAAACAACGATAAAATATGTATTGTTTAAATAATGTTTTGTTATTTATTATGTTTTGTTACATCAAAAACTTATAAATGAAATGGCAATGTATGAATCAGAGGGCAACTCTGGCGATTTATTAATAGATGATTTTAGAGTACGGAACCCTAAAAACATGTATTAAAGGGTAAAATGGGGAGCCTATTGCTAAAACTTCGCTGTCCGTCTGTCTGTCTGTTTGTCTGTCACAAGACTGTATCTCATGAACCGTGATAGCTAGACAGTTGTAATTTTCACAGATGATGTATTATTGTCGCTGTAACAACAAATACTAAAAACAGAATTAATCAGAATATCCGTACAAGGTTTGTAGGGAAAAAAATGAAGGTTGCCTGAAATTGCTGTTTCCTATGCTATTATTAGAATTTGACAGGACAACGTCTGTCACGGGTTGGCTATAAGTGTAGATTTGGAAAAAATAATTATCGACCTTTGACTCAGAATAAAGATCACTACCCCTACACCATCAGTAATATTAGGTCTGGTTTAAGCCAGTTAAGTTGTTCAAAGAAACTTTGAATTTGCACATGATCGGATAACCCAATTGGTTTTCTCTAAAGGAGTAATTTCTAAGCGAATGGTGCTGCTCTTAGAATAAGACTAAGGGGATAGTCAGAGTCACGTCTAAACATTTCATCTTGCACATGTTGCGAGCCCATCACCCTGTTAATTCAACCACATTATATGAATCTCTCAATAAAAATAATTTGTTGTAGTGAAAGTAGATGTGTTTATCTATACTTCTATACTATAATATACTATAATCACTACATAGTATAAAGCAAAGTCGCTTTCCGCTTCCCGCGTATGTATGTATGTATGTTTGCTTATATCTTTAAAACTACACAACGGATTTTGATGCGGTTTTTTTTAATAGATAGAGTGATTCAGGAGGAAGGTTTTTATGTATAATAACATGCTACCCGTGCGAAGCCGGGGCGGGTCGCTAGTATACTATAATAATTATAAAGAGAAAAGTTTTGATTTTTTGTTTTTTTGTTTTTTTGTTTTTTTGTTTTTTTGTATGTTTGTAATGGATAAACTCAAAAACCAATGAACCGATTTTAAAAATTCTTTCACCATTACCAAGCTACATTATCCCGGAGTAACAAAAGCTATTTTTTATTTTGAAAAAGTAATAAATTCTTTATAAGAATGACGATAGTTTTAATCAAGGTGTAAAAAATTGCTAAAAATTTTGCTTTCTTCGTGTGCGCTACAAAAACTATTGAACGGGAATTGTAACGGGAACAGGAATGGGAACGGGAACGGGAACGAGAACGGGAACGGGAACGGGAACGGGAACGGGAACGGGAACGGGAACGGGAACGGGAACGGGAACGGGAACGGGAACGGGAACGGGAACGGGAACGGGAACGGGAACGGGAACGGGAACGGGAACGGGAACGGGAACGGGAACGGGAACGGGAACGGGAACGGGAACGGAAGACAACATTTGTTAATTCTAAAGCGATACGAAGTTCGCTGGGTCAGCTTGTATCTTTTAAAGTTTTGTAGCAAGGAAAGAACATTTTATAACAACTGAAATATGAACATTAAAAAAAATTACATAATTTAGTTACTTAGTTAGTAAGTCCGTACAAAGACTATGTAATTAATATTATGCGTTTACGCTGCAGTTCTATTTAAAGAAAACTATTTTTTAACTACAATTTAAAGTTGTTCTTTCATCCTACGGAACCCTCTTCACTGGAGTTCGATTCGCTTTTATCCGAATTGTTTTTATTTATACGGTTTCGGCAAAAATCACGAAATATTACAAGGGGGGAGGGGGTGTATTCATATTTTTCGTGAAACGCGCGATTTCTTCGATCGCAACCTTTCTGTCTAGATAATTTTATCATGTTCCATATTTTTTTTGAATAATATTAGATTATACTTTATTTAAGATACTAAAAATACACGTCATATTGAGTGATAATCTTAAACCTCACCACATTTCACGAAGGGGGGGGGGGGTCGGTGTAAAAAATGTTAAAAAACCAACACGTGATTGGTGGACGGCCTCCAAGACGATACGACATGAAAGACGGTGTTATATCGTATGTAGTAGTTTATTTCTAAACCAAGTGTAGCGTACACACGCTACACTTGATTTAGAAATAAAATCAAGTGTAGCGTGCTTTTTGAATTTGTGCTGAGGCTCTTTAGTTATTTTTTTATTGTCCTACGTACTTTAGTAGAACTTTAAATTATTATTCTTGTTTGAGTCTTCACCTTGTTCGATCGGCACCACACTGGAGCTCTACGTAATATATAGATGTCTATACCTTTTCATGCAAAATAACGAGATATAGGTGAAATAGTGCATTTATGGCGCCAAAAAACCGCCAAAAAAACGGCGCCAAAAAAACGTGTCAAGACCAAGGGGTTAAGGAAAGGATCATTAAAAAAAAAGTAGACCATAAGCCGTGTTTGTAGCCTGATTCTTCTAGGCTTGGTCGCGTGGAATCGGCGTAGCTTCACCTAGTTCCTAAGACGTTTCAAAGTGATCCTTGTGATTTTATTGAAATAAATGATTTTTGAATTTGATTTTGAATTTGGTGACCGTTCGCTTGGAAACCAGGACTTAAGTACGAAGGCTATCCAAAACCGATTCTAACCCATTTAACTGAATCCACAAAGGTTGATGTATCGTTACGCGGCAGTTGGCAGATGCTTTTAGGCGTTTCACTGCTGAAATGGAAAATAGCTGAAGGTAGGTTATATGAGACCACCTGTGTTGCTGGTATCAGTGTGTGAGTTTACAACATATTGTACAATTTGTATCGAAAAACACACATTCGCATTTTCAGCAATCTGGTTTCCATAGCTTTGCTTAGTTTGAGGCTAGATAGCGTGGTGTAAAAATGTCCGCAATATTACGTAGGATTTTTTTTTACATTATATATTTGCATTCAAATTAAGGTGATATTTATGTGAAATATTTGGTTATTTGTTGTATATTATCTACCCGGATAAGACGGAAAAAGTGATAAAACTGCATTATATTAAAAACCACCATACTAATAAAGAAGCTGTGTTTAATTTACTTAGCTAGTATGATTATCTAACAAATTATGTAAAAATGTACTGTTTAGTTATTCATCGTTTTGATTAAAAAATTTGGAAAATAAATCTACCGAGAAAAGTTTCCCCAATCGTGTTTCTATCTATAATTTATCTAGATTATATCCTTAAGTTATCTTTGTCATACAAAAAAAACTGTATGTTTTGCGGTTATTGAGAAAAAACGATTATGCATTCATCAAAAACATTTATTACTGCTTTTATTAACCAGAAATATACCTACTTCAGCGGATAAAGATGTCTGTCTGAAAATATTTGTGGTTCTGGCTGAATTTATTGAGATGTCTCTACCTACCTCTTTCTAGTACTGTCTGGAGCAGATTTAGGTACCTACTCTGATTAAGGCTCTTCTCTTATTTACCGCTACGCTTTAAACGACTTCCCCCTGTAAAGGGGGCGAAAAAAATCTAATAATAAATAAAAAATAAATAGTATCATGGCTGTAATGCCCAAGTACGGTAGACATCCTCTCAGATCTCAAGACGCTTAGATCCTTTAAAGATGTCTAGAAGGGGTTATCAGAGCCACGTCCAAACATTATATTTGGCACATGCCCACATTTTGCAGTAGTTAACATTCCATGCGTGACAGGTTGTAAGCCCATCGCCGCTTATAAGAATACTAACTGGTTTCCTCACGATGTTTTCCTTCACTGTTTTAAGCACGTGTTTTTGATGCGCATATTTTCGAACAGAAAAATCTATTGATGTGCGCCGGCAATCGAACCCACGACCTTCAGATTGAAAATCGAAGTACTTAAGATTACAGTCGTAATCCTATTTATTTATTTATTTTCAGCAAAACACGATCAGAATGTCAAAAAACATTAAATACTCAGCTTATTTGCTACACTTTTGATGCAATCCCTGAAGTTTCAATGCTTTCTTGGTCTACACCCTGAAAGCGATTCGCTTTTCAGCTTTTATTCATTAAGTTTTTGTTCTGAGGCTGTTTCTATTTTGTAAGAACTTTGTGTTCAAAATGTATCTTTCAAAACGTCAATCTAAATATATATTCTTGCGTTAAGACGCTGCCAGTCGACGATTATTTTTGTTCGAAACGAAAAAAGAAATACTTGTGAACAAGCCACATCTCCTATTTTATAATGTATAGTATATGTGAATAAAGATGTACCCATCTTTAATCACTTCGATAAATAATCCTACCGACCGCTGCAATGATGACAAACACACGTCCGCGCGTGGTCCGCCTTAGCTTTTCGAATAAATTAATGATATAAATTATGTATAATTACTTATCAAAAATCTATCCTAATATAAATCTAGATCTACATATTACCTATCTTTAACAATAAATCACAAGTTGATTTTAATAGTAGGTATATAAAATATTTCGATAATAAATTCTAAAACGTATCATTTTGAAATAATATTTTTATCGTGAAAAGTTTCTGCTATTATGTTTTCAGCTTAATATAAATCTAGGTAGGAACCTGAAGTAATATACTTATAAAAATAGGAGATGTGGCTTGTTCAGAAGTATTTCTTTTTTCGTTTCGAAAAAGAGCAATCAGCGTCTGGCAGCCCCTTAAGGGTAAAGCCCTTAGGTATAGGGTAAAGCAGCAGCTATAATGTATATTAATGTAAGAAAAAGAGAATAAATTTATTTTGTATCAACATAATCTCTTAAATCTAAACAAAAAACATACATATTGGCAACATTGACTACAAAATTGGTCACCACTCAGCTATATGCTGCAACAGCGAGAGTTGATGCAGCGCTCATTTTCAGTGGAGCCATAGTGCGTGTGGGGCAGCATACTGCATATCACACAGTAATTAGCCGTATTTATAGTTAAAATAGCTAACTTGTCTATAACATTGGTTCATTCACAACAGTAAACATTTTATTCACAAACAAATTTGTATTTTATCAAACCAATCACACTAATAAAAAAGAATACAAACTAAACAGTAATAAAATTATTATGGCTTTTCATCAAAAGTATATTTACAACTCGATTGAACAAAAACAGCTTCACTCTCTGATTCAAAAAATATTTATTTCAATAAAGTCACAAGGATCACTTTGAAACGTCTTAGGAGCTAGGTGATAGAAGTATGGCTAATAATATTATAAATGCGAAAGTTTGTAATAAGGCTGCTATGTTTGTTTCCTAATCAAAAATAAACGGATTAAAGTATGTAAATAAAAAATCAGAATAAATAAAGGGGGAACTTATAATCCGAAAAACAACCCCTAACTGATAAAGAAACGCAAAAAGAATGATTTCGGTACAGATGGCGCTGGTGTGCAGCACCAAAAAGGTTGAATCCTACTAAGGTCTGTATTCTTAATTAATTTTGACATAAAAATCTGACATCATCTTGGGTACCAAATGTTACGCGCATTCAACCAAAATTAGTTTTTCCTTACCAAGTTTTCTGAAAGTGTTTTTTCTAAGAAATTATTGAAATTTGGGTAAGACAAAGTACCGAACCTATGGAGTAGGACCTTACGGGGTTTCAAGATATTTCATTTCAGAACTGGCCGAAGATACGCACGATACAAAAGCTCTTATTTACATAAATGATCAGCATTACCATCGAGCATGGCAATTGTATTTACATGTAATAAATGCATATTATTGCTGTAAATACAATTTACATGTAAAAATTATAATATTTATTTTGGATCTGAGTGTTGTACCATGGTACCATGGTATGTAGGTATCAGAAACTACAAGTACCATGGGGTACTTGTAGTTTCTGATACCTACATAGTTATGTTTAAAAAACTACTAAGTTATTTTTTATATATGTTTTTAAAATCAAGCTTTTATTAATTTTAAGGCTCTAGTACTCGTCAAGACAAATCCAACGAGCCCAAACACGATGTGGTTATGTTGTGTAGTTACGCAGTTCGAGCTCTATCATCAGACCAGCTCGCTAGTACCATAATTTTATATTGTCATTGGAGATTGATAGGTTAGCAAAGTTTTATGTCAATCAGAATATTTACTGAGGAGTTCAGTTGAACAGTTTCGGACTCCATCATCAGATCAGCTTGCACTCACACTCACACTTACATGTCAAATTGAAAACCTTCCATTTTTTCGTCGGTTAAAAATAAGTCATACCACCAACGAATCCTTGTAGTGACAATTTATTTGTCAATCTACTTCTGATTTCACTGTAGATGCTAAGTTAATTCTGGTTAAGTTATGTATCAAATACCGATAACACAATCGTTTGAACTATCAATAAATCAATCAAAGCCTGTGATTGAATGTTTCCTCAATAACCTGTTTTATGAGTCCAGTGGCTGCTAGCTCCCAGGCGACTTGGTCAGATGATAGAACAAGAGCTGGTACTGATTTAAATAAATCACTACATAGTATAAAGCAAAGTCGCTTTCCGCTTCCCGCGTCTGTATGTCTGTATGTATGTTTGCTTATATCTTTAATACTACACAACGGATTTTGATGCTGTTTTTTTTAATAGATAGAGTGATTCTGGAGGAAGGTTTATATGTATAATAACATGCTACCCGTGCGAAGCCGGGGCGGGTCGCTAGTTATTTCTTAAAGCTTTACCTTATAGCTTCGTGGACGGTGCTTCGATTTTCCAAGGTCGTGGGCTCGAATTCCGGCCGTGCATCAATGGATCACTACATAGTATAAAGCTAAGTCGCTTCCCGCTTCCCGCGTCTGTATGTATGCTTATATCTTTAAAACTACACAACGGTTTTTGATGCGGTTTTTTTTAATAGATAGAGTGATTCAGGAGGAAGGTTTATAGGAATCAGTTTTGCACCCGTGCGAAGACGGGGCGGGTCGCTAGTTTACTATAAAGTTATATAGGTATGCGCAATTGCGCAATGTATTTCTCATTTGTCTGTATAATGTTATTATTGCTATGTTATAATCTGATATAGTACAAACTTTGCATAGTTTGGGGCTGTTTATCAGAATAAGTTACTAATTCAAGCGAATTCGTTTATAATAAGTCTTCCTATTTTCCCGTGGCTTAGTTATAAAAACAGACGCAGTAGTGTGTGGCCAAAAAAAAAATATGTGGCTTTATTTATTCCCTTTTATTAAATTAATGTGTTATTTAATGTCATTTCTCTTCTTAAATTCATCATTTAAGGAGAGAAATGACATTATGTAAAGTGAATGTGTAATTGTTTGTGTGTATTTCTTCCTTAGTGAATGTTAATTGTTTTAATTCTTTTTTTTTTTTTACCTGATTGAATAAGATAATAATATAAGTAGGTAATAATGTAGCATTTTGATTAATTTATAATAAGTATTTTAAGTTTTTTAGGTATTGTGTTTTAGCTTTAAGTTATAATTTCAGATACAATTTTAATTGTTATTGAATAAATGAATATGAATATGTTAAAAACATATCCCGTTGCAGGAATCAAACCAGCGTCTCAGCGGACCATCCCACAGGAAGTTGTCGACGACAATACGTGAATCAGTATGATGTGAACAATATAACTGCCATCTCCGTGACTATAACTAGAAAGCAGTTAACTGCTACCAATTATGTTAAACATGCCATTGTTTTCTAGAAAATAAAGTGAATAGAAGTTTTTCAATTCGACTTCTATGGCTCTTTGAGTTAGGCATTAGGCAAGCTTAAAAAAAGACGTTAAGCCATGACGAAGGCCCAAAGACAAATTTTTCGACTTCGTAATTTGGCACTTTTTCAAAAGCGAAAATAGTATTTTTTGCATCCTCTATTGTCTGTAATCGGTTGTAGAATTGTCATTAAGACGAATGTTTTTGATGAATGCAGAATCGTTTTTTCTCAATAACCGCAAAACATACAGTTTTGTTTTTATGACAAAGATAACTTAAGGATATAATCTAGATAAATTATAGACAGATATACGATTGGTGAAACTTTTCTTCATAGATTTAATTTCCAAAGTTGACTCTTCAAGAACACTTCTTTCGTTTTTAATAAAACCTATGAATAACTAAACAGTTCATTTTTATATATTTCGTTAGATAAACATACGGGTATGTTATGAAGAGGGAAGAAAGTCATGTAACGAGAAGAATATTCGGAATTAATGTGGACGTAGAGGTAGGCCAACGAAAAGATGGATGGACTGTGTGAAAGATGATATGGGTAAGAG
This sequence comes from Hydriomena furcata, assembly GCA_912999785.1. NCBI lineage: Eukaryota > Metazoa > Arthropoda > Insecta > Lepidoptera > Geometridae > Hydriomena > Hydriomena furcata. The sequence goes on from OU538848.1 coordinate 8,966,797, forward strand.
CGGAGTGAGTGATGAGATAACGTCTGATAGAGGGAAATGGAAGAAGTACACATGTTGTGCCGACCCCACTTAAGTGGGATAAGGGCAGGAAGATGATGACACAAAAACAGTCACAGGTTGCAATTTGGGTTTGCTGTGCTTGTGTTATTAGTATCCAGGAGTCATCTTAAAGCCTGTAAAATATAAGTAGGATAACAAAATTTCAAACCCACGACCTTGAGTTTGGGTACTTCCCACTTGACGTGGTTGTTATTAATTTAACTCATAAGTGTTAATGCCCTCAAAAGCCTACCTTATAATTTTGATGGAAGCAACTACAGACAAAGTTAATCAAAGGAGCCTCTTAGCTTTGTGTACGTTAGCGTCTGTTTATCAATAAGGAGGTCCCTCGGGTATGCAAACGTACTTTGCGGAAAAATACGGATTATAGGTAAATAGGTTGACAATAAAAAAAAGTTGACGAAATTGTGTACCTAAACTAATCGAAAAGTTGAGAAACGATGATCGTTTTATTTAAGTTTTAAGAACGAATTATTGGTAATTATAATTATTTTGGACTATTCTATATACAATAGAAAAAACCGTTAAAATCGGATAACAATGTAAAATCAAAACAAAATACAAAAATAAATCAGATCACGACTGTAATTCTCAAGTAAAATAGACTTAACAGATCTCCAGACGCTTAGATCCTTCGAAGATGTCTAGTGGAGTAGTCAGAGGCACGTTCAAACATTATATTTAGCATATGCCTCTATTTTGCAGTATTAAGTATTCCATAAGTGACAGCGGCGATGGGCTTCCAACTGCAAGCCCATCGCCGCTTATAAGAATACTAACGGATTTCCTCGCGATGTTTTTCTTCACCGTTTTAAGCTCGTGGTTTAGACGTGCCTCTGACTACCTCCACTACACATCTTAAAAGGATCTAAAGGTCTAGTCACATTTTTTTTACCTTTGAAATGAAAGTTGAGTTCTCTCGTGGGGTCGGCACAACATGTAGATGTTGCAAATGGATTTAGCTTGGAGAAATTTAAAACCAGCCGCCTGCCTCTCAACCCTGTTTGGGAATGCTTGCTAGTTGTGCACTCCGGACCTGCATCCGTATCTAAATAAATTAAACTTTGTCGCAGCTTTACCCCATCACTAGTTATAAGTTACGCCACAGCAAAGCCAACAGTTACTACGTAAGTTACACGGTTAAGTTACGCTCGCTTACTTTGTCCTTTCAAGTTGGCGAATGGCTCGTTTTAAGTAGGTAATAAGATAATTGCTAATTATGTAATTTGAAGCTTCTACGTGACCCGTGTTTTTACCTTGGGGTACGGAACCCTTAAAAAGATACAAATCGGATCGTAGAAAAATCAACAACAATAAAATACAATAGGCAAAAATAAAACATTAAGGCTGATTACGATTACCAGCAAGCTTACACAATAAGGCTGTTGTAGTGTAGAGTTTAATAGATAATCGTTTTCAATTTCGGCAGATGTCGGATGGTTGAACATCGGAAATTAGACAATAAGCCGGCAGGTTTAGCTTTAAGCAGTTTCAAAGACGTTTTAAAGTGATTTTCAACCGACGAAAGAAAGAGGTACTCAATTCGAAGCGTATATATACCTATATTTTTATTGTTGTTGATTTTTATTCCGATCCGATTTGGATTTTTTTAGTGTTCCGTACCCAAAGGGGTAAAAACGGGACCCGATTACTAAATCTTCGCTGTCCGTCTGTCCGTCTGTCTGTCTGTCAAAGGGCTGTATCTCATGAACCGTGATAGCTAGACAGTTGAATATTTCACAGATTATGTAATTCTGTTGCCGCTATAACTACAACTAAAAACAGAATAAAACTCCCATGCAACAAGCGTTTGTTTTTTATAGATAATGGTACGGAACCCTTCGTGCGCGAGACTGACTCGCACTTGGCCGGTTTTTTTTTTGTAAAGGTGATGTTAAATAGTATTTTTCACAGAACAATAGTACTTAGATAACTCAGAGTCTGAACCTAGTAATAATGAGTACAGCATGGAAGTACATAAAGGTAGTTAGCGGAAGCAGTCTTGTACGAGGTAAGTGCTTGCCAATAGGGCTGGCACACTTCCGGTGAAACAAGATAATTATGTTTTAAAAAATAAATACGTTTTTTAATGTAAAATATTTTTTAATTTACAAAATTTTGTAAAATCATTCATACCATCGAGCTTCAGCGCGCTATCACCTGTCACATCATGTAACATTGTCATCGGAACTTGACAAGAATGCAAAGTTTTTACTCAATCTAAATATTTACTAAAGGATTTCGATGTGAGTTACTGTTGAACAGCTCCTGACATCATCAGATCAGCTCGCTATCACCATATTATTGCATTGTCACCAAAGTATGACAAATTTCAAAAAAATCAAATTTCAAATTTCAATTTCAGCTTAATCGGTTAAGCCAATCAAAAAGTCAAGGGACGATATTAGTTTAACTAATTTGAGACTATTCTCTAAACAATAGAAAAAAAACATCGAAATTGGATCACAATTTTACATAAAATTTTACATAAAATATATATTGTTATGGTTGCATAGATTTTTTTTATTTTTTTATTTAGCCTATTCTCCTAGTCACCATCTATACAATGTGTTACAAAACTACCCGTAAAGCCGAAAGGAGGTTAAATGGGGCCTTATAACGAGTTCATTCATCATTCAGGTTCATATTTAAGAATCGAAGCAAAGCAATAAAAAAAAACATATGAATAAAAAATAGAAAAACTATTAAAGTAATAAATTATTAGGTAAAATATTTTACCCCGGAATTTTATAACACGTTGTATATATTTATTTATATTAAGCTATAATAAAGTGACACCCCTAACGGTAGAGAAGCAGGGAATCGGAACTCAACCTCAGCCCACCCCCTCCCCTTCAACCCCTTACTATTTATATCTACTTAGCTATAATAAAAACATATAAGGTATACTTATATGAAGAGTTTCTGAAAGTAGAATTGACTAGCTTTTGCCGGCGGCTAAGCTCGCATGGTACCGAGATAAATAATCCTAATCTAATATATAAAATTTCCATGTCACAATGTTCGTTACCGTACTCCTCCGAAACGGCTTGACCGATTCTCATGAAATTTTGTGAGCATATTGAGTAGGTCTTAGAATCGACCAACATCTATTTTTCATACCCCTAAGTGATAAGCGTAAAGATCGGGAAAAACGGAAAGTGCTTTTTTCTGTGGGATTATTGACATTTGACAGGACAACGTCTGTCGGGACAGCTAGTAATATTATAAATGCGAAAGTTTGTGAGTTTGTATAAAAAAAATAAAAATAAATAGGATCACGACTGTAATCCCCAAGTACGGTAAACATCCTCTCAGATCTTCAGACGCTTAGATCCTTTGTAGATGTCTAGTGGGGATAGTCAGAGGCACGTCCAAACATTATATTTGGCACATGCCCACATTTTGCAGTAGTTAGCATTCCATACGTGACAGGTTGCAAGCCCATCGCCGCTTATAAGAATACTAACTGGTTTCCTCACGATGTTTTCCTTCACCGTTGTAAGCACGTGTTTTTGATGCGCATATAAATTTTCGAACAGAAAAATCCATTTATGCACGCCGGGATTCGAACCCACGACCTTCTGATTGAAAGTCGAGATACATCCCACTCGTCCAACACGGCTTATATACTTTAAAATACGAAAAACATCCACAAAATGATAAACAACACATAAGGGATGATTTTGGTATAGATGGCGCTGGTGTGCAAAAAATCTGACATCCATGTTGACATCAGGCGTCATATTTTCTCGCGTTACTTTATGCGATTATCGAAATTTGGACAGGACAACGTCTGTCGCGGGTCTGCTAGTAGCTTAATATGCTATTCTAGGATATAGGCTATGTATATTCATAGTTTCATCCAAATCTGTTTGGTCGTTTGGGAGTAATTGAGCTACAAACATAATATGCAACACTTCGTCCGACTCGCACTTGTTCGGTTTTTCATATTTGAGGAGAATAACTTAAAAAAGATTTTATTAATAAACAGGAAACTGAATTATTTATAAAAACACTTGTATTATTGTTAGTACCTTATCCGAAAACAATCAAATTTAGATTCACAGTGCAACACAAACTCGAGGTACCAACAGGTTCTTAAATGTAAATTCTTTGTTTGAAGCTTTAGTTAACTGAGCATCCTCAAAATGTTAAAAAACCGGTCAAGTGCGAGTCGAACTCGCGCACGATGGGTTCCGTACTTTTATCTATAAAAAACGGCAAAAAAACACGTTTGTTGTATGCCCCACATAAATATTATATTCTGTTTTTAGTATTTGTTGTTAAAGCGGCAAACAGAAATACATCATCTGTGAAACTATCAACACTCTAGCTATCACGGTTCATGAGATACAGCCCTGTGACAGACAGACGGACAGACGGACAGCGAAGTCTTAGTAATAGGGTCCCGTTTTTACCCTTTGGGTACGGAACCCTAACAACCAGCTTAAGTAGACCATTATGCATCAAATATTTAGGCACTCATCATAGAACATGTATAATGGTAGTTAGGGGCACGTCCAAATATGTCGTCCACATCATTATCGCAACTCAAAATTGTGTTCCACTGTATAACCTTAACACTTTTTACCGTGACATCTTGTTAGATATGTACCATATAAGGTCCCGAGCACAGTTACAGGAGAATGACAGTCACATGTCTTTATAAGGGACATTTAAGGGCTTGCTAATTAAGTGACAAGTGCCCGTTTTTTACAGCATGCTAAGTGTTTGAAAGGTATTTTTGGAAGTGAAATAGTGTTTCAAAATATCTACGAATCCTAATAAAGTAAAAATGTGAAAGTTTGTGAGTTTGTATGTATGTTTGTGCCTCAATCAGGCCTAAACGACAAAAGTTTTGCGTTTTTTTTATCATTATGGGGATTTTTTCATATTTTAAAGTAGTCTATTTTTTATTCGGGCATTATATCTACATCTACGGCTAATTTCATCTTAATCCGTTTTGTCGTTTAGGCCTGATTGAGGCACAAACATACATACAAAATACAAAACTCACAATTTTTTCACATTTATAATATTATTAGAATAGGATTAGGATTAGTAAGATTTAATGTCGAAATTGTTATGCAGACTTAGAGAATAGTTTAGAATAGTTTTACTAAAAATATATATTTTCTTACTACCCTATTACAAGTAACTAGTTTATTGGTCCATAAATACAACACGCTTTTCCTTTCCACATAAAATGGCTGCCTATTTTGCATTATATCATTTTGTTTAAGGAAAACACGAGGTGAGTATAGCTAAAAAATTTAGGCATGTGCCAAAACGTTTGAACGTGGCTCTGACTACCCTTTAGACATTTACAAGGATCTGAGCGCCTGGAGATCTGAATAGATGTGTTTCGTACTTGGGAAATAATAAATAAAGAATAAATATTGGCGGACTTTACACACAGCGCCATCTAGCCCCAAACTAAGCAAAGCTTGTAATATGGGAACCAGATAACTGATAGAATACTTATTATACTTTGTAAATAAATACTTATTATACATATTAACACCCAGACACAGAACAAACATCTATGTTCATAACACAAATATTTGCCCTGGGTAGGGATCGAACCCACAACCTACAGCGCGAAGGCAGAGTTACTACCAAGTGAGCTGTGAGGCCAGTCAAATACAGGCGTTATTCAATTTTTTCTTTTTTAGTAGGTATAACTGTAGTTGTATGTTGTAATATTGTAAGTGCGCGAATTTAAATATTTAAAAATCTAAGTATGATTATATTTCCTCCTCGACATAGAACGAACATCTATGTTCATATTATTTTTAAACTATCGTGATTAGTAGAAGTAGACATAACTATAGATTTTGAGTCTGCCCGCAACCATGGCTATTGTAACATAGCCGAAACGTCGGGAAAGTAAATTAAAGGTAATTACGTGATAAAGACCCGTGTCAAAATCTATAGTTATATCTATGTTCATTACATAAATGTTTGTCCTAGATGGGAATCGAATCCAAAACCTTCAGCGCAGAAGGCAGCCATTTTGTTTTACGAGGGACATTGCTAATACTTAATGAGTAATAATAATAATAATAAATAACTAATACCTACTTACTTGAGTCTTCAGTTTTCGGTAAATTAAATAGAATCACTAAATTAATCCCCGAGTATACTCACAGTCGGGTAGTCAGAGGTTTAAATATTAAATTTGGCACATGCCCACCTTTTGCACGTTTTCGAAAGTAAAAGAAAGAAAACCTGCCTGTACAAAACCTTTGTTTAACCTAAGAGATAGATAAATATTAAATACCTACTTTATTCTATGTTGTTTAAAAATAGTCGTTTTAAGCATTTTGTAAATATAAACCGTTTAAAAATTTAAAAATTAAAATGTTGTTAAAATGCCTAGGATGTTTTGTATAAAAGATTCCACCAGTATAGTGAAAATGTTGTGGTATAATAAACAGATTAAATTCGCAATCATGAATGAGTGTCGACTACAAAGTACTAAAATGTAAAACCTCACTACTAAAACAGATAAAAAGAACATTATAGTACACATGGATTTATTACTAGACTGTACTTGAATGGATCTCACGATGGACGCATTCGCACCGAAGTGTAATGTATAGTACAGCAGGTGCAGCGAGCATTACTCGCTTGAATGCTTAGAGCAACACGGGCTTCCTACGGAAGGGAGTAGCGATAGATCACTATTAAAATAGTTTTGGCGTTTGTTGTGGGGGGAAATGTGCACACAAGTGCAGTTCCGCACACTTACACGCAAATTCAAAACTGGCAACTGACTGTTTAATGATGACGTTAACACATAAACAAGCCAATAATACACTAATAATTCGTGTACAGATGACTCACACGTTGACACGTTTTATAAAATGTGTATGCCTACTTGGGCTTGTACTTTGACAGAGGGGACCGCGGCAAATGGCTACTCCCTTCCATTGGACAGGTTCGTCATGTCACTAATTTATTTTTCTAGTACTTGAATGACCAGGCTTTGCTTAGTATTTCATTGTCTGATATCATGGATAAACGAAGTTTTCTAAAAATTAAACCTAGCTAGATCGATTTACCGCCCCCAAAACCCACTGTATATTAAATATCACGAAAATCGTTGAAGCCGTTTCCGAGATTCAGATTATATTTATACAAGAATTGCTCGTTTAAAGGTATTAGATAGATTCTGCATAGGCGATTCACACAATAGGTTGAACGTGAATCAACTTAAGATACTATAAAACAGGAAACTTGCTAATTCAATTTATTAATAGCGATGGCTTTGCAACCTGTCATTATATGGAATGCTATTATTACAAAATGTCCAAATAATAATGTTTGAACGTGCTTATGACTATCCATTTTAGACATCTTCAAGGATCTAAGAGTCTGAAAATCTGAGAATAATTATTTCTGTCCTTTAAAATTATTGTCGAGATTTTTTTTTTATTTCACCTAGCCCCTAAGACGTTTCAAAGTAATCCTTGTGATTTTAATAAAATAAATACCTTTTGTTTTTGACTAGATTTAATACAAAAGTGCTTAACGAGACCTGAAGGAAAGGCGTGGGTTCAAATCCCGAATTATGTATTTGTAGTTTAGTTTTTCAAATTATCGTGATTAGAAGTCATAGCTATAGATTTTACACGGGTCTTTATCAAGTAATTAACTTAAATTTATTTTCCTGACGTTTGGACTACATGACAGACTCGAGTATGCCCGCGACCAAATGGCTAAAGATAATTACGTGATAAAGAAACGTGTCAAAATCTATAGTTATGTAATTTAGTTGTTACAAATAGTAGTTCGGTGTGAGTGTCAGACTACACTACACCGTTCGTTTCCTCTCCATTCACTGAACCCGTCTCGTATTGATGTGGAACCTGTTTTATTTAGCTGTGGCCCAAGTCATAAACTTCTTTATGTATGTTCAAAATATCATCCAAATCCGAACTTTTAGATTTATATAGAGTCAAAGACCCAGTAGTGTCTACCTCGGTTTTGGTCATTTTGAATTTTGCAGTCAGTAACTAAGCATAGCAAACAAACTTGTTTAGAATCTATTGTTAATACAATTGTTTGTCTATGGTCCATTTTGATACGGACAGTTTTGATGCGTTATATCTATTTCTAGACTTGATTGACCACAACTAAATATTTCCCGTTTCGTCTATTTAAATATGTTATTTTTATCTATGTTGTTTAAAAATCGTCGTTTTAATCATTTCTTCAATATAAACCGTTTATATGAAATTAATTAATTGTTAATTAAATGTTGTTAAAATGCCCACAACCAGCGATCTCATCCTATTAGGATTCGGTGACTACCAGTCACAGTCATCATAGGCCTGTAACATCTAAGAAGTATTATTAAGACGCTGCCAGTCGACGATTATTTTTGTTCGAAACGAAAAAAGAAATACTTGTGAACAAGCCACATCTCCTATTTTATAATGTATAGTATATGTGAATAAAGATGTACCCATCTTTAATCACTTCGATAAATAATCCTACCGACCGCTGCAATGACGACAAACACACGTCCGCGCGTGGTCCGCCTTAGCTTTTCGAATAAATTTATGATATAAATTATGTATAATTACTTATCAAAAATCTATCCTAATAGAAATCTAGATCTACATATTACCTATCTTTAACAATAAATCACAAGTTGATTTTAATAGTAGGTATATAAAATATTTCGATCATAAATTCTAAAACGTATCATTTTGAAATAATATCTTTATCGTGAAAAGTTTCTGCTATTATGTTTTCAGCTTAATAGAAATCTAGGTAGGAACCTGAAGTAATATACTTATAAAAAAAGGAGATGTGGCTTGTTCAGAAGTATTACTTTTTTCGTTCCGAAAAAGAGCAATCGTAGACTGGCAGCCCCTTAAGCAGCGTTTTTAAAACGGTCAATAGATACTTATGTTCATGATTTGTAATCCGGGAGCAACAGATTCAACCACATTTTTTTCAAATGACAGTTTGTGTCTTTTTAGTTTGTTGGTTGAGCAGCATGCACTAGCCATTGAGCTTAATGTACTACGTACTAGAGATGACACCACAAAGTAATAATTTGCGGTGCGCCTTGCGGTCCCTGGACCACAGTGGACTCAGTCCGAGTCTAACGCCTGTGACGCGCGAACGTGTTTTTCGTGGCGCTTACGACCTTTTTGATTGAAAGTAACTTAAGCCATTCAGCTGTCAGCGCTTTACGTTTCAATGTTTCGTTTAGCCATATAAATATTTATTTTACGCTGCAAGCGGACTTTGGCTTTAATAATTGAAAATTGAGCAATTTATTTGGCTTGGATAGCTCCTCTAGTACGTAGTACATTAAGCTCAATGGCACTAGAGGACATTTTTCTTTCTCACCCGACAAGTATTCTACGTATCGTGCGACGTCGCGCGGAATATCGTCCAACATCGCAGGCGATAATTACCTTTCACGGCTCAGACGCTTGCTACGTGTCACGTCTCCGACACGTACAACTGTGGCGATATGTCTTTTCGAGACATGTCTAGAGCAAACACAGCTGCAGTCGCGTTAATCGCTCGCAAACTATGTCTTGCACCACACAACCTCCGAACCAGTTGCATTATAATAAAACTAAGACTGTTTCCCGCGTCATTACAAGTAATGGAGCTTATCGATTCACATCATTTTGAATTCAGCCATCCTATTCTAATTAATACATTCATCATTCATTCAAACTTCAAACTTCAATTTGTCTTAATCTGATCAGTCCAATAAATATATGTATTAAAATGATATAAAAATGAAGTAGGATCACTAGGTACTACATTGAAGATTTCGAAAAATAGTAGTCAGTGGCACGTCCAAATAGGTATTACATTTGACACATACAGAAGAATACTAACAGGTTTTCTGTTTGAAAAAAGTCAAGGACCTCATTTGGAAAATTCTCTAAAAAATAGAAACCAACTTAGGACTTTATTTTACACAATAGAAAATTGCCCAAATAATATTACTAAGTAAAAATATATGGGTTAAGCATAAAAAGCATCAAAAAATATATTAAATTATCCGCGTCGTATTAAGAACCTCCTACCTCCTTTTTGCGTCGGCTTAAAAAGTTAAGATTCAGCTTTGCTAATGAATGCCATCTATGAACCACGACTTTAAATTCTCACGCAACATGGGTACCTAAGCTTACCTCAATCTATAATGATCGATACCTGAATATGCAGTGCAAGTAACTTCTCATAGATGGCGCTTTTTAACTATTTTGTGATAATTATGTAGTTTTTGGTAGTAGTAGTAGTAGTTTATGTAAGTAGGTATATAAGTCTTATAACTCGTTTTCACCGAGTGGGAGGTACCTTTATTTTCAATTTGAAGTCGTGAATTCAAATCCCGGCCGTGCATCAATGAAGTAGGTTTGCGGCCTGTCACAATGTGGAATGATAACTACTGCAAAATATGTGCCAAATATAATGTTTGCATGTGCCTCTGACTACACTCTTTAGACATTTCTAAAGATCTAAGCGTCTGGAGATTTGGATGTCTACCGTACTTTGGGATTACAGTCGTGATCCTATTTATTTTTATTTCTACTGATATATACGTGCCAAATGTATTGTTTGGACTAGCCTCTGACTACCTGTCAGAAGCCGGGTACAAACATTACATTCTCTAGACATCTCCAAGGATCTAAGCGCCTGGAGATCTGAGAGAATGTCTACCGTACTTGAGGATTATACAGTCGTGATCCTATTTAATTATTTTGTCTTTTCGTCGAATACCTATGACTGACCTGACCTGTCCATAAATTACTCAGAATAAACTGTTATCGTACGACGAAAACAGCAATGTTCATTATTTTTTTACGATAGCGCTAAACAGACGTCTTCCGTAACATAATTCTTTTCCGTCACATAACATTTCAAGTAGACATTTTTATGAACCTAAACTGAATTTACAGGCAATTTCGAAAATCTACGGTAGATGTTTCGAATGTGCTGAAATATTTTATAAAATGGATTTTAAAGTAACAACCATATTTTTATGATTTTAAATCTTTTCGTAGGAAATTTCGTGTCTATTAAATTTAAATCGAAATATTATTGTTTCGAAGTGCAATCTCATTTCATATTCGAGAAAATGGAGGAAGTTTGTAGGTTTGTATCATAATTAAATTATATTCGTGACCCGTACTCGACCTCGAATTCATGTTTTGTTACTTTTAGTTAATAAAATTACTTAGAGTTTGTTTCTAGTTAAAAATTCCTCAGTTAACAGAAATGTCAACTCAAGGTACCTCGAGATGTACCTTGACTCAACAAATTCAAATTCAAATTCAAAAATCATTTATTTCAATAAAATCACAAGGATCACTTTGAAACGTCTTAGGAACTAGGTGAAGCTACGCCGATTCCACGCGACCAAGCCTAGAAGAATCAGGCAACAAACACGGCTTGGGGTCTACCTTTTTTTTTATGATCCTTTCCTTAATGCTATGTAGAGCTCCAGTGTGGTGCCAATCGAACAAGGTGAAGGCTCAAACAAGAATAATAATTAAAAGTACCTACTACTCAAGTACGTAGGTACAGCAATAAAAAAAATAACTAAGAGCTTCAGCACAAATTCAAAAAGCAACACAACAGCTTTTGAACGACGCATGCGTGTGACGGTTTGTTTGATAAAAATCTTTTCGGACTGATGACGTATTAACGTAATTGAGGAACCTCCAAAATGTCAAGTTAAGGTAGAGTAAATCGATTTTAGGCGACTTTACCGTAAAACATTGAAATTAATTACTTTAACCAAAATAAAGAACTGGAACGTTAACGTTTTTGAAACATTCCTTTTTAGATCTTTCAAAAAAATGTACTTTAAGGGCCATTTTTAGGGTTCCGTACCCAAGGGGTAAAATCGGAACCCTATTAATAAGACTTCGCTGTCCGTCTGTCCGTCTGTCTGTCTGTCTGTCTGTCCGTCTGTCTGTCACAGGGCTGTATCTCATGAACCATGATAGCTAGACAGTTGAAATTTTCACAGATTATGTATTTCGGTTGCTGCTATAACAACAAATACTACAAACAGAATAAAATAAATATTTAAGGGGGGCTCCCATACATAAATAGATGTAAAAATATATGGGTTAAGCATAAAAAGCAACAAAAAATATATTAAATTATCCGCGTCGTATTAAGAACCTCCTACCTCCTTTTTGCGTCGGCTTAAAAAGTTAAGATTCAGCTTTGCTAATGAATGCCATCTATGAACCACGACTTTAAACTCTCACGCAACATGGGTACCTAAGTTAAAGATTAAATGTAATTATTATTGATTTATGATTTTAAATCTTTTCGTAGGAAATTTCGTGTCTATTAAATTTAAATCGAAATACTATTGTTTCGAAGTGCAATCTCATTTCATATTCGAGAAAATGGAGGAAGTTTGTAGGTTTATGTTTTTTTTTTTTTTTTATCCATTAAGATCATGGCCTGGCTGAAAACAAAGAATATATTTATTCTAGTACTATACTACCTATCATACGAGCGAAGGCGCGGACGAAAGCCTGTATAATTTTGTCGATATTGAATAAGTAGTTTTTAGGGTTCCGTAAAAAAAAAAAAAAAACGTGATTTTTTTGCCGCTTTTTTAAAGATAATGGTACGGAACCCTTCGTGCGCGAGTCCGACTCGCACTTGGCCGGTTTTTTAAAGATATCAAAATTCTAAGTATACCAGTCGATAGAGCACGAGATTTTAGGTCGAACTGCATATTTAACTCATTTTCGACAAAATGTCCCTTACGTTTTTTGATACTTCCGGTATCGATGTCAAATTAAGATCCTCCTCTTTTTTTCGTCGGTTAAAAAATACCTAGAAATCGGTCAAATAAATCAAAATAAATTATCCTACAAAACCTATCGGATCGAATCTCGGCAGCCAAAGCATATACGAGAAAATTGGGCATTAAATCAATTCACGAAAAAAATTGGTAAATCAAAGTCAACATAATCCCAAGTTATGGGGAAACTTAGACTAAGGGAAGAGGGTCGTAAATAATAAAAGATAAAAAGGGGTGCTTTTAAGTTCAAATTCAGCTTGACATTGAATGTAGGAATTAATTAACTGATATTAATAGCTAGTACGGGAGGTACGTGGCTTTGAATCTGAAGGTCGTGGGTTTGAAGCACGGACGCGCATTTATAGATGCTTCTGTTTGAAAAATGAATGTGCTTTGAAATAGTGAAAGAAAACGTCGTGAAGAAACCAGTAAGATCATGGCCTGGCTGAAAACAAAGAATATATTTATTCTAGTACTATACTACCTATCATACGAGCGAAGGCGCGGACGAAAGCCTGTATAATTTTGTCGATATTGAATAAGTAGTTTTTAGGGTTCCGTACCCAAAGGGTAAAAACGGGACCCTATTGATAAGACTTCGCTGTCCGTCTGTCTGTCACAGGGTTGTATCTCATGAACTGTGCTAGCTGGACAGTTGAAATTTTCACAGATTATGTATTTCTGTTGCCGCTATAACAAAAATACAAAAAACAGACTAAAATAAATATTTAAGTGGGGCATACAACAAACATGATTTTTTTGCAGTTTTTTATAGATAATGGTACGGAACCCTTCGTGCGCGAGTCCGACTCGCACTTGTCATATTTTTTTTCTTTATTAGTAAAAAAATATATTTGTCTACTCTGTCAACTCAGTCAACTTCGAAAAGGAATAGTATTTTTTTTAATTTTTAACAAACCTTTTAAAATCCACAATAATACAAACACAGTGAATAGTTTTGCGTTGAGCGGTCTCTAAAATCAATTGACAAACTTTTTAAACTTTTACAAAAATGCTGGTACAAAATTAGCCATGCATTTAAAGCATTTTTCCGCTAGACTACCATTTCGCTAATTGGTTTTAAATTGCACTGTAGCAACACCGACCGATTCTCACTTGGATGCAGCTGGCAATGTAAAATGTTCTTTATCGCGATGTGTTTAGATTCATTATGAGTTGCACCTCAGAACAACCTTAGCGTATTGAAGTTATGCATGATCTGTGGGTTCGATCTCCATACTAAATAATGTTTGGAAACTAATACACTAGAGGAAACCAGTATTCTTGTAAGCGGCGACAAGCTTGCAACCTGTCACGTATGGAATGCTAAAATGTGGGCATGTGCCAAATGTAATGTTTGGACGTGGCTCTGACTAACCTCTTTAGATATCTTCAAGGATCTGAGTGCATGAAGATCTGAGAGGAGGTCTACAGTACTTGGGGATTACATTGGTCCTATTTTATTTATTTTTTTACACTAGAGAACATTTTTGTCCCGCAACATAACAAGCAACGCTCAATATACGTGACGCTGCAACGTTGCAGTGTCCCGCAACATTTTACGTGACGCGGGCCTGTAAAAACTGGAGCGCGTTGAGCATTAAGTGTGTAAAAAAGCACACTTAATGCTCAACGCGATCAAAAACTATAGCCTACTAGCCGTGACAGACGTTGTCCTGTCAAATTTCAATAACCGAATAGAAAAGACTGGATGTTTTTAGTCTGTGATGTCAGATTTCTTGCACACCAGCGCCATCTATAGCAAAATCATCCCTTTTGCGTTTTTTTATCATGTTTTTCATATTTTTAAATGTATTTATGTTTTATTGCCTTGCCTACAGCTCGGGCTATAAACAACAGCCTCGTGTTTAATTAGCTACTTTACTCAATAATATACTATTATGAATTTGCCCCTAAAAATAACCAGTTTCGACTTTTTATTAGTGAAACTTTCGCCCACACTACAACACCCTCTGTGTCACTATAACATACACTACAAAAATTATAGTGATAGGAATACGACTAACTCGGTTATCGATGAAAAATAACCGGTAACTGAGTTGTTAGGGAATATACGATACATATTTTTAAATGCTGCATTCATGAATTCGAATGCTCCTTTTTCGTTTTGTTACAAAATACGGTAGAGATATTGCGAGCTTTTGACGAATGAATTTTTCATTTCATTGTTGTATGTTATACTATGTAGTAGAAAACCTCGTGACTTTGTTCACGTGAAGTGTATTTAAAGCAGACCCTTACTGCACCCCTTTAGGGGTTAAATTTCGAGAATTTCTTTCTTTGTACCTCTACACATTATAAGGCATACACCCTCCAAATTTCGAGTTTTTAGGACTAGTGGTTTAGACTATGCGTTGATAGATCTGTCAGTTACATTAGCATTAGGGATGAAATCATAAAAAAAACCGGTCAAGTGCGAGTCGGACTCGCGCACGAAGAGTTCCGTACTATAATCAATAAAAAAACGGCAAAAAAACGCGTTTGTTGTGTTGGGAGCCTCACTTAAATATTTATTTTATTCTGTTTTTAGTATTTCTGTTTTTAGTTGTTATAGCAGCAACAGAAATAATACATAATCTGTAAAAGATAGACGAAGACGGACAGACGAACAGCGAAGTCTTAGTAATCGGGTCCCGTTTTTATCCTTTGGGTACGGAAACCTAAAAAATGATTTTTAATATACAAAACGAAATTAGAGTCGATAATCGGTTTCATTCTTTTTATTACAACACTAGTTAAAATGTAAATATAAAATTATATCGAAGTAATTACTTTGATGAAATTATTAAATTATCTGAAACATATACATATTGTAACAAAACTACAGATAATTTTTTACATATTAAAATTACTTAAATACCTTCAAGTAGTTGTAAATAATTAAATTATTTTATATTCAACTAGCGACCCGCCCCGGCTTCGCACGGGTAGCATGTTATTATACATATAAACCTTCCTCCTGAATCACTCTATCTATTAAAAAAAACCGCATCAAAATCCGTTGTGTAGTTTTAAAGATATAAGCAAACATACATACGCGGGAAGCGGAAAGCGACTTTGCTTTATACTATGTAGTGATTTGAAAGTGCATTTTTCTGTTCGATTTTATATAACTACTGTAAATTTAATTGTAGGTATATTTGGCATTACCTACTCTACCACCCCCCTATCTACCACCCCCTTTAGTTTAGTAATTTTCAAGGATCTGAGCGCTTTGAGATCAAAGAGTATGTGTACCGTACTTGGGAATTACAGTCGTGATCCTATTAATATTATTTTTTTTTCTTCATAGGGTTGAAAGATGTTGGGGTAGTGGTTTTTGGTGTCAAAATTAAAGGGATTTTCTAACCGATTTTACAAATGAAAAAGGTAATAGAAAAACCGGCCAAGTGCGAGTCAGACTCGCGCACGAAGGGTTCCGTACCATAAACGGCAAAAAAACACGTTTGTTGTATGAGAGCCCCACTTAAATATTTATTTTATTGTGTTTAGTATTTGTTGTTATAGCGTCAATAGAAATACATAATCTGTGAAAATTTCAACTGTCTAGCTATCACGGTTCATGAGATACAGCCCTGTGACAGACAGACGGACAAAAAGACGGACAGCGAATTCTTAGTAATAAAGTCCCGTTTTTATCCTTTGGGTACGGAACCCTAAAAAGGGAAAATAAAATAACAAAAACCCCAAGTACCCCCTGTAAACCCCAAGTACGGTAGACATACCTTCCTAAGTCTAAAAGGGTTAATCAGAGGCACGTCTTAACATAACTTGGCGATCTGAGTGTATGGCTGGCGTACTTGGGAATTACAGTCGTGATCCTATTTATTATTTTATATTCCCTTTTTCTAATACCTTTTTCATTTGCAAAATCGGTTAGAAAATCCCTTTAATTTTGACACCAAAAACCACTCCCAACAACATCTTTCAACCCCATGAAGATTATACACCGTGAATAAACCATAATCTCGGTGGAGTAAATTAAAATGTAAAAAATTCACACACAACCCGTATTCAGTTACGCATTTGCTTCTCGGAAAGCGGCGCACGTTTTATTACGGACATTAAATACCCCCGTGTATAATGTTATACTCAATACACAAATAAAATAAAAAATTTAAAGATTTGCCCGACTATTTAAAAGCTAAAAAGTTTAATATACAAAAAAAAAATCGTCTTTTCCAATTGTTTATATAGGTACCTTTAAAACCGAGTTCCTTGAAACTTGAATATAAATGAATTCCTTGAACTCTAATTCCTATAAGGCGCTCCCAGTCGACAATTGTTTTTGTTCGAAACGAAAAAAGAAATACTTGTGAACAAGCCACATCTCCTATTTTATAATGTACTAGCGACCCGCCCCGGCTTCGCACGGGTAGCATGTTATTATACATATAAGCCTTCCTCCTGAATCACTCTATCTATTAAAAAAAACCGCATCAAAATCCGTTGTGTAGTTTTAAAAATATAAGCAAAC
Source organism: Hydriomena furcata (assembly GCA_912999785.1). Lineage (NCBI taxonomy): Eukaryota > Metazoa > Arthropoda > Insecta > Lepidoptera > Geometridae > Hydriomena > Hydriomena furcata. The sequence goes on from OU538848.1 coordinate 8,984,175, forward strand.
ATACATACATATTACATACAGACGCGGGAAGCGGAAAGCGACTTTGCTTTATACTATGTAGTGATAGTATATGTGAATAAAGATGTACCCATCTTTAATCACTTCGATAAATAATCCTACCGACCGCTGCAATGACGACAAACACACGTCGGCGCGTGGTCCGCCTTAGCTTTTCGAATAAATTAATGATATAAATTATGTATAATTACTTATCAAAAATCTATTCTAATAGAAATCTAGATCTACATATTATCTATATTTAACAATAAATCACAAGTTGATTTTAATAGTAGGTATATAAAATATTTCGATCATAAATTCTAAAACGTATCATTTTGAAATAATATCTTTATCGTGAAAAGTTTCTGCTATTATGTTTTCAGCTTAATAGAAATCTAGGTAGGAACCTGAAGTAATATACTTATAAAAATAGGAGATGTGGCTTGTTCAGAAGTATTTCTTTTTTCGTTTCGAAAAAGAGCAATCGTCGACTGGGAGCCCCTTAACCTCCAACATCTTTCAACTAATTGAAATCCAGTTAATTATTTATTTACATACCAAATTTCATTAAAATTTACGAATAAAATAATTCATTAATTACGGTTGGGCTTTCAACCCACGATTTCAGATAGAGAGTCGAGGTACCTCCAACTCGGCCAAAACTGTGATAAAATTAATTTCTACATAATAAATTAAATAAATAGAATCACGACGTTAATTATAATTCCCAAGTACGGTAAACGACATGCTCTTAGATCTCAAGGTGCTTAAATCCTTGAAGATATTTATAGGGGGTAGTTAGAGGTACATCGAAACATTAAATTTCTACAAAGGGTGTGCGGTATCATAGTTTTTGTAAGTATTTAAAGCCGCAAACGAAGTTAAAATTGCAAATACTTCGCATTCGAAGGTAAGATTCCTAATAACGGCCGTCATAAATTCAAATTCTAAAATCATTTATTTCAATAAAATCACAAGGATCACTTTGAAACGTCTTAGGAACTAGGTGAAGCTACGCCGACCAAGCCTAGAAGAATCAGGCAAGAAACACGGCTTGGGGTCTACCTTTTTAGGCTGTCACAGAGCTGTATCTCATGAACCATGATAGCTAGACTGTTGAAATTTTCACAGATTATGTATTTCTATTGCTGCTCTAACAACAAATACTAAAAACAGAATAAAATAAATATTTAAGGGGGCCTCCCGTACAACAAACATGGTTTTTTTTGCCGTTTTTATAGATAATAGCACGGAACCCTTCGTGCGCGAGTCCGACTCGCACTTGGCCGGTTTTTTTTTAATGATCCTTTCCTTAATGCTATGTACCTAGAGCATAAGACGCTCGCCGCTTATCAGACAACCAGGGCATAAAAAGCGGGTCTTGGAAGGATGTTATTTATTTATAAAACCGCCGTGATGATAAAATACTGCCGTTGGTTTTATATCTACTTTCGAGAAATTCACGTTTGACGAAAAGTCTGACGAAAAACTTTTCTTATTGCGAATTAAATCAAATAATATATCAAGGAAAAAGCCGTGTTGGCCGAGTGGGAGGTATCTAGACTTTCAATCCACCTCCTTAGGTTCGAATCTACACCGGGCATTCATGGATTTTTCTGGTCGAAAAATTAATATAGAATAGGTACGTGAAACAGTGGAAGCCAGTTAGTATTTTTATTAGCGGTGATAACCTTGCAACCTATCACGTATGGAATGCTAACTACTGAAAAATTTGGGTAAAAAGCTTCGAGCTCATTTTTTTTCTTCCTATCTATGTTCAATTTATATGAAACTAGTTTCCGCCTTCGGTTTTTTTATCTAGATACTCGCGTGTAACCTAAATAAAAAAAGCCTATATTCCAGGACAAAGGCTATGTATTTTCCAAGTTTTTCCGTTCAGTCGTTTGAGCGTGATTGAAACACAAATACCCAAACATCTTCACTAACTTTAAAATTTATAATATTGAACTAGCGGACCCGTGAAAGGCGTTGTCTTGACAAATTTAAATAATCGCATAGAAAAAAGCAATTTCAGAAACTTTTAATTATTTCCCTAAAAAACCTAGTACTGATAAAATAAATTACGAATTTTGGTAGAATGCGTATCATTCATTAGTCAAAACTGCGTTGCTATAACGACTACTTAAATGTTTTTAGTCTATGATGTCAGGTTTTTTGTACACCAACGCCAAAATCATCCTTTTTGCGTTTTTTATCATTTTTTAGGGGTTGTTTTTCGGAATATAAGTTCCCCTATTAGTTATTCTGATTTTTTATCTAGATACTAACTTAAATTTGCTATAGTTTCGAAAAAGAGCAATCGTCGACTGGGAGCCCCTTAAGTATTCTATCAGTTATCAAGCTTTGCTTTGTTTGGGGCTAAATAGCGCTGTGTGATAAAGACCAACTAATTTCGGTGACATTACAATGATGATCTGATGATGGCGTAAATAGTTCAATTGAGTTATTACTTTTACATCGAGTTGAGATGATGATGGAGCTCGAAAATAGCCATAGAAACTCAACTCAACTACATAAAACTATCATGATGAAGAGCATCTGAATTGTTTCGGATCGTCAGCAATACAAGAAAAAACGTGGTAATTAGCCGTATTTCTATTTACAATGATTAACAACCACGATAGTTTTGTTATTAGATTTGTTATTACGAGTACTATCAATTCTAGGATTTTATAAAAGCTTGGTTTGAAAAATATATTTTTCAGCAAAAATCTTGAGTTTTTTTATTTTATTTTTGCATGGAAAATATAGCAGATTTTATTCGTTGAGATGATAATGTAAATATTGCAAAATTACCTGAAATTAAAAACGTTTTTAGGGTTCCGTACCCAAAGGGTAAAAACGGAACCCTATTACTCAGACTTCGCTGTCCGTCTGTCTGTCTGTCCGTCCGTCCGTCTGTCTGTGACAGGGCTGTATCTCATGAACCGTGATAGCTAGACAGTTGAAATTTTCACAGATTATGTATTTCTGTTGCTGCTCTAACAACTAACTAAGAACAGAATAAAATAAATATTTATAGTGAGCCCCCTTACAACAAACATGTTTTTTGCCGTTTTTATAGATAATGGTACGGATCCCTTCGTGCGCGAGTTCGACTCGCACTTGGCCGGTTTTTTAGGCATATCCACACTTACCTTTACATCCTGACTCTCGGCAATCAAACGAATGCCGCCGTGCCGCGGACACGGGTTACTGACGCGTGACGTAACGAGTTACTGACGCGAAGGGCTTAGTGACGCGGGTCAGTTACTGACGCGACTTTTAGATTGTTAGTACTGAAATACGTTGTGATATCTTTTGTAACATTTATTCTTCTCTTTATTACTAGTTCTTTGGTTATATTATTTTAATTTTTATTATCATATTATCTATATGGAATGCTAACTACTGCTAAATGTAGGCATGTGCTTAATGCAACGTTTGGACGTGCCTCTGACTAACCCCTTTGACATCTTCAAAGATCTGAGCGCCTGGAGATCTGAGAGGATGTCCACCGTACTTGGGGATTACAGTCGTGATCCTATTTCATTTCATTTATTTACTCGGGGGTACATTAACTATGTGAACTGACAGACCAGCTCACTTGGTCAGCTCTGCCTTCTGGGCTGTAGGTTGTTGGTTCGATTCCCAACCAGGACTAACTTTTATGTAATGAAAATAGATGTTTGTTTTGTATCTGGGTGTCAATGTTATTATAAGTTAGTATTTACAAAAATAAGTATGTATTCTATCAGTTATCCTAGTCCTATAGTACAAGCTGGCGCTGTTTGAAATGTTCCCCAATATTTATTTATTTTTAGGGTTCCGTACCCAAAGGGTAAAAACGGGACCCTATTACTAAGACTTCGCTGTCCGTCTGTCTGTCACAGGGCTGTATCTCATGAACCGTGATAGCTAGACAGTTGAAATTTTCACAGATGATGTATTTCTGTTGCCGCTATAACAACAAATACTAAAAAAATAATAAAATAAATGTTTATGAAGGGCTCCCATACAACAAGCGTGTTTTTTTTTCGTTTTTATAGGTAATGGTACGGAACCCTTAGTGCGCGAGTCCGACTGGAACTTGGCCGGTTTTATTTATTTATTTAAAGTAAAACCTCGTGGTGTAAAACTGCTTTAAAAATTAACATTCTCACTGTAATCTCACAATATATATGTATATGAAAACTTATTGTATACTCATAAGAATGTGGCTTTCTTTAAGAAAAATGTGATGTACATAGTATTAACACAAGAAATAAGAACAAATTGTACATACCCAAATTTAGATTAGAAAAAGTGAAGGGGTCGTTTATGGGGAATTGTATACGATTCTATAATAAACTGCCAGAAAACGCAACAAAACTTCCCGTTACAAGATTTAAAGCCTACATAAAGAATAATCTTATAAACAAAGCGAATTATACTGTAGATGATTATATAAATGATAAATCCTCGTGGCCTGATGTCGCTCTGCCACTCGACAGCTAAATATTAATTTACTTAATCTGCACTATTTTTTTTTTGTTGTGTAACATTTGTCTACTTTAATTATTTTTAAGCAAATAGTTATGTTATCTTTAAGTTTTATTTCTAAATCAAGTGTAGCGTGTGATGCTCTTTGAATTTGTGCTGAGGCTCTTTAGTTATTATTATTATTATTATTATTTTTAATTGTTAACGTACTTGAGTAGTACTTTTAATTATTATTCTTGTTTGAGCCTTCACCTTGTTCGATTGGCATCACACTGGAGCTCTACATAGCTTTAAGAAAAGGATCATTAAAAAAAAGGTAGACCATTAAGCCGTGTTTGTTGCCTGATTCTTCTAGGCTTGGTCGCGTGGAATCGGCGTAGCTTCACCTAGTTCCTAAGACGTTTCAAAGTGATCCTTGTGATTTTATTGAAATAAATGATTTTTGACTTTGACTTTGACTTTGATTCAATTGGACCCCAAAAACTAGCCGTCAAACGAATTTAAGTACTTTAAACCCAGTTAATCTTAAGTTTCTGTACAGGAATGCTAGGGGTAGGGGGGATGTTCGAGATGTATTAGTGAAATTCCGAGGGTGGGGGAGGGCCTACTTTCCGAAGCTTTAATGGGCTAAATATCTTGAGCCGAGATAATTCGGGAAGGGAGGGTTGGCAGAGAAGTTGCTTTTATTTTCCCTTAGGTTGATTTTTTTCTGGGAAAGCCACTGGGGTAAAATTGCACACGCAATCAAAAAATATGACCGTTTATGTCACATGTTTTACACTCTTTATAATAAAAATAACATATATTTGTTTTAAGCAAGAGATGTAAAGTAAAAAATTCAAACATAAAATCATAAATATACAACAAGCCCATAAAAAATTAATAATTTACGGACGACTTGTACACAAGATCTTCTAATAAAACTAAAAAAAACGAATATCTTCTCTTGACTTTTCGATTGGTCGAAACATTTTCGTCGGTTTTCTTTTAGTTGTTTTTTATCTTCTTTTTAGGGTTTCGTACCCAAAAGGTAGAAACAGAACCTTATTACTAAGACTTCGCTTTCCGTCTATCTGTCACAGGGCTGTATCTCAAGAACCGTGATAGCTAGACATTTGAAATTTTTACAGATGTATTTCTGTTGCCGCTATAACAACAAAAACTAAAAACAATAAAATAATTATTTAAATGAGGCTCCTATACAACAAAACGTGTTTTTTTTTGCCATTTTATATAGATATAGTCAGACTCTACGTGCGCGAGTCCGACTCGCAATTGGATTTTTTTTTTCTTTCATTGCTCGTATGTCTGTTATTAAGTCCTATTGACTTTTGTTTTCTGCTATCCCTACAAAGTGTAAAGTATTAGTAAGGAAGATTGCGCGTAAGTCGCGCCATTCGGCCGAGTATCGGCACAATCGCGTCGCTATTACACGTGGAGATTGGGGATTAGGGGCTGAACACAAGAATATTTAGCTTTTTGGACATACACAACTAAAAGTTTTAGTTTATACCAATCATAAAAAAAATATGTATGGTTGTATAAACTTTTCAATCTGAAAGCAAATTCAAAAATCATTTATTTCAATAAAATCACAAGGATCACTTTGAAACGTCTTAGGAACTAGGTGAAGCTACGCCGATTCCTTGCGACCAAGCCTAGAAGAATCAGGTAACAAAAATGGTCGAAAAATGGTTTGCAAATTTTGACAGACAACTTACAAATAAACATACGAACTGTGCAAAAGCATGTAATAAGGCCTTTACTATCAAAACAAAATTACTTACATGTAAGTAACTTTACCAACGAAGGGTTTATTTTATTTGAGAAATGAAATATAAAATACTTACCTATTTTATACGTAGAATTTTCCTTTGTAACGGTTAAAAAAAAAGCTTTAGACACTCGATTTAGAGACGCAACGGACCAAGGATCCTACACACCATCATCTTCCTGCCCTTATCCCACTTAACCCTTCAACCCCCAGAATGAATGAATCACGCCCCGACACGCCGCCGTCACGCCCTACATGCACTATTTCACCTATATCTGGTTATTTTGCATGAAAAAGTATAGACATCTATATATTTTTGGATTCTCCGTGAAATTTTCTACAAACTTATCTATAAATGCAATTAAGAGTGTAAATAACCTTTTTTAGAAAAAAAATAGGGTAATAAAAATTTTTTTTTAGAAAAAAAACCAAAAAAATTCAAAGCAATTTAAATGAAGTTTCTTTTTTATATCATAACAATAGCTATTGTTTACCATATAAATAAGAAACTTTATAATAAACTAAATAAATGGATTTTTAGTGAATTTTTTTAGTTAAAAAAGTTTTAGTAAAAAAATGGCGCGTGGTGTCGGTACAACAGTGTTCTTCCATTTCCCTCTATCAGCCATCATCTCATCACTCACTCCTTTCTTACCCATTTCATCTTTCACACAGAGTTCATTCTACTTTTCTTTGGCTTCCTCTACTTCTACATCCATCCACATTAATTCCTAACATTCTTCTCGTCACATAACATGCCCAAACCATGCTTACATATTGTTCATCATTTCCGTCACAGAAAAAAAGAGAGATTAAATAAATGAATAATAAATATTGGTGAACATTATCACACATCGCCATCTAGCTCCAAACAAGACAAAGCTATGGGCACCAGATTACTGATAGAATACTTAAATATATTTTTTTTGTTAATATGTTACATTACACAGAAAAATCATCTATGTTAATCACACAAATGTTTGTTCTGGGTGGGGATCGAACTCACTACCTACAGCGCAGAAGGCAGAGCTACTACCAACTGAGCTGTGAGGCCTGTCAAAAAGAGTATCTGCACGATTGAAATTGATCTTCGACGCATTATGACGTTATGACAACACTTTTATGGCGGTGCTTCGAAATGATGTCATAAATTTCACCAGCAGTAACCCTCGAACTCGTTCCGTATTTCGCGACTTGTCTGTTTGTAACTCAAGAGTTTTATTTATTTAGAATACCCGTAAGTACTTACCGAAATAACTATTTAGATATCCTTCCTAATCGTATCCTATCCTATCGTAATCTAATATTATAAATGCGAAAGTTTGTAAGGATGTTTGTTATGATTGATAGTCACGGCCTTAATGACAAAACGGATTAAGATGAAATTTAAAGATGAAATTATCAGTAAAAAACCGGGCAAGTGCGAGTCGGACTCGCGCACAAAAAACGTTTTCCGTACCATCATCTATAAAAGCGGCAAAAAACTCATGTTTGTTGTATGGGATATAAAAATATTATATATATTTTATTCTGTTTTTAGTATTTGTTGTTAGAGCAGCAACAGAAATACATAATCTGTGAAAATTTCAACTGTCTAGCTATCACGGTTCATGAGATACAGCCCCGTGACAGACAGACGGACAGACGGACAGCGAAGTCTTAGTAATGGGGTCCCGTTTTTACCATTTGGGTACGGAACCCTAAAAACGCATAAAAGATGATTTGGAGATGATGATTATATACTAGTTAGTTCATGATTATCACGATAATATTCATGAAATAAAGCTTATTTTAATTGGGTTAACATGAACATAGGTATCTAAATCTAGGTCGTTCGACTGTATAAGCTATCGAATAAACAGATGGGAGGAGATCACATATAAGGTGGACGTAATCAGGCAAATTAGAATCAGGGGACCATAAAAAATATAATATATATTCTGTAAAATAACAATGCACGAAAACAATATATAGCTGTAATTTAAGCATTTTACTATTTGCTAATGATTGCGTTGCCTTTATTTATCACTAGCGACCCGCCCCGACTTCGCACGGGTTTAATACATATAAACCTTCCTCCTGAATCACTCTATCTATTAAAAAAAACCGCATCAAAATCCGTTGTGTAGTTTTAAAGATATAAGCAAACATACATACAGACATACAGACGCGGGAAGCGGAAAGCGACTTTGCTTTATACTATGTAGTGATAATCTAATAAATTGGATTGACATAGATTATTTTTTGAATATGGCGGCCTCTCCCCAAAAAAGGGGGCATAACTATTTTTTAGTTATTTTTTTAGTAGTCGTATTGTTAATGTATATTAAAATTATAAATGTCGTGTCTATGTTTTTATAATAATTTGTTTTATCTTGTTTGTTGCTCTATTTACGTAATACGATGGCAGGTTTGACCATTCAAATTAAAATTCAAAAATTTATTTCAATAAAATACAAGGATTTTGACTTTGAAACGTCTTAGAAGCTAGGTGAAGCTACGCCTGCTCCTCTCGATCAAGCCTAGAAAAATCAGACAACAAACACGGCTTGGGGTCTATCATTTTTTTAAATTATGCTTTTCTTGTACTATGTAGAGCTTCAGTGTGATGCCGTAAGAAAAAAGTGAAGGCTCAAACAAGTCAAACTTATCTTACCCCCTTTTTTATCACGTCCTAGATCCGCCCCTGGTGTAATCTAATCCATTATTCATAGCGTGTAATGATGGAGTAACTGGTATATGATTAGCGATGTATTGATAGTTTGCTAATGATGTAACGAAGCCTGACATTAGGAGGAAAACATCGGAAAACTATGAAAGTCAAAGGTTCTAAATCCTAATTCCCAATCCTACTATCCTAATCCTAATATAATATTATAAATGCGAAAGTTTGTGAGTTTGTATGTATGGCTGTTCCTCAATCAGGCCTAAACGACAAAACAGTTTAAGTTGAAATTTGCTGTAGATGTAGATATAATGATCGAATAAATAATAGACTACTTTAAAATATGAAAAACAAACCAAAAACGATAAAAAACGCAAAAGGGATGATTTTGGTATAGATAGCGCTAGTGTGCAACAAATCTGACATCACAGACTAAAAACATGCAGTCTTTTCTATGAGATTATTAAAATTGAAATTTGGCAGGACAACGTCTGTCACGGGTCGGCTAGTAATATTATAAATGTGAAAGTTTGTGAGTTTGTGAAAGTGTGCTTAAGCGAAAACTATTGAACGGATAAAAAATAAACTTTACAGTAATATGGCTTACTAGCCGACCCGTGACAGACATTGTCCTGTCAAATTTCAATAATCGAATTGAAAAGACTGAATGTTTTAGTCTGTGTTGTCAGATTTGTTGCACACCAGCGCCATCTATACAGAAATCCTCCCTTTTGTTTTGGGGATGTTTTTAATTTTTTAAAGTAGTCTATTATTTATTCGGGCGTTATATCTACATCTACAGCTTAATCCAACTTTTCAACTTAATTTCAACTTAATCCGTTTTGTCGTTTAGGCCTGATTGAGGAACAAACATACATACAAACTCACAAACTTTCACGTTTATAATATTATAAGGATACATCAAAATAATACATAGACTACATTTTATCCAGGTACGAGTACCACCCGTGCGAAGCCGGGTAAGCAGCTAGTAATATTATGAATGCGAAAGTTTGTGAGTATTAAATAAATTCAAACTCAAATTCAACTGGCGTTTCAATAAAATCACAAGGATCACCATGAAAATGTTAGGAGCTACGCTACTTCCTTCCAACCAAGCCTAGAAGAATCAGCCAATAAACAAGGCTTGGGGCCTATAATAAAATAAAATAAATAATTAAATAGGATCACGACTGTAATCCCCTGGTTCGGTAGACATCCTCTCAGATCTCCAGATGCTTAGATCCTTTGAAGATGTCTAGTCAGAGGCACGTCTTAGGGCCTATCAAATAAATAAATGTTGGCGGACTTTACACACAGCGCCACCTAGCCCCAAACTTAACAAAGCTTGTGCTATGGGAACCAGATAACTGATAGAATACTTATATACTTTTATTTATAGTTAAGTTAATGAAGTCTGAAATTATTAATAGGGAGGAAAATATCGGAAAATCTAAGTCAAAGGTCAAAAGGTATTTATTTCAGTCAAGTTTCACGGAAAACTGAAAGGTCACGCACGAAGAACTTTCAGCAAGCTGTTTATTTATTTTTAGGGTTCCGTACCTTCAAAGGAAAACAAAACCCTTATAGGATCACTCCCCCCTCTCAACTCCCAAACTACTGAGCCTAAAATAAAATAAAAATGTGATCAAGACTGTAATCTCCAAGTACGGTAGACATCTTCTCAGATCTCCAGACGCTCAGATCCTTGAAGATGTCTAAAAGTGTTAGTCAGAGGCACATCCAAACATAACATTTGGCACATGCCCACATTCCACACGTGACAGCTTGCAAGCCCGGCGCCGTAAACTTAAGGACACAAAATTGTCATGTAACTTCAGGGTCTATTCAGGCGACCTTATCGGGAAACCGAACCAATAACCGTAATCGCTTTCTATTGGCAAAATTCCTATTGACTTTTGACAGAGTTCGACAGTTGAAACTGATTACGATTAGAAATTTAGTTACGTTGCGGCTATGCTGACCTAGATAAACATCGACCGCACAGCCTATAGACTCCTCGTGGAAAGCGAACACTGTCAGACAAGACATTAGACTTATACTCCTGATAAGACACCGCGCGTCAAATCTGAAGACCGACCAATCAGAATACCTTTTTCGGGACCCGTATACATCAAAAGCTTGACTGAATTGTTTGTTTGAAATTAAGCCATTAGGCATCTATTGGGCTGTGACCCAGATAAATCCATATGGAATGGAATCTCTGTTCCATCGATAAGAAAGTCCAATGCCTAGATTTAGACGAAACTTTCAACAAAGGGAAAATAGAAACATGCACTACAACCCGCTACGTTTCTTTACAATAGACAAATACTGCGGGACAAAATAAGGTAAAGTACTCGTAGCTAAGAATCAGGCCAAAATATTCGTGTACTTGTGTAGATGGAGCTTATGTTTGAGGCTTTATCCATAAAAACCGGCCAAGTGCGAGTCGGACTCGCGCACGAAGGGTTTCGTACCATTATGTATAAAAAAGACAAAAACACGTTTGTTGTATGGGAGCCCCACTATAGTATATTATGCAACTAGTGAATAAAGGACGGATTTAAAGTGAGGGCCGTAGATGAGTCACGAGCAAGTGAAGGATTCTAATGATTGAATCACGAGCGCAGCGAGTGATTCAACTGTTAGAATCCTGAACGACGCGAGTGATTCATGGCCCTCGATATAAATTCGTACTTTATTCAGGAGTCTCCTTGTCGCAAATATCGACCAATCAAATCTCGAGAATTTATTTGCACCAAAGAGTTTTGAATTTCGAATCTCAGCGCAAGGAGTTTGTGTAAGCATTGAAATAGAGACCGGATATATTTTGTGTTCCAAATTCAAACACCAAAATAGTGAATAAAAACAAAACAGTGAATAAAAGGCCTTTTTATTCACTGTTTTGCGTGAATAAAATAAGCTTTTTAAAGTAGGTATGGTATAAAAATATTTATTGAATTTTGTTTGTAGTATTTGTTGTAATAGCGGCCACAGAAATACATCATCTGCAAAAATGTCAACAGTCTAGCTATCACTGTTCATGAGATACAGCCCTGTGACAGACAGACGGAAAGACAGACAGACAGACGGACGGACCGCGAAGTCTTAGTAATAGGGTCCCGTTTTTACCCTTTGGTTACGGAACCCTAAAAATTAAATAACAAAAACAATAGAAAAAAATGCATGATTCATTGACAATAATAATATAAATAAATAAGTTGTACAGACTACATCGTTGGTTAATGATGACTAAACTCAGTCCAAAAAAGTTTTATTAACATAACTTATTTTTAGCCATGTTTGACTCGCATTTGGAATAACGTTATTGTGTCAAAGTTAAAGTCCAAAGGTATTTATTTCAATAAAATCACAAGAATCACTTTGAAACGTCTAAAGAACTACACCTGTTCTGCGCTACCAAGCGTAGAAGAGTCAGGCAACAAATACGGCCTAAGCCGTATTTGTTGCCTGATTATTCTCATATCTCTAAAGATATGGCATCAAAATGTCATAATGCTGCCAACGTCTTGGGAGACCTTTAAATAGCCTAACAATCTTTTTATTTTGCACTGCAGTGTACGTAAACATGTGAACAAAAAGGATCACCAAACAATCGGGCCGAACGATGCGGACGGACAACAGACAATATTTTATATAAACATTTTCTATAACAGCTGGGTTCTGTATGTACCTATTTATTTTCAGAGGTATGACTTTATTGAAAAGCGTGTAAGTTATTACTCGCTTTTTACGCAGTTTTGTTAGTTTTGATTCCGATAAAAAGTAGGTTTTCTGTTCGAAATATTTATAAAACACGTGCTCAAGACGGTAAAGGAAAACATCGTGAGGAAACCAGTTAGTGTTCTTGTAAGCGGCGATGGGCTTGCAACCTGTCACGTATGGAATGCTAACTACTGCAAAAAGTGAGCATGTGCCAATTATAATGTTTTGACGTGCCTCTTACTAACCCCTTTCGACATCTTCAAAAGATCTAAGCATCTGGAGATCTGAGAGGATGTCTACCGTACTTGGGGATTACAGTCGTGAACCTTTTTATTTATTTTTTTATCAAAACAATGATAATCATTTTATTGCAAAATAAAAGATATACAACACAATATTCTATTGAATGATGAAGTTTATAGATTAAGTACCTCATCAGTTTGTATAAACCGAGTTTAATAATTAAACTACGGGTTAAAATTCCCTTTCATTGGCAGGTCAATAAGGCTGAGCCAATAAGGGTGGCATATCCGTGGAGGGTGTGTGTTGCGGGGTATAAGAATATAGCGGTTTTAATTTTATTGTCAAACTTTGTAATGACTTGGAGGTGTGGGGGTCAGAGGCACGTCCAAACATTATATTGCACATGCCCACATTTTGCAGTAATTAGCATTCCATACGTGACAGGTTGCAAGCCCATCGCCGCTTGTAAGAACACTAACTGGTTTCCTCACGATGTTTTCCTTCACCGTTGTAAGCAAACAAAACCTTGGAGGTGTATTGACTTTCATTTTAATTGTGGGTTGTGGATTTTAACCAAGCATAAACGTTAGTAATTTTCTTTTTTATATTACCATTAATATGTAAAAAACATTTACAAAATACGCAAAAAACAATGTTCTAGATTTAATTATGATGACGACTGTACATGATACTAGTGATTTTAATGAATTTATAATTTGAATTTGCATTGAAGAACACTTTTCCCAAAAAGGGTTGATGTCAGACATGTGGACAGTTGTAAAACCCTATATTAGGGTGCGTTCAAACCTAAGCGGAACTGCGCTAAGCTTTGTGGAGCGGACAAAACATAAGCTATTGACATTTTCAAATTCGAATATTTGAGCTCTGCCATTCGTCCGCACCACGCAACTTAGGCAGCTCCGCACAACCCTGCTTAGGTGGAAACTCACCCTTATAGTGGAATAAGGCAAGGAGATGATGATAAGCGCAGAACAAAGTTCGATGACAGCCCCAAATGATAAGCCCCAAGCCGTGTTTGTTGCCTGATTATTCTAGGCTTAGTCGCGAGGAACAGGCGTAGCTCCACCTAGCTCCTAAGACGTTTCAAAGTGATCCTTGTGATTTTATTGAAATAAATGATTTTTTAATTTGAATTTTGGCCCGCGACATCTTGTGCCTTGTCCTACACCAACTGTTAGTGATTGGATATGAGAATTTAATGGCTCTGTAGTGCACCAATCACTTAGCACAGGTACAAGGCTGCCCAACAGAATGGAATTTCAAATTGGACAATTCACACAGCGCCATCTAGCCCCAAACTATGCAAAACTTGTACTTTGGGAACCAGGTAACTGATAGAATACTTAAATAGGTACTTTTGTTTCGTAAATACATATTTACTAGCCGACCCGTGACAGACGTTTTGTCATGACAAATTTCAATAATCGAATAGAAAAAACAATGTTTTTAGTCAGTGATGTCAGATTTGTTGCACACCAGCGTCATCTATATATCAGCGGGATCTAAAATCATCCCTTTTGCGTTTTTTTTATCATTTTGGGGATGTTGTGAAAGTAGTTGATGAAAGTAGTCTATGTTTTATTCGGGAATTATATCTACATCTACATCAAATTTCAACTTAATCCGTTTTATCGCTTAGGCCTGATTGAAGCACAAACATACATACAAACTCACAAACTTTCACATTTATAATATTATTAGGATAATTATAACACCCAGAGACAGAACAAATATCTATGTTCATCACACATATATGTTTATACTGGGTGGGAATCGAACTCACAACCCACAGCACAGAATCCTAGAATAGCTACTAATATAATGCAACTTTATATCTAGGTACCTTGAGTAAAGCTGCCAGCAAAAGTTAGTTGTCAATATTTCACCATTTTACGATACAATACCAACTCACGTGTAAATAGCTGATACGAGAAAAATGGACGCAATCTTTCTTTTCATCGAAGTTATATCGAATGAGAAAAGAATATTATACAAATATTTATAAATTATTTATTTGGGCATTATATCTACATTAGGCCTGATTTGGGAACAAACATACATATAAACTCACAAACTTTCGCATTTATAATATTATTAGGATTAGGATTATTATTATTAGGATGGATATTTTCGAAAACCAAAATACTAATAATATTATAAATGCGAAAGTTTTTGATAAGGCTAATATGTTTGTTCCTTAATCAAAAATAAACGACAAAACGGATTAAGATTAAATTTGCTGTAGTAAGTAGATAAAAAAATCAGAATAAATAAAGAGGGAACTTATAATCCGAAAAACAACCCCTAAAAGATAAAATAAACGCAAAAAGGATGATTTTGGTATAGATGGCGCTGGTGTGCAACAAATCTGAAACCACAGACTAAAAACATTTGACTAATGAATGATACGCATTCTACCAAAATTCGTAATTTATTTTATCAGTACCTACAAGGTTAGTAGGGAAAAAATTTGAAGTTGTCTCTATTTTTTTTCCTATACGATTATTAAAATTTGAAAGAACAACGTTTGTCACGGGTCGGCTAGTTGTTATTTAAATATATAGTTCATTTCAGTTACATATTCATAAAAAATCATACAATCGTGTTTAAAATATTTAGGTACATATTAAAAAGATAAATTACAATAATAAATACAGTCATAGAAATAATAATAGAGAAAAAAAGGGTGTACTAAGAAATGAATTTTAGAATTTCAGCCCTTAAGGGGTAGCAGCGGGGGTTTAACTCTTTTTAAAAATAACTTTATACGTTTTAGGATTCTGTACTCAACGGGTAAAAACGAGACCCTATTACTAAGACTCCACTGTCCGTCTGTCCATCTCTCTGTCTGTCACAAGGCTGTATCTCATGAACAGTGATAGCTAGACAGTATGTATGTATGTTGTTGCTGC